>VMKM01000725.1:0-195000 GCA_008360985.2 Macquaria ambigua | reverse complement strand
GTTTGAATCTTTACGGGACATCACACAGACAGACATACAGCTACAGGTTGAAAACATAATCTCTTATATTACAGAACGTCATTGCCAGAGAACGCAAACTGTCACCATCAACAACAATTACAATTACCCAACTTCCTGTTCCGTCCAAACACATGAAGGCTGTAACCCTGCCATGGTTAGAGGTCCAGTGTATATAACTGTGGTCTGGTCAGGTAGTGTTATTGTTATTATTGTCGTCATTCATTAACTAATAACTGAGACTGTGGCTCCACGTGGAGTCGGTGTAAGTGACATTTAGCGCCCTCCGCCCAGCTGAAATAAAGATAACATCTCCTTTCTGCAGCTCTGTTATCGGAGCACAGTGCAGAATACAATCAGACTCGCCCTTTGACTGAGAACAGAGTGGCACTTTGAGAAAACACAAAACAATATATTTCATCATCATGACAGGTGAGAGTTTTATTATCGGTGATTGTTTAATTGCCACAAGTTTGGTCCTGCACAGATTTTCTGTTTCTGTTTTAGTCATGTAGTTTAAAGCTAATGCAATGGTGATTGGAAACAACTTGGCAACAACGACAAGACAATGCAACATAATTCTTATTTCTATGGTGCTTTATGGCAAGTTATTTTGTTTTGTTTTTTTCCTATAAGATGACCATAAGATTCATGTGGTATTCCTATAGTGACTTAAAGACAATTTGTGTTTTGAACTACACTACATGACCAAAAGTATGTGGATGCCCGAACATTCCAGCCATAACTGATAGTTGAATGTGTCATTCCAAAACCCTGCACGTTAATATGCTGCAATAACTGTCTCCACTCTTGTAGGGAGGCTTTCTACAAAACTTTCCAATTCAACCCAAAGGTGTTGGATGGGGTTGAGGTCAGGGCAGGCCAGTCAAGTTCTTCCACATCAAACAGGGAAAACCATTTCTTTATGGATAAGGCTTTCCCAGGCCTTTCCCTAACTGTTGCCACAGTTGGAAGCACACTATTGTCTTTAAATATCATTGTATGCGGTAGCAGTAAAATTTCCCTTCATTGATTATGATAAAATATTTAAAGCAGGTTGTTTTTTGGATCCCAATTTTGCACTAATACTGACATTACATGTTTTTTATGTTTGGTACTGTAGTCAGTGTTTACCTTTTCTAAATCTGCATTGCGATATTATCCTACACTGTATAGTACTTATAGGATTAACAATATGCCTGTGTTACTCAGTAGATTTATAATGACTTTATCAAAGTCAACAGTAATCCTAAGAGATTTATATAATAGTACTTAGTGACTTTCAGTGTTGTTAGAATTTACCTAATTTATGCCAATGGTTCCCAAACTACACAAAATTGTGTTTGTTTTTGACTTTTCGCTAATGTTAGCTTTTTTGTGAAGTACTCAATACTTTCACCTATTCAGTCATCTAAAACCCTCAAAATGAAACAATCCTAGAGAGGGGGAAAAAATAGCTTTTTGTCCACACTAAGGCCATAACCTGTGCTATGTTGTCACAAATAGACATCACTTAACTGTTACTGGCTTTATATAATGTTCCAGTGGGAAGTTACAGTAGCCTATGTGTTACAACTAACTTTTATCATACTTTTCTTTTTAATTTAATCTCCTGTTTTTGTCACATGTAATGGTACTTGTTGCATTGGCTTTATCAAAGTGAATTGATATTTAAAGCTCAAATAAATATGATATAATATTCATGTGACTTCAAGTGTTGTTTAGTACAAAATGTGGCTTCATCATATTTTAAGGTATTGTTCCAATAGGGGCATGCAGTCATACATACATATAGCCTACATATAGCCTGTACATATACCTGGCTATAGGCCTATTTGAGTATTGATGATGACTTTATCATACTTAATGTATGTTTGATGTTGTTTGTATCTTCATTAGTAATGCTAATATCTAAACAAAATCCAATAAACTGTGTTGAGACACTGACCTTGTTGCACTTTGTTCTTATCCCCCTTTGATAGTTTGAATCTTTCTGATTGAACTGTTTTCCTGCAGGTTTCTGCTCAGCTGCTGTCCCTCTTAAAACATTTCAGCAAGACTAAAGTTACTTTTGACCACAATCAACTTAACTCCAGCTCCGGGAAATGTGCCGTGAACCCACTGAAGTAAGGATTTCTGACATCCATGACAACAACTGCACTGAAAGCGACACAGTCAGGTTAAAATCCAACAAGCGTCCCGGTAAATCATCAGCCTCTTACCTGTTAATGCTCCCTTTGCGGTGCTCTGTTGCCGACTGACAGGCTGCAGTTTCTGGCTGACAGGAGTTTGACTTGTGGGTGGGTCCGGGGCTACACCTGCCGCACACCGGAGACGTGCGTAATGAACGCGCACGACGTCGCTGACGCACGCAGAATAGTTGTCGCTTTACCTGGCCACCTGCGCCGCCTATCAGAGCTGATTAACAGGAGGGAAGAGAGGAGGGAAAGTACTCTCTCTCTCTCTCTCTGTCTCTCTCTCTCGTTCACCATTTTTGGAGATCTAGTGTACCAGTCTCTCACCAGAATGAACTATTGTAACTATTTCAGGAATGTTCGCCTCCCTTGTGGCGTTTCTGGTTTCCATGTTTTCCTGTCTGACCTCTCTGATGTCACTGATGATTTTTATTGAGAAACTGGAACTGAAAAAGCTGAATCATTCTCTGATGGGTTGTCTTCTTGTTCTAAGTTTTCTATCATCTATCTAAATTAAAGACATTTAAATAATTAAAGCAACCCGAACACACAAATTCAGCGAGAAAAAAGACAATATGTTGTTATTTTGCAATATTTTGTTCACATGTATTTGTATTGCAAAGTAGCAAAGAAATTAGAGGGAAAGAAATTAGTTTTTATTTCTGTTCCTTTATTATGTATAATGATTTCCCAAAAATATTTACCTATATTATGGTGGAAGTTTAAAGCACATTGTCCCCAGAGGATGAACTGTAATAACATTGGTGATCCACTAACTTTTCATCTAGCATGATTTAATTTGTAGTATTGTAACCAATACTTTTGTTTATGATCCAATACCTGTAAGACAAATTACATTACCTTCCCATCAGCCTCAGTTGTACTTTGTGTACTTTTGTGCTAATTAGCTAATGCTAGCATGCTAACACACTTCTAAGATGTGTTAGCATGTAGCTCAAAGCACCACTATACCTAAGTACAGCCTCACAGAGCCGCTAGCATGGCTGTAGACTCCTAGTTTTGTTGTCACTGCTGTTCATTGTTAAAGAGACTAATGTTGACTGTTTGTGGGAGATGTGATGTGAACGCAGGTGTCCAGTTTTACTTTACATCCATCCATCTCCGTAGTTTTTCTGGGACAAGAATGTCACACTATTTCCTGCTTTGCTCCTGAACTTTAATCATTTGTGTCTGATGTTTTTTTCCATGAAACGTTCAATGGTCTCTTTAAAAATTCACATAAAAAAGCACATCTCACAGAAAAATCTATGAATCTCTGAATATGCAAATATTGTTCATTTCAAAAGTTTGACTGCTGGACACACGATGTCACAATACCATTGTCAGTGTATGTGCACTGGAGGTTTCCACGTCACACTTTTGTAAGTTGCATATTGGACCGTGATTGGCTTCCAAACTAGTTGTGATGTCACAAAATTGTACTTGAGACATCTCTTGAGCTGAGATTTAAGGTGAGCAGAAAGAAACCTTTCCCCTTCAGCAGATGAATGAGAAAACAGTTTTTAGTCTAGAATCAAACTCTGCACATAGATCATTCTGGACAGTGATGCTCAAACATCCAAGTGAAATACCAATAAGTAAAACACATTTTTGAGTGGAGGGGGACTTTACAAAACAACCAATGCTGTCACTTTTTGTTAAGGCTGGGTGTGATATCTGAACACAAAAACCGAAAATAAATAAATAAATAAATCTACTCTGAACTGGAGAAAAACTTGTGATTTTCCAGCAGTCTGAACACACTGATACAGTGACACACCTGCACATACACTGACAGTTTACAGTTGAATGTTTGGAGTCTCCTGTTAAGAGGACTGACTGTTGCTGGTTGCTATAGGTGTCAGCCTGAACGCACAACTGCTTTGTGTTGGGCAACACTGACAACCACGCCTCACATTCCTCTGTGCTGGGGCTGAGAACACACCCATTCAGCTGGTTATACTATGGACTCACACACACATGTAAACATGCATTCAAATGTAATTTCCCTTTAATGTCTTCTTTTGTTCTGTAAAAATCACTTTGTTGAGACAAAGAAAGGACTTTAATGAATATATTTGAATATAAATAAGTTTTTCTGTCTGTCTGAAAGTCTCAGTATCAGGTTGCAGGCAGGTCACACTCACCTCATCTTTGTCTCAATCTGAACTGATAAAAGTGCGGCATGTGACACTTTATCATGTGCAAACCAATGCACACGCCTGCTTGTGCACTTGATAAGTGTTGATTGAGACAAAAGCAGTGTAGACATAATTTTGTGCAAACTGTCAGTGTTTGGAAGGTTTTTAAGACGTCGTAATGCTTTTTTTCCCTAAACTGACCACTTTTAAAAATCCACTCTCACCCACAACACCACTGTGTGAAGAACCAACTTTATACAGCCACATTTTAGTCTACATGGGATGAGGGTTTCATCCTCAAAAGAAAAAAAAAAAGACTTAAATGATGAATAGATTATCAAAATAGTTGCCGAATCAATTAATTGTTGCAGCTGTAGTTGGGTTTATCAAACTTATTTGGTATTTAAAGCTCAAATAAATAATACAATATTCATAGTGACTGTGGTGACTTGGTGCAAAATACTGAGTTGCTTTATCATATGTTATAGGAACTTAATAGTACATGTTTGTATATTGATGCTGACTTTATCATACTTTATATTTCTTTGATGATGTTTGTATCTCCGTTAATAATGCTAAAATCTAATCAAAATACAATACATTGCAATGAGATACTGACCATGTTTCACTTTGTTCTTATTCCACTTTGATAGCTTTGATTAATAAGTAGTTTCTGTGATCTAACTCCTATTTTATTTATTTTATTACCCTACTTTTATATAGCTGGTTGGTTTAATCTAATACATCATCATTTATTTGTTATTTTGTTATATTTTGTATTAATAATCTGAATCTGCAAAGTCACTAAAGCTGTTAGATAAATGTGGTGGAGTAAAAAGTACAATATTTCTCTGAACTGTAGTGGAGTAGAAGTATAAAGTAGCAGAAAATGGAAATACCCATGTAAAGTACCTTGAAACTGTACTTAAGCACAGTACTTGTAAATGTACTTACTTTCCACCACTGAATACAAGGCAATACAAATGTGAATTTTTGCAGTTTATTGTCACATGAATAGTGAAAATGTTTTATATATACATCAGTGTGACTTTAAGTGTTGCAGTGTGGATGTTTGTCTCCAAGAAAAGAATTGAGAAGTCCAAGGTGTGAAGTCCATGACACCAGTAGGACTGTTTTCCTGCTGAAATGTCCTTGAGCAATACAGTTTGTGACAAAGTAAAGTGGAGCGAGGCATTCACTCTGCTACTCAGCGGTTCCACTGGCCATGTCCTACTGCAGACCTCCAAACTGGAAACAATCTGCTACAGTCAGCAGATCTAAAACCTTTCTCTGCTTCACAAACGTGTCAGCAGTCATCAGAGTTTGCGTCATCTCATCTCATATTTTTATAAATTTGCTGACAATGCTCTCTATCTGTAGTGTATTACAAACACATTGTCGCTGGGTTCACTGTCAGGTTTTCAATTAAACTGACAAATCCCCTTGTAGTCTCTCGCAGTAAAAACAAATGTTGCTGCAAGAAATTTGGACAGAATACCCCTCTGAATTAAATATTTGATGTTTGTCTGTTACATGATATTAAACACATCCATCCATCCATTAGCTATATAACCACTTATCATTAGAGGGGTGCGGGGGGCTGGATCCGATCCCAGCCTCTTACCCAGACACTGGGTACACCCTGGACAGGTCGCCAGTCAATCACAGGGCTTAATAAACACATGCTGAAGATTAAAAACTTCACTGACCTGCTATTGTGTCAGTCATTACAAGGGCATGCTGTGCAGCCCAACTTGGTTTAAATCCACAGAACTTTATTCTAAATTCTAGTGGCGATCTCAAAGTTTCCAAACTTGGCAAATGTGTCTGGCAGAATTTTGGTGAATTGCGTCTAAAATGATGCACAAGACATATTTCCATCTGATGGAATGGTAAAGTAAAAAAAAAAACCAAAACATGGGTGATGGATTTGAATATTTCACTTATTGTAGGAGCTGGAACAACATTATACAGAATATGTATGGTGCTGTCAGACAGTGTGGAGTAAGAGGATGTTTCCAACCTTAAAGCTACTGAGGAGGAAATAAAAGGGAAAGATGCACGTTAAGAAGTTAATTTCATCATCTCACACATCTGTTTTCTCTTCCATGGTGGTGAATCACTCAGCAGAGAGCTGTACATGTCCTTGTTGTGTCACCTGGTCGTTCAGGGTGTGACTGCAGTTAAAAGAAACATGCTGCAGATGGGAGTGTCCCAGTGACACAACCTTTACTCACACACTGATAACTCACACTGCTGCAATAACTTACATAAGACATCTGAGGTGATGTACTTTCTCAGTTACGCTGCTAAACTATAAGTCAGCATTTTTCTCAAAATTATTTCTTAATCTTTTGCTTTAGTTATATTGTCCGGATGGGGTTTAAGAGTCCACAGCCATGCTAGCGGCTCTGCAAGGCTGTACATTAGCATTCTAACACGCTTGCAATAATAATGCTAACATGTTGATGTTTTGCAGGTATAATGTTTACCATGTTCACCGTGTTGATTTTGCATGTTAGCATAGTCTAAACTTTTGCTAATTAGCACTAAACACAAAGTACAGCTGAAGCTGGTGGGACTGTTATTAGTTTTGCAGGTAAACCAAAGTATTGATGACAGTGCAAGATGAAAAGTCAGGAGATTATTACAATTCATCCCCTGGGGACAGTGAATGTATGTACCAAATTTCACAGCAAACCATCCAATAGTTGTCAAGATATTTCAACAAAGAACCAAAAACTTTATGGTGCTGCTAGAGGAAAAGTCAAAGGATCACCAAAGTCATTAGATCATTAGGTCATTAGTATCCTCTAGGGACCTTGGATATCTGTTGTAAATTTCATGGCAATCCATCAAATAGTTGACAAGACATTTCCCTCAAATCCACAAATGTCAACCTCATGGTGGCGCTAGAGGTGAGGGGTCAAAGTCAGTGGGATTCATCCTATGGGGATCATAAATGTCTGTACAAAATTTTATAGTAATGCATCTAATAGTTGAGATATTTCAGTCTGGACAAGTGGTGAACCTACCAATAGACTGACATTGCCGTCCCTAGAGCCATGCCCCTGCAGTAGCATCGCTAAAAAAATAATCAAACTGAAACTGCCCCCTCTGTGGAGGGATTTCCTGTCTTCAGCCTTTGTTTAACCAGGTGGCTCAGATGAAAACAGATTTTTCAGGAATGTTGAAAGACAAAAAAGCATACTCCCAAGACTAACATGAATGTTGCAAAAATACTAAGAGGACAAAAGTTCTATCATAAACAAATAAGAAGATAGTGTGATGGTAAACCATCAGGGTCAGAGAGATGATTTGTTCTGGGTTTATTCTTATCTGCAGGCGAGTTCACAGAAACTCTCAGTATCACAGTAGAGACACTGAAGGTCACAGAGACACAGCAGATACATTAGTTTTGTTAAATTCTTAGGCAAAAAACAGTTTTAGCTTCAAATATTGCTAATGTACTGCTACAACTACCAGTACTGTTACTTAATTCTCCATTTATTGCGGCTTATTCTGTTAATGGTACTACTGTACATCTGCTATTATTACTTCTACTGTCATATCTAGAGTAACAACAGTGTTGGTCTTCTGTTCAAATGGCTTAAAACAACCCATGTTACGATCAGTAGCGAAGCAGAAAGTCACATGAGATTCTCATATGTGAAAGATATTACTAAGTATGTTTCCATCCACTAGTTTAAAAAAAAACTGAGTGGAACAAAAGTCGTACCATTGCAAAAACGTTTTTACGCTTTTTACACTGGAAAAGTTGATGTATCATAAAAGCAAAATGCGACAAAGTGCAGTGGAAACAGACTTAGTGAATGAATCATGACGTACATGAAGCATGTGACTTAGCTTCCACTGGAGAGACAAAATCGAAAACAGACGAAAACATCAGATCTGTGTGTAGCGATGAGGAGATTGTATCCTTCCTCAAGTTAATACATGAAACAAAGAGAAATGCCATACTTACATCACGTTTTCCACATTGTTTTCTTTTGTTTGAGGTTTGACCATGGATGTATTATAACAACTGGATACTGGACCCAAAGATGGCTCCTATTCATTCCAATGAGAATTGCTCGCCTGGCGCATACGCCGAAAAGGTTTCTAGCTTCCGGGTTATGCGGCCCACTGAATATGTGCAGTAGTGTTTTTCCGGCTGGCCCCGCCCACGAGTTCCCGCTCGGCCCATAGACTTTACATTGTGATGACGTCACAGATTTTTAAATCGCTTTTCTCGGCTTGAAGAAAGTTTAACAAATATGAAACCTCCATGGATCAAAAATGCATAATAGAAAGAGTCACAATCGACCTTTTTTGCAGTTGGAGGTGTCCTGTCAACAGTTTCACAGACGTCTCTTTCACAATGGTGGCCTATGGGGAAAATGCTTTTTGGGCCGCAGGGGAATTCTTTGCTGCAATACCGTGAGTGGCCACTGGAAAAAAATGGAAGCAAGGCTGAGCGGCGGCACCGTGTCCAGTTCTTATAATACATCCATGGGTTTGACTGGCACTTTTTCAATTACGTCTTCTCGTTACACCCTCGTCTTTTGCAATGGTTTAATGATACTCGACTGGAGAATTAGCACCACCAACTGTTTATTTCAATGCGCCCAACTCCTATTGGTTGCATACTAGTACTGGATGGAAACGCACATTCATTCACATTTTCTTTTGTCGATATTCTGGAAATTTATTTCACATTTTCAAAACTGCAAAGGAGGGAAAGTCAGGGAGTCACAAAGTCATTAGATATTTAGCAGCTACTGCTGCTGTGTCCTTGCACTACAGATGGGGGCGCTAGATCAGCAGAAGCCTCATATGGGTCGTGTTTTATTGTTTTCTCAAGAAGGCTTGTAATTCTAATAAAACTGATACTACTTCTATTACTGTGTGCAGTGTTGAATTGTTATTTTCCTAACATTTAACCATAATGTACTTGCCCTGCGCAGCTATAGAATAAATAAATAATTTCAAAATATTGCCACTGAATGTACTGAGATTTTACTGAATTGCCCAATACCAACATTTTGTTAGAAAATTTGGCTTTAGAATTTTACGATATCCATTTGTTAAAAAGAGCACACTTGTGTTATGGTCACAATTATGTAATTCCTTAAAATGTATATTTTATATGGCTGATAGCATCCATTTAGCCCAAACAATATCAAGACAACCAAAGACACATGCTGGAAGGTGATCTCTGATGACGACAGTTCACCAGTGCTGGAAAACATTCTCAGTATTAGGTGACTGAGACTTAGAGCACCTCAAGGCTAGGATGGACATGAAACTCTCCTGGTTGAATCAACAGTTCAAAAGATGAACAACTGTGTTAGAAAATATCTGGTTCTTTGATAAAAGTCAAAGCTACAAGCCAGTGAAATAAAAACTTAAAGGGAAGAAGATAACTAAAACTCCCATTATGCATTTCAGTAAGAAACGTCCAATCAGAGAGCCTAAAATTCTGTAGTGTGCTGAAGCTAAAGATTACACTTACACAGAAACCTGATAAAACATGCAGCATTTTAAATCAGTTCACTTTCAGATTTTGGATGAATTTAGTAACATGCAATGAATTTGCAACATTTCTGATATGCACCTCTGACTGGCTTCTCCTTCATAGCAGCGGTGGCATTCTGGACCAGCTGAAGCTTGGGTAGGTTGTATTGACTCAGACAGGAATATAGCAAGTTGCAGTAATCTAATCCAGATGTGAAGGCCAGTTCAGACCAAAGATTTTGCGACGAGACGAAACCGTTTTAGACCGTTGCAGGTAAAAGTTGGAGCGGTGTGAACCGAAGCTCGACTCAAGCCGGCTTTGACCTAGGGGTAGCATATAAATGGAGAATAATAACGGCTGAGGACTGCTGCTACAAGAATATCATTAAGAAGTAAATTAACATACTTCTGTAACCAGGGCCTCATCCAAATTTGCAGCTCTAGAGAAGAAGTGAAGGCTGGATGTGCCTATTTAGGGAGTAAATCTGAAATAAATTGCTGCTCTTCTGCAGCGCTGACCTGTGTCAACACATTTGAGTGTCGACACAGGTCAGCACAGTCATGATGTATTGGCTTACATGCAGTAAGAAAAGGTGGCTTTCGTGTGCTCACGTGTCGTATGCCAGCTGCATGTTTTGGACATAAGTGTTTTTCAGGTGACCCTGATCTTCTTCTGTTGGCTTAGATTAATGTCTTAAAAAAGTAATTTCTAAGCCATGTTCCCTCCAGGATCAAGTAAACTGACATTAGTGAAAAAAAACTTTGCATACAGCGTGTACTTCCAAGCTGGAGGTGTTGGCAACTGCAAGATGAACATGTAATTTGCGGACGTGACTACACAATCAGCTCATAAAATTATCATGAAATTATTGGTAAACTGACGTCACTCCCCGAAGCCTGCAGCCAGATGAAACCACCTCGATGAGTCAAAATGAAGAGTCATCCTGAGCTGAATAGACAGTTTACTGTAGAGGCATCATTGGCTCAGGAGGCATTCCCTTCAACAAAAGAACCATTTCCTCTAAACTCATGACGTGACGTGTAACCAGTCAAGGCTTGTTACAGCAGGCTGGTAACATAAAACCTGTAAATATATGGGATTGGTGTCAAGCAAGGAAAAACAGAAATCACCAGAGCCACAGAAAAAGCTGTATTAAAGGGAAACTTTAAACCTGGGCCCTAATACTTACCAAACGTTTTGGAATTGGTCCAGTAGATCGCCTCAAATGGGCTTTAATGGCTGCAAATAATCCTTTGGGGCAAAAGTGCTTGTTTTTGCCACTGACAGGCTCAGACTGTTATTCTAAGTATCTGACAACATTTTGGAAAGGATCCCTACAGAGACAGACCGTTTGTTAAAGAGTAAGATCCTTTTTGTTTAACCAGAAACAGAAAGTCTCGCTGAAGGAAAAGTCTCACTCTGAAATCTCGCGAGAGGTTGAGTTGTTGCAGGAAGATGAAAGGCAGAGACGATCTACTGGACCAGTTCTAAAACTTTTGGTAACCATTAGTCAGTTAGACCCCAAAATTTGAAAAATAGGGCCCCATTTAAAAATACTGGAGTTTCCCTTTAAGTCAAGATTGAACTGTTTGTGGTGTGTTGATGTTTCAAAATAAAGGAGACTGAAGATGAAAAAGAAGATTGAAGAAGATGAAGATTTTTACAGCATGTTCACTGTATATCTCCAGCTAATATGTATCCATTGAAACAGAGAATTAAAGGTGTAAATTGAAGCTGAAATAATTTGTCCTCTTTCTAATGTGCTTATCCTGTTTAGTGTCACAAAAGACCTACAGCCTATCCTAGCATGCGTTGGGTGAATTGCACCCAGTGGTACCCTGGACAGTCGATCACAGGGCTGACACATATAGACAATCACACTCACACCAACGGGAAATTTAGGATCTTCAATTCACCTGTCTGTCTTTGGACTGTGGAAGGAAACTGGAGCACCTGTAGACCCACACTTGTGTGCACAAGATAAAGCCTACACAACAACAATTTGTTCACTCATATTGAAGTCTCTCCTGAGTAAAATACTTTATGCAGGTGTACGACATATAAACACCTCTGGGCAGGGGAATTCGCTGTATAACCAGCTAATAAAAGCCAGAAATACATATCACCGTCCTGTCCATCTTGCAGAGCAAGGCTGCCGCCAATCATGTTACAATTGTTTGTGTAATCTGTGGCATTAACTGTGAATAGGAGACTTTTGTTCCCTGACTTGAGCCTTTAAGACAGTGCCTCCTCCCAGGGAGTGTACCGCCCTGGGTGGAGAGAAACGCTGTCTTCAGGATAAACTCAAGGAAGAAAAGTCCCTTCTCTCGCTGTTGTTCCATAACCTGTGCACTTAATGGAGGGTTGTGAAATGAGTGAGTGTAGTTTAAACACTAGTTGCTAGCTAATCGTGCACATGCACAACCACAAACAGATAAATAAAGATAAGATAGAACTTTATTAATCCTGAAGAAAATTCTTGTGCCAGAGATTGCTCAAAAATTACAACATAAGTATAAAAACAATAGAGGAATAAATGTCTAAAGTGTATAAGGAGTAAATGCTAACACCAGTGCCTAACAGAATAACAATAAAAGTAAGATAAATTTAGTGAAATAAATAAACTAAAATAAAAAAAGTAATATTGTACATGATATTGAAAAGTACGGAAGCCAATAATGGCCATGCTTCCAATTATTTTTTTAATGCTGAGAAAACAAGCTTTGTTATCTTGTGATAATGGGTTAATTATCTTGTTATCTCGAGAAAACAAAGCTCGTTTTCTCGAGATAACGAATTTTGAATTTTGATTAAAAAATGTAATGAAAAAGAAATAACCGTCTCACTATAATTACGCCAATGACAGTCACAAGCTAGAGGCAGAAGCATCGCAGGAGGAGATGATGACTCTGAAATAAGGTTAGTTAAGAAACGCTACACTGGCAGCCATGTTAGCACAGGGTTTCACAAGTGACTGCTGTTTACGCAACAGCTGCTAAGATGAGCTCTCTGAAAAGAGACCACAAAAGACTTCAGCCCCAACAGTGTGACTCAAGTGACATCACTTGAGGCAGTTTACCAGACTTTGTGCAGCTTCCTCTGGAGCCACAAAAGGCTTTATATAAAGTGGTACTCCAACAAGTAGTACTAACAAGCAAGCTGGACGGTCCTCTGTGCTTTGTGAAAACGCCAGTTGTGGAAAATAACTAAGTACATTTACTGAGGTACTGTACTTAAGTGCAGTTTTGAGGTACTTATACTTAAAGGGGTCTGTTTATAGGTGTTTGGGAGTACTTCTACATATGTGAAAGCTGTGTGAAATTTGATTTTAAAAAATGCCTCAAGTGATGTCACTTAAGTCACACTGTTGGGGCTGAGGACTACAAGTTTGAAAATGAAAAAAAGAAGTTAGAAAGAAGTGAGCTTACCAGACCTCTGTAGAACGCTCCTTCTCTCTGCTTGAGGCTAGCGGCTCGAGGCTACATCAGCTGCTGCTAGCATAGCATAGCTGAATTTCTGATCGACTGTCGGCAGTTGAGTTGAATTGTGGGTAATGTAGGCGGCAGGTTTTGACAAGGAAGAGGAATGCACGGAATAAAAAAAAAAGACGATATCTCTGGTTCTGCTGCATCAATTTTTAAAAACTGTCCATAGTCATAATGTTGCAGGAGTGCAATGCTAAATCAGCAGAGTACTCTTTGAACTTGAGTATTTCCATTTTCTGCTATACAGTACAATTACGAGGTAAAATTGTACTTCTTATATTTATTCGACAGCTATAGTTAGCACTGCTTACTTTGCAGATAAATATGTTACTGTACATACAAAACATGTGATCATGTTACGATATATGATGCATTGTTATAGATTAAATTCTGCAACATAATTAACTAAAGAAGTTAAAAGCATGAGGTACAACATTAAAATGCTGTTTAGGCTAAATGCATAAATAATAATAATAGTCCAGTAAAATATGTAATGATGTAACTCTCAACAATAGAACTGTATAAAAATATAACTAGCTTATATTTTGATGTTTTTTAATACTTCCGTAATGTTAACTGCATACAAATTTTAATTCATGACTTTTATATGTAATGGAGTATTTTATAGTGTGGTGTTATAGTTTTATTGAAGTTGACTTAAGTTAGTTAAGTTCACTCTGGGAAAGAAAGCAAATTAGCTTAATTCCCAAAATGATGAACTATTCCTTTAACTGTGTCCAAGAATTTTTTTCTTTGTTTGTTTTTATTGATCTGAGCAATATCAAAGATTTCCCCAAACATCCACCAACTTGCACTGCATGTCATTTTCCCTCCACGCTGTAAAAAATAAAAAGAAAGAGGCATTCAAAGCGCTGCATTATAAAAATGGCACATTTATTGCTACAGAACGGTCATGAACATGAACCTCATTGAATCACTACAAGATGAGAACCAACAGGCAACGAACAGCCAACTGTTGGGCCGGTACGAGGAAGAATAAAACCCTCAGCACAGGAATAAAAAAGAACCTGTTCCGCAACATCTCCACTGATCTGGAATAAAAACAAAGTGTAATAATAACAACATCAACAATAACAGCAACCATAAGGACAATAATAATAATATAACATAAAAAACGTAAGTAAAAGAATACAACATTAACCAGAAATAATTAAGAAAATGGAAGTGTAGAAAAGAACGTGCACCAAAAAGTACAATTAAATAGAGATTCGAGGCACTCAGCCACACACTGGGAAAACAATGTAACTGCTGTGTTTTTGAATGTTTTTGAATTAAATTTTTTTTTCAGATATTTTGTATTGTCATTTGTTGCCAGCTGGGATGGTACGTCTCCAGCTGTGGCCTCTAACCGTGACCCATCACACAGGAAACCTCACAGTCTCGTCTTCAGTAACATATGGATCAAATAAAACATTACAAAAAATGTAAAAAATTACAAAGTGGAATATTTTATTATAGTTATTCTGTTTTCATACAGTAATCTGACATTTATTTTTTCTTTACTTATTCTTTTCAGTATTCATGGTATAAAAGGATTGCCCCTGCAAAAAGGAAACCCAAATATATTTTAATTTATGATTAATTTAGTTAAAACTTTGCGTCTATAACAGGGTGCACTAAGTCTACTCCATAGCAAAAGAGCACTAGACAAAGGAAGCTTTAACAAAAAGCCCAGGCACTGACAACAGGGTAATTCTGGTTTATGTATTTTTTTTTCTTTCTTTTCCATCTCTTCACTGAATTGCATCACAAGGAACAAGAAGAAAAGAAAAAAGGCCACACGTCATATATTTTCACCTTCACATGATTATAATACTGAAAAATGAAGCATGTCTTTCAGTACTTACAGAGAGATCATGATGAACTGAATAAGCAGATGAGTCAACGTCATCTCAGTCAACTGTTTATTTGTGCTTGTTGTTCATAGTCCAGTCCAGTGTACTGTGTGCCATGGGGATTTTTTTATATTTATTTTTAAATGTTTCTATAAATTGTCCCCTGTTATTATTAATTTGTTTTTACATTAGAATTTTGGGTCCTCCAATTACTAAATCATATCCTGGTTCCTGACCTTTGACTTGCTTCCCACATCTGATTTGTTCACCAGTTCAAACAGATCTGCTGTTGTTCTCATTGATGGCTGTTTTAGTCACTTGGAAAATCAATCGACCAGTCAGAGCTTTGTAGGCAGGATTAAAACTGCAGATGTAATCTCCTTGTGATAACAGAAAACTTGGCAACAAGCGTGGATTAGATGGATGCAGCTGTGCAGGTTGTTGTTAACTGACTTACAGCTCTTAAATCCACATATTTCACCAAGTTAGATGTAATGAAATTCTGAACTTTTCGAAGAAACCATCCAGTAGCCATCCATCCTCTGCTCATCTTATATGGTCAGTCGACCAAAATCACAAATAAACACTTTCCAATGTATTCCTAGTGGTTTGTTTATGTTGAAAACTGAAAATCAGTATCAATCCCAAGTCTATCTGGTTTACATGTTTGAAAATACTAAATAGCTGTAGATATAGAAATGAGAAAAAGGAGACATTGTGGGTTTAGCAGCAGTTAGCATTGGAGCTATTTGTTGACCAACAACCACTGGGGGCAGTGACTGCGTGTAGCATTTCAAAAGTCTAGTCCTCATAGTGGAGTTGCCAAGTGGGAGCTCTGTCCTAACTCTACTGTCAACAAAACACAGCTGACTCTTGGATGGATCTGTGACTAGCTTGTTAGCTAAAAGATACAAATCAGACAGCTTTGCAGTTGTTGAAGATTGTTTTCTCTTTTGTTGGAGTGAGGCTAGCAGTTTCCCCCTGCTTGCAGTCTTTGTGCTAAGCTATGCTAAACACATCCTGGACCTATCTCTCTAATGGACGAGAAGAGATGAAAATGATATCCATCTTTTAAACTGGCTCTGGGTGAGATTGTATGGTAGGAATAACCAACTGAAAAGCCATGGCACTTAACATCAAACATTTCACCAATAAACATAATCCAGAATTTACTCAAATGTAAAATGTCAAAACGTGATTGATTTACTGTGGCTTTACTGCACACTAATAGCACATGAATTGTGAAATTTGAACTTACTTCATAAAAGAGAGTTAATTTGGACCCTAAAAGAACAAATGATTCAAAAATAAAAACCTTTTGGCTGTAAGTTCTATTTTATTCCTTTTTGTTTCTTTACACGGTCACTGGTTCACAGGCCCCTTTGGGCCTTCAATTTATTGTCTGAACTTAACTCACTTTTGCTTTTGTTAGCACAACTTAATAAAACTAAAATACTGGTGTGGTTTAATAAGCTTCGGTCCAAAGAATAAATTAATTTAATCTGAGTTTTCAAAAAGTAAGAAATATGCTTCAGTATAAACAATTCCTATTGATTAATGAATATGAAACTGGAAAAAGACTCAGTGCCTTAAGTTAAATATATTCAGCAAGAAGAAATTTAAAATACTGGCAGGAGTTTTAAATAGTTTTTTCTTCTGGCAGTGGACATTTGTACTATTTAAACTTTGTGTTATATAGAGGTTCAAGACATGAAAACAGGCTCCTTTGATTGCTCATTTTGTCATTTTTTTTCTTTCACAGGAATTATAGTACTTCTCTGCAAAAGAAGTGCCATGTTAACATCCATAAGGTATTTTGTATAAAATCTTTAAAATGTTTTTTAATTATTTTGTGTGGCAAAAAATACAAATTAAATTTTGTATTATATAAATGTACCAAATTTCAGATTTGTTGTGCTACTGATGTTGGTTAGTGCTCATGTCTGGAGTATACCCAAGTGTATTTGTTCATTAAATAGGGTAAATAGGCTATCATGAGAAAAGAGAGAAATGCTTCCTATTTCTAACATTGCTGGGAAAACAAAGGACAGGAGTGGCCGTTTTGAATTCAACTCATTATTGCAGTAAAACTGGTACAGAGTAACAGATTACAAAGCTCATGGCACAGTCACTGAAAAAGAGAAATGAGGTGTGTATGTACAACAAGGAGGGAAAAGAAAAAAAAGTTAACATTTTGGCTAATAGAAACATCAGGGGTAACATAAAAATGAAGATACTGTAATTCGGGAGATGACTTGATTATACAACAAAGAGAAAATATGAAATGAAGCATTGCAAAAATAACATTACTTAAAAAATACATTTAGCACTTACACTGACAGATTCAACCCTAGTGTTTAACCTAGGTCCGATTCAAAGCAGCTTTTCCTTTTGATAAAAAGCTCAATTTTAATGGCAAACACTAAAAACAGATGACTGAACTGCCTTGCACATGATCTGATATCTTTTTGGGGAAATAGCTGATAAGATTGTTTGCTGACGACCTGCTTTTTTATATTAGCAACACTCCAATCTCTTACAAAATTTTCATATATTAATCTTGAATCAGGTGCTGAGGGTCTTTCATTTAATCAACATTTACAACCCATCTTGAAGAAAATAAATGCACAGGGGTCAGAGCCGGCCCAAAGCCACCAGGGGGAACCAAAGTGAATTGAATTTGGGAACTCTCTTTGGGTACCTCAGTTAAGTTTTTGTCATAATGTAATTAAACACAAAATCTTTGATTTTGTTATAACACCCTATAACAATTTCTGAAAAGGTGCACACAAAAAAAATTCTCTAACAAATATTATGTTAGAACACATTTTTATAATAGCAAAAAGTTTGGATTCTCAAAATAAATTTTGCGGGTACATAAAATCAGGTGGTGTATTTCTGAGTTATGATATCTGGTATTATTATGAATTTTTGCATTTGCATTTTCCTACAAGTATTTTATAGAACAGGTATTTGTTTTTGACCACTTTCACCAGGTTACTTTTATTTTTGAAAATCAATACACATGGCACAAAAAATGGCTCACGCCGGCTCTGACACGAGTGATTCTTGGTTCAAGCAATAATAATAATTTGACTTACACTTCAGATGGTCGGCAACCAAAACCACATACAGTACGAGCACCACTGACCGAAACTAAAAGTTGGCACCTGGCTATCGTAATCGGACGAATACAACCTCACTAAAAAGCAAAACAAGTTCATCATCATCGCCTCTCACTGGCAAGTCCTCACCCTACAGAAACCCCACAGAAAATGTTTTATGACTATTTACAAAAAATACAATAAAAAATGGTAATGTCATGAGGCATGGAGAATTAAACAAATATCATATATCTTTTATGATTTCTGATTCCTCCCACGAACCCTCAGAAAATGTTCCCCACAGATATAAACATAATGTTGAAAAAAAATGATTCGGAACTTTTGACCTCACTACATTTTCAATGTGACACATTTTTTCAACACACACTGAATTTTACTTTTTCATCTTTTAACAAAAAAACCGATACAACATATTTCTAAAACACAAAATAACAACAGTCTACATGTAAAAATATAACTTTTACATACACAATTTCAAAATAATGGTAAAGTTTGCCATTTTGTTGCATACAATTTACAAACGTCTGTGTGTTGTTGCCTTGGATAGATAGCAGTGAATGGAGCTGATGGAACTCCGGTCCCATTTTGTCCTGCGCAGGGTGCCGTACTAGTCAGAGGGTGTCGTCTTGGCAACAACAGAGAACACAACAAAGTCAGTTGAAAATTTATAACACTGAGGGGCCTCGCCAACTTCTGCCAGTTCAGTCTTTGAGAAAATAATTCCTCCCCAAGCAAACACTCCTTTGCAACAGAAAATAAAAAAATAACAGAAAATGGCACCCTCCTTATATATCGTATATATTTTTTTGTACATTTATATATAGATTGATTTATTCAAATAGATTCTTTTCCAGTTTCCGTGCCTTCCTGTTGATTGGGAAGGATTTTAACCGCGTCAAAATGACTACCGACAGAGAACAATGCTGTCTGATAGTGAATTGTGTTGTTTTTTTTTGTTTTTGTTTTTGTTTTGTTTTTTTACATTTTCTATAATAGACATGTAAACCAGAACAGACAAAGAAAAAGTAATAAGAGAAAAGATTCTTCTTAAAAAAGAGAAAAAAAGAAAATCTGTTTTACAACAAACAACCACACACTTTGTACTGAAGACTACATTGGCTTACAGACAAGCCGATCAAATATTGATAAAAAGCTGATGAGCTATAATACAAGAAGAGACGCGTTGTTCACCATGGAAACAGGGCTGGGGCTTGGAACAGGAAGGGTTGGGGATTATGGAGGACTTGTGGGGACAAAAAGGACTGGGACGGGGGATTCGTCTTGCTAAATCAAGCGTCTGTATCATTGGCTAGAAGCCAGAACACGCTGTCTACTTACATATAAGCGTACAGTACATTAAATACAGTTTAGTTTTTTTATCCAAAAAATACTTTTTTTTCCTTTTTAGCTTTTTTTAAATTCCCAGGTCTGGTAAAAAACCTGACTGCATAGAACCTAACGACTAAGAACAGGTTTCCCTAAGCTTGCATCCTATTAAAAGACCAGGTAAATGTCCTCCTCTGGCAACTCGAATGATATGAACTCTAAAAAGGCACATTGGTAGAAGTGTGAATGTTCAAATTGCATCTGTGGGACCGCTTAGGTGGGGCAAAAGGCTGGGGAGAGGGGCTAGGGCTCTGGTTTAGGGCTCATAAGGCTAGGCTCAGCAGAGAAGACAGCACTGGGACTGGGGAATAAACATAGGCCTGGATTCAAGAGGGTTCAAACTGGGGCGCGGGTGAAAGGGGACTTTCAGATTGACACCAGAAAACAACGGATGTTCTTGCAGATATTCCAGTTACTTTCATCTGTTGTCAGAGAGTAGACCTTGATGTATAGCAACGCAATAAACATTCAAGTTTTCTTCCAGACCTATCCATTATTAATTATTAATTATTCCCACTCTCAACTGATCACGGTCATGATTTTGTCACTACCAGTCCCACTTTGTCATGATCCTTTCACTTTCTTTCTCAATCCTGTATCACTCCCAAGTCAATTTTGACTTCTACTGAACTCCTCTCAAGAAACCTGTGTAAATGTAAGTACAAGAGGCAGCACGTTGAAATTCTGAAGTAACTGCCTCCTGAAGTAACCTCCCTCAGATGTTGACTACTGATCTGGCTTCAAGTGATTCAAATATGCCTTTGTTTTGACTTTACATGTATATTGAGCAAACCAAGGTAATCAAAATGTCTGGGCCCTACGTCAGGTATGTCTGGTTACTGGACTCATACCAGACTTATGACGAATGACACACAAGAATACACTGGTTTTATTCTAGGGGCTAACACTGGCCCAAGCATCTGAGTGCTGCTAACTGTAGCAGATGCTAAGGCCAATCACCCAAAGTCTGAAACCCTAAAACCTAGCCTAATCTGGCAGTCATACAGTATATGAGTCACAGTCTGCTTACATTTGGTCCTCTGGCACAATAACCCTAACTCTTCTAGCTACCTGGGAACAGTCGCATTGGGTCATAATGTGACTGTTCCCAGGTAGCGGGCAGCATATAAAACAACTTTTTAATAATATTCTGCCCAACTCCTCTTCACTAATTTGGTTTTCCTGTCCCAACCAGTCCAGATAGTACTCTTCTCTAACAGGAATCCCACTGGGACTGCAGGATTTGAGTCTCTACTCTCTACAACGCAATGCATTGCACCAGAAAAGTAGAGTGTTCAAAATTTTGCCAGACATCACTGCAACACCATAAAGCAAAGGATTGCAAGGACAATGAAATTTGAAGCAACCAATGGTCCCAGCAACAGACACCTCAACTACAATAAATTTGTCTGTTATTTTTCCAGACAGCAAATGTCAATCAGAAAGTCCCCCAAGGTTGGTACTCAGGGCAGGAAAGAAGTCTGAGGTTGGGGTTAGAGATTTAGGGTTATGATCGGCCAGATATTAAACTAGAAAATGAAGGTATCTAATGAATCCAACACAGGAATGCTTTGACTACTGCTGCTTGGCCCTCAGAAGAAAATTGTACACCCCTCACCCTGATGATTGTTCCCTTGCTTCCCCTGCAGCATCATCATCATTTAGACCTCTGGATTCTCTGTTTTTCCTCCTCTACCTCTATCTCTAGCTCCTCAGATGTTGGCCCACTTCGATCCTGCTTTTCTCTTTACCCTTCCATGACTCTCAAAACTCTCATAGTTCAGGCCTTCAGGAAATCAGGAGCATTTGATTCAAGTAGAGTGATCGGGATTCAGGGAATGTGCTGAACGTAGAACAGAATCATCTATCTATCATTTTCTATCATCTGTCCTCTCAACCATCTGCCCAGTAATCCTTCGATTTCTGCAAAGGCCTGGACACCATTTCAAATTCTGCCTGCTCTGTCCATGCTGATGAATATCTGACAAAGGACTCTTGATTAATGAAGGTTTGTTAGAGCTCTTCCTTTCAGTTGTCATTTTTGCATCGGCACTACAAACCCAAAACAACGATCTCAAATGAAGATGTCAAGAAAAGTATTTCCTTCCTACCGCATTTAGAAGTACACCTTTTCATTACAGCATGAGTCTTCCTTCCTGTATTTCTTCTGTGATTGCTCTACCGTCAATAATTCAAACACCTCAGTCCCTCTGGAGTCACTCACTGATTGACTGATTAACTGATTCAATGATTGATTCTCTAAGTATTCTTTTTCTCTCAGTAGATACACACGGGCCATTTGGGTACAACTGTCCAGGCTTTTGTATTCGTGTTCACACTAAAAAGTTAGCAATTTTGCCGTTTGTTAACAAAGTAAATGTGGCTATTAGCATAAAACACTACATAAACATGTTCAGATTTTTTTTTTACACTGACAATCTATTGTAAATATTTGCAATTGATGAAGGAATGCATTAGAAGGGGAAGAACGAGTTGCCCCGGTTTTTCTTGTTTAGCCCCGGTCCTTTCTAGGCATCTATGATAGTCAGAAAGCGTTTTCAAACTAAATTTTTGTTCAGATCACTTGGCATATCAAGCACCTGTGAAAAGCAGTAGGGTCACAACAGATTCCTAATATCATGTTAATTTATACTTTAATCTGTGAAAATGTGTGGTTTGTAAGGGGATGTATGAGTGGAAAGCTTGCTTCCGTGATACTTCCTGGAATTTTCCTGTTCTTTGTTTTTTTAGTTTTTGTTTACTTTGCTTCTCCATGTGTATCTATCTGACTGGTTTGCATCCAAGAGGAAATCAGGCACAGCTTCATCCACAGTGTGGCGTTAGATTGCCATTCAGTCAGAGATGCGCTGAAGTTGCATTCAACAGCTGCGCAATGTTGCTTTAAAAAAAATCTCTTTAAACACTTTGTGATATGTTTTTCTGCGTTCGGAACAACTCTCCCCAACCCGTACCCTCCTCACTGCCCGCATCCAGTTGCACTTTTTAAACAAGTTTTTTGTCATTTTTTCCTTTTCTCATATATATATACTATATATAGAACCCTTTTGTTCTTTAAAACTGGGAATGCTGATAAAACAAGAAGTAGTACAAGAAGAAGAATTTCTTGGATGATGTGATTCCAAAGACTTTTGTCCATTGCTGTCACTTTGTGTCAAAAGCTCCCACAAACTGCCACTTTGTAGCAGCCATGTTTTAACGGCCGTTTTAACGTCTCCACAAAGCAGCTTCCAATTCACTTCAGCTGGAGATGCAAAGTGACGAAAGCGACTAATGTGACTCTGCAGTTCATGTTCTCGACAGAAGAAGGAGACGAAGGTGAAGAGGAGGATCAGAGACAACAGACGAGAGGAGAGAAAGAGGCTGATCTGATTGGTCAGGCTGAAGTTCCAGAGAATCTGATTGGTCAGGCTGAAGCAACAACAGGTTTGATCGATTGCTGGGTTGTCATGGAAACATCGTCAGAGGAAGTGGTCACTCATCATCTTGATGAACTCTGGCACCTTGGACCTGGAGAGACAAAGAGAAAAAATAAAGGAAGGAAGGATTTGGAAAGAAATTTACATATTATACTGAACACACAAACACAAACATTTACTTTAACTGTAAATCCCTAACAGTGCCCCCTAGTGGTAGCGGTATTTATTTCACAACAATAGTAGGGCTATAAAAAACAAGTTTGCCCTGTCATAAGGAAAAGCTTACGGAATGTCAAAAATAGAAACAATTCATGTTCTGGGGAGCATGAATGTGCTCAATGAAATCCATGGCAATTGAGGCTAAATCTAATCAGAAAATTTGGTATTTCTTTTGTACAAGTGGACATTTTGTTCTGATGGTGTCCATGAATATTCACAGCAAATTTCATGACATTCTGGCCAGTAGTACTTAACATAACGAATGTAGATGCTACCCCTCGCCAAACCAATGGCTGCCTGAAAAGAAAAAAATCTAAAAAATGATCATTTGAAAATGATTAGCAGGAATGTGAAGTATATAATGTGATGTAGCACTGCACTATAGTACACCGCTACATCACTTCTGGGGGTGGTCACAAGTAAAACAGGCCACACCCAGCTGTGATTCTGGGTGTGGTCAGAGCTGTGGAGTCACTTTGTAGGAATATACATTTTTATTAAACAAAGTGGCTTTAAAAAAACTCAGATATAACTATCATGCATGTAGCTTTACTACATTCACTGAAGAATATGTGTGTATCTATCAGTGGGTCATACAACTCTGTTTTATTCAGAATAAGGACAAACCTCAAAATGTATATATGTATAAATAAAGACTTTACTTATTACTTCATTTCTTTCACTGTAAAGTTATTGCAGATAAGAAACTCTGTGTGGTTTTGTCTTAGGTCACTCCTGTTCCTTATCAAGGACCTTTGGTACCTGAAGACTACACCGCAAAAGAAAATTATCTCAGTATCACATTTAACCTGCTTTACGACAGGCAAACATGAATACAATTTGAATATTTTAAGAGAAAACAAAGTTGTAGAGCAAAGAACAGAAACACACATATTCAGTAAAAAGAAGTGACAAACACACACAGTCACACATTAAAATCACACTTACTGCCAATCTGTTGTTAAAATGTACCCAGACCAGACAGAAACTCAAGTTCTGGCTTCTGTTTTTAGCCAGCTGAAATATCAGCTCTGCCAGACTTCCTCTGAACGACGCACTTCTACAAATTCATTCAAATAATGGAAGAAAATTTACCTAAACGGCATTTGGTCTACATGTTGTCTGTGTAAGTTTTAACCTTTTTTTTTCCTGCATTAGAGTGACAGTAGAAACGACTGGAAGAATAAAATGTGAATTCTGCTTGTTTGGTTTAAAGTCACAAGACAAAAAAAATTAATAAATAAAAAATGATTTTCATCAGTGAATTTAAGTTTTAGAATGGTTACCATCAGCACATTTATTTAAAATGGATTTATTTACTTAACAATGCTATTGTGATGCCTTGTGACCCTACTGCTGAATTTCTTATTTTACATTTTGGGATGGTATCTCAAGGTCAGCTAAGGTACATTTTAGAGTTACTGTACCTTGTCTCTAGAGAAATGACAGAATATAAATTTTAAACAATAGGCAGTAGGCACTAATTTCTTCTATATCACCAAAGACTAACATAAATACAAAAAAATAGTGTCCTTATGTAATGAGTCATCATTCTTTGACATCCCAAACTACACACACATTACATATCTGTATAGTTGGAGCCCCCAATAAAATTCCAAATATTACAGAATTTCTCATAAAAATTATGGAATTAAATCTAAGCTCTCACTTTTTGGATGCAATAGTTAAATATGGACATATCTGCTTTTCCTTTCCTTTCTTTGGTTAACCTTTATTTATCCAGGGAAGTTTTGCTGGGAGGGAACACCCTCTTGACACTCAAACAGTTACAGACATTCACGTCTGTTCGAATGAATTAGTAACTTTTAAATCTTTTGCACTTTTATTATGAAAGTTGCACACCAAACAGGAAGTCTTGCTTTTTTTCTTTACCAATATCTTCCTGGCCAGCTTAGTGAACCTATCCCCAATAAAACTGATTACGTTATATGTTGGTTTTGTGACTATAAACTGAATGAGATATCAAATTGTATCTTTCAAGTCATATTTTTGTTTCGGTTAATATAATTCTATTCTGCAGGAAACAAATGGTTAAAAAGTACACAGACACCGGATTATTGGATTGATAACGTGTCCATCTTTTGAGGTAACTTTTGACCCTGAAAACAGGAATGTCCTTTTCCAGTTAACTCATTAGAAGCCAAAATGTAAAAAAAATGACATATAGTGGTAACCTCAACTTATTTTCACTGGAGGCGTGTTTAGTTTGCCATAGATTTTTATGACAAGTGATAAGATTTATAAAATGATTGCTTGAAGTTTCTGGACTGGTTTCTGAATTCCAATTCTTTGGTTTGAATTAAAGGTACAACAGCAGATTAGTTTATAAGTGAAATCTGACCATTCAGGGGGGGAGGAGATGTTGCTGCGTTTTACATTTGTCCCAGGGGGTTTGACCCGTCGCCCATGGCGGCGGCGGCGTGGTGCGCGGCAGCCAATGAGAGGGGAGCCCCGTCCGATGTCACGGTGACCTTCTCCTCCTCGCGACGCTTCAGACAGGCCGCCTTGGGGTTCAGGTTTCGCTCTGGACAGAGGGGGAGAGAGAGGAGAGATTCTTATTATGTGTTTTCTGTCTGTAAAAAGTGTGTCCTGACTGTGTTTTGTGTCTCTTTTTTCTTTTTATTTTCAGTGAATTATTTCTTTGAGCTGGATCACTAAATCAGCAGTCAGACTGGAGCCAAGAAGCCAAAAACTTGAACACAATCAACAGGTGCCACTGCTGCCCTCTCCTGGAGCTCCCAGAGCACTACATGTGCTGGATTGAATTAACCTCTTGAACCCTGATTTCCACCTTAAATTTCCCCTTTAGTGGCTTCAAAGTTAGAATAAAGAACCATTTTTTCATGCTTTAATACTATAATTCCTCTATTTTGTACATATCATTTGCATCATTTTAGACACATTCCCCCCAAATTCAGCCTGACATATTTAGTATCTGTGGAAACTTCAAAACTGCCACAAGAATTTAAATAAAGTTCTGTGAGTTTGAACAAAGCTTTGTAAAGACAAAGCCACCTGTGGCTCTGAGGATAAAGTGTAAATGATTACCCTCCCCTTAAATGAACTCAAAATTACCTTAAAATCTAATTTATATAAACTAGAACTTTGTCACTGACATAGTGAACTATCCAGATTCATAATTTTATATAATGTATGAATATAAAGTGGCCATATATTTCCATAACAATGTCTGTTGAACAAGATACACTATATTGGTGATATGGCCATAACCAGGGATTTTGTGTTTTTTCTGTAATTATAATTATAATGAACAACCGGTGTAGTCACAATTTCTGCCAAAGACAAACAAATAAATAAATAAATAAACTAAAGAGGATAAAAGCAATCAAATCTGGTGCAGTGCCTTTGTTTATATTGTTAGTTACTGAAGTCAAAGGGCATGTGTCTTTTCATCAAACTGACCTCGGACTTGTTGCTCCAAACTGAGGATGACAGCCACGGCCTGGTGCAGGATCAGTAACTTGGTCTGAGGTTTGTCGCTCTTCAGGTGCAGCTGGACCATCCTGCCCAGCTCCTTGAACGCCTCGTTGATGTCACGGACGCGCAGGCGCTCCCGTGCGTTGTTGGCCATCCTCCGTTCCCTCTCTCTCTCCATCTTCTGCTCCGGAGACAGGTCCTCGTCGTCGTTGTTGCTACGGTGACCAATGATTAGCGCGAGGAGGAGCAAGGGAAGAGAAAAGCAGGGGATGAGGGTAGGGGAGGAGGAGGAGGAGGAAGGGGAGGATTTAAGGATGAAAGCTCGGTTTACATTTCTGTGTGTAGAGGTTCATTTTAATACGAGCCTGAAGTAGATGCTGTATGTTGCCGACCTTTACAAGATGATTCATTGAGTGACAAAATAACAAGGAACAGGGCTTGGGAACAGACATCATGTTGTGCTGCATCCTGGGTATTTCAAGCCTGCCACAGTTGTCAGCAGCAACTGTGTGTTTACATGGTGATATTGGTGAGTTCACTTCACTACAGATTTTTATCAGAGAATAACCAGAAGAGGAGGATCCACTCTAGGACAAACTGGCGCAGGATGGAAGACGTGATGTGGGATCGTATCAAGAAGGTGTTTGAAAATGGATATTTCTTGAAATAACACACTTTATCTTTTAGTGCAGAATTAACAAGAAGAAACTATTATAAACAGGTCATATGCCCCATTGCGACTGGATTTCTTTCTCTAGGGCAGGTGGGGTAATTTTAACATTAACTGCCCTGATCAGTGATTTTAATCCCTTCCATAGCTCGTATGTGGGTAATTTTTCACGCCCACCCCAGTAATAATTACAGCCGCAATTATTTACTGTTTTTAGGTGAACTGGCTAGTCATCCTGTAATTTAAATCCCGTCCGGAGGGACGTCCTTGTATTTTAAAGTGGATCTCTGAGTTTCCTCCACAGACATTTACTAATTTTTTTTTCAGCTCAGTGTGAAATTGGAGTATGTCTATAATTTATTTGCTAATCTGATAGATGGAAACATGCTAACAATAGACCTATTTGGGAACCAATATGACAGAACAAATTAAAGCCTTGTAATGTAAGCTCAGCTACATGTAGGTACTTTGAGGGCTGTATTTTTAGCATATATTTGTTTACATTTTGGCAAATTGGAACCATTAAAAGTATGCTGAATTAACTATTAGCACTCCCTGTTTGCAAAGTCCCCATGGATGTACAGACAACTATCACTGCATTACTTTAACACTGAAGAAAACTTAAAAACCTTATGATTCTCAGGCATGTTCTGAAGTGGATTTATGGACATTTATTTGCGATGGACATCAGTTGGGGATTGGGTGTTATGCTAGTAGCGGCTAATGTAGCCACGAGTCACTAGCCTCAAGCAGAGATGAGGAGTGGGCTACAGAGGTCTGATAAGCTCTCTTCTCTCTAACGCCACAGCCCCAGAATTTTTTCATTTTCACACTTGTAGACTTCAGCCCCAACTGTCGCTGACTCAAGTGACATCACACTTACCAGACTTCGCACAGCTCCCTCTGGAGAAACAATAGGCTTTATACAACTTTTACATATATGTAGTAGTACTCCCCAACATCTGTAAACAGACTTTTACTGACAACGGCGATCAGAAGTTAAGAGATAATGCAAAAATGGCTGGTCACATAAGGTCAATATGGTGACCAAAAGCACAATGAAGTACAGGTAACCAGCTGCCAACACGTTTGCTGGATCACATGACAGTACGTTCCCAAACCCTGTAACACAGCATGGGCAACATTTTTTCATCTGTTTCTTATCTTCATCATCAAAACCATTTGCATCATCATCATCATCATGACCGCCACCATGATGTACAAATCTCTGGGTTTGGAATCCAAATGTTTCTGATTTTAGTCGTCCTCCAGGTGAAAAATATCGTTGGAGGGGTGAAGGCTGCTCAGCTGCATCCAGGACAGGAAATCAACACTGTGACCAAAGCCAACACTTCTGATCTTTCTATTAATTGAAACTTAGCTGGCTTAAGTGTTTATATAATGAGTGGGTTTCATACCTTTCGGTCCTTGTTAAAAACCTTTTTTGTAGGCTTGTAGTTTCTCGCCAACAGCAAGAATATTCATTTTCAATGTTTCTGTCAGTGTTGATTTCCCAGCTGTGAATGTGAGGCGGCACTTCTTTGAGAATATTGACTGTGGGCTCTACTCTGTTGTGTGAGAAACAGTTAAAACCAGGCCCAAGACCAAGCAGAGACTGACGGAATCAACCGGGAGCTGCATGCCCACCTGGAACCTCTCTTTGTCTTTACAGAGCTTTCTTGGCCCAAAAAGGTCGACAGCAGCCGTGTTAAAAAAAAGAGAGATGCCTGGGGGACACGGACATTTCGTGTACAAGAAGTCTCTGTATTAACTGATTTATTTAGCTGTTTCTCATCACACTTGGTCACTTCATCAAAGTCCAGAGGCTGGTTCCCAAAAACACTCTCAGCTTAAAGTCCTTCCTTGTGTCCTTTCTCTCCAAAATCTACAAAATACTGTTTCTTTATCTTATAAGAGCAAAAGTGATTCGTCATGTAAATCTCTCTAGATTTCTCCAGAAAATGTCTAAATGTCCTTGTTTACCATTCCTGCTCTATCCCATGAAAATGCTGAATGATCACGTTAAATTTTGCCTTGTGACTGAGAAAAAACAAGGGCCACAGATTGTCACTTCAGTTTGCACAAAATCCAATTCAAGTGTAACATCTTGAACAGTTTCTATCTCCTGGAGAGGTTTGTTTATCAATGACATTCTGAACAAGGAAGGTCTCTGAGCATGTAGGTGTTTTGGGAAAACACATGTCCCAGCCCAGCTTAGATTTTTGATAGAAGCGAACGTCTGAGAGGTAGGCGGGGTTACCTAGATCTTGACCTATCAATAGCTTTGAGCTCCTTGCTGTCGGCGTCCTCCTTCTTGGCGTCCAGGGGCTTCGAGTCCTGCAGGAGGTTCTCGTCCCCCTCGTCCTCAGACTTGATCTCCGAGCTGACGGAGGAGGTGCTCTGGCCCTGAAGGCCTCCGGACAGGGCTGCAGGGGGATGGGGGAGTGGGGGGGAGAAAGGAGAGGAGGTGGTTAGAAGTGCACATACCCACTTAGGTCACATGATGAAACCTGAGCCAGCTCCAGTGGCTGAAAGAAAAAGTGGGTGAAAGCTCCGAAAGCCAGTAAGCGGACTCACTCCCACTTTGTATAAATAAAATCGACATGAAACACTGTCCTCGTAGACTCAAAAAGTTGTCCAAATGACTGACTGTCAGTAGTAAAGGCACAAGTAGCAAGATGTTATAGCACCGTGAAACCTCTTAAGTTTTGTTCAGACTTAAGGAGAAGCAAGTTCACTCTAGGTGATGAGAATTGAGGGAAAGACATCTCGGCGAAAGTCGAAAATGTTTCAACTTGAGTGAAAAATCCTGCACAATGGCAGCATTGGCCACAGGTTCAAACACTTGAAATAACCTATGTTTAACAACCTATGCGTCTTGAGATGGCAAGAAGGACAACTGTAGCTGTAGGAAGTAGCGTGACGTCTTTAGGCAGTCGAAAAACAGTGTATGGTGGAGGTTGAGGTGGATGGATGGGGCATCAAAGTGTTAGACTTTGACTACCACTGTCCCATCTACTGCCACCAGTCAATGATGGTTTCTTTCAGCCATGAACACAATCTTATCCTAACCTTAACCAAGTAGCTTAAACTACAACATACAGTAGCAGAGGCAAATAAGAAAACACTCATACAAGTGGTTTTTGAGGACTTGTTGGGATAACTACTACAGAGGGGTCCTTGAACAAGGCATCTCAGAGAAAAACTGAGGCTTCACTTCTAAGAATAAACATGTAAGTCATGTGACTATGAAATGGGGTACTTCTAAGTGTGAAGGTTGGGATTTCTTACAGAATCAGTGACAGAAATACAAATATATACAAATCTACCTTATTAGATTGGTTAGTTAGATAATATGTGAACATTATGTTGTGTTCATGCCATATCTTATTATCGTTGTTATGAGCATTCGGGTTGGAAAGACAGTTTATGTCAGTTTCCTAGTTGTAATTCCAAGTCGAACATATCAATAATTTCTCACAACAGCATCTTCCACTCGGGATAAGAACCACATAAGTGGTAACAAAATGGTGGCAAAAAAGCTGCAAAGCCTCCATCACTGTCAGCTACATCTAAATAAAACTTAATATTAACATTAATACACTCAATTCAGCTAATTAAAAAGGAGCTACACACTGTTTGTATCTGTGTCACTTGTTAGTTAACCTCTACAAATACGCTAAAAACAGTTAATTTAGGCTAGCAATGGCCATCCTGGAATAATCAGCGAACCTTTCAAAGACAGAACATGTAAGGGTTTCCCATTCTTCCCATTCTGCCGACGCTGTCTGAATGCAGCATCAGGCCTGTCTGACTACGGCAAATTCTCCAGTCGACCTCCAAGATGGCGGCATGGGAGAGTCGTGATGCAAACGTGAAGCCTCTGTACCCTCTATCTGCCTCTCTCCTCAGCTGAACAGTGCAGTCTTTATTTAAAGTCTGTATGGATCCGTCACTGGGATGCTGCCAACTTCTCAGTCAACACAAAACACTCCGCTCTGTTCCCACACGCACACACACACACAACGCACGCACACACACAACCAACCGTCGGCCATTTTGAATCTCCGTCTGCCTGACTGGAGGCATTTTGTGTGCAGCTTTGAGTGACGGCCTGTGTTTGGTTTGTGTGTGTGTGCGTCTCTTTTCATACAATTGCCGTGTTTGTGCATAAATAGCTGCATTTTAAAAAGCTTAAAACTGTGAAAAGTGACTTTGTGCTTCTGAATGTCTGATTGAACCCAGACAGACACAAACTGACACTGGAGGAGACTGAACACAACATTTTGTTGGGGAAAAAAAAAGACTTATTTAGGGCAGCAAGTCTGAATCTCAGTCTGAGTCTTAATTCCTCTGATCTAATTTAGTTTCTAATACATAAATCTAATGTTAACAAATACATTCCAGTTTAAATGAATGCAGCTTTTTCGGTTACTCCTTCAGTTTCTAAACTTCATGTTATTTCCCAGCTTTCTCAGTGCCAGACTACATACTAACTCCAAGCAGAGTGTGTTCTCTCTGGAAAAGTGACAAAATTAAGTAAACCCAAAGATGTCAGTATGTAGACTAAATCGAGGAGCTACTCAAATCTGCAGACCATTAAAGGCCCCAAAAACCTACTTTCCCAATCAGTTTCTAACTATGAGCCATGCAGTGTTACATGAACACACAGTTTTCTGCCAAAGTTAGAACAGTTTTGCGATATCCTATTCTCACATAACACACCCTAAATGGTGTAGCCCTCCTTCATTTTTTCTCATTTTCTGTTTTTCCTTGTAGTGCTATTTTTTGTTTATTTAGGTAATTATTTTCATTATTGTTGCAAAAATATCTGTTGTTGTTATCATCACTATCATTATTGTTACTTCTATTTTCAATATCGTCCTGTTTTTTTGTTTTTTTTGGCATTCTTTGTTTCTATCTGATCTCTGTAAATTCTACATTTATCATTATGGTTAACTATCTGTTAAAAATTTTGTAAAATTGTGATCATAAAAAATAAAAAACTGTTTTGGTTATTTCACATGAGAGGCTTCTGTCCGTGTTGTTTCGTCCGTACTCCTCAGTGGTTTGAAATGGGCGGGGCTCTGCTAGAAAAAGGTGACATCACATACTTCTGTGCACCAATCAGAATTTAGCTACATTTAAAACAGAATCTGATGTTCTGTTGTTTCGTCACTGTCAATCAAATCGGATCAAACCACACCCGCACAATCCTGCTGAAGCAGATTAGCAGGGTTTTCGGGTGTTAAACTCAAAAAATATTACCTAAAGATATGTTTCTAACTTTGTTACTTGTGTAGTCATAAATATTCAATATTATGGAGAAATACTAAAGATTTGAAGCCAAGTTTCCAGGGGCTTTAAACTATTTTGTGTATGGGTGTGGAACAGCTGCAGGAAGACTGGAAAAAACACAAAATTAATATCAAATAAAAACATTTTTCTTCCTCTTTATTAGGTTTAATTTGGCTTTCCAAAGTCGCAGTTTGCTTGATGTGTTTGCACACATAATGCATCATTTCCTGTCAGTACCAAACATTAAAGTATATTGATTTCTAGTTCACTAACTAAAAAGAACAGTACACTATGACAAGTCAGTACGTTCATATTGGAGGATTCCACACCTCACGATTTATGTTCAGTTGCCAATGTTTAGTGCTTTCTACAATTTGGGTGAACCGACCCTTTAAATTGGGTCTGTAATATATACATAATAAAATAAACTAAAATCACCCGACCTGCTCTAGAGAGATAAAACCTGTTTGAAAGAGGGAAAAAAGTATATTAATGTAATATAAATATAAACATAATAAACTATCAGTCTAATATAAATCTGTTCATAATTATTTTGAAATCGAGAGAAAGAGAGGAGGAAACCACAGCTCTGCTACTGAGTTTGAAGTATTTGCTGCCAAAAAACATTTTAATACCCTCTATTTACAACCTCTATACACCCTCAACTCTGTGTGTATGTGTGTGTGTGTGTGTGTGTGTGTGAAAGAGAGAGTGAGGAACAACTTCTTCTGCCTGAGTGTGTGTGTGTGTGTGTGTTTCCCTCTCTCTCTCACCTCATTACACACTTGGCTCTGGCTGCCGCTGGCTGAACTTTGCTGCCAGCAGACTCATTTTCAGCCTTTAAAAACGAGCTCAGGGCTAATTTGCTCCACAGTGCGCTCATATACACTTTTCCTCCTCCATATTCATATCACACATACTGTATATTTATTTAGCCTCCTCGTTAGGTTTTTTACCACTCGGGCAGTGAAGTCGAGGCTTGCCAGCTGAGATCGGACTCCACGTGTGCGCCCGCCTGAAAAGCCCCGATTTGACTGAAGTCTTTCTCCACTTTCTGATCCTCGTTTCCTCATCTTCACCTTCTTTTCTTATATATTTTTGCTTTCCTTTTCACTATTTTGTTTCTTTTCTTTCCCCCTCTATTCAGTTTCATCTTCTTTGTTTTGTATCTTCTCCATTTTATCTTGTCTTTCCTGTGCATTTTCTTTTTCATCTGTAACTCTTTCCCTTTTCTTGCACTTTATTTCTTTCTTCTACATTGTCTTTTTCTTTCTCATCATCTTCATTATTGCCTTTCCTACTCAACTTTTTTTCAATATTTTTCTTCCTTTTTCTCTTCTGTCTTCAATATTTTCTTTTAACTGTCTTCTGTCATTTGTCATGTTTGATTTCTTGCTCTTCCTTTTCATCTTTTTCTTCTCATGTATTTCAGTTTGCTCTTCTTTTGTTGTTCATCTATTTATTCATTTTTCATTATCCTTTTTTTTTCTTGTTATTCCTTTTCAGTTTTCTGTCTTGAGATTATCTTCTTCCTCTTTCTCACCTTTACATAATGTCTTTTCCTCTTTCTCTTCCCCTTGACTTTTCTCTCCCTTTCATGTTCTTCTTCATCTCCTCTTTTGCTTCCTCTTCATTATTTTTTCTTTTATTATTATTATTTTTATAACGTGGGGTTGGAAACGTTCATTTGGTGCGTTTGTGTGTGTGCGCACAAGTGCATGATGGTATCCCTATATGGAAACACACACACATGCATGGACAAAAACAACAGATGCTGATACAGTTCGTTTGTGTCTTTCTCTGGTCATTGTTCACTAAATAAAAAAATCTGGCACGAAGCAAAGATGGACAATTGAATGCAGGTGCTTTTTCTTGTCATCTGCATCTGTTTCAATTGAAATGAATGAAATACGAAAGAGAAATGTGTACCATTAAGCAAAGTAACTAATAATAGAGGGAGAACATTCCTAGCAGAATACTCATCCTGATTTTGTCCCATAAATTTGGGATTTGGGGACACAGTCGGACGCTCAGTGCATCTATCTAGCTGATGTTTGGAGCATGGCGGGTCTTACCGCGGTACGGGTCGGGCTGACTGAGGTCCGGCGAGGTGGCCGACTGAACGGGCAGCTGAGGCACCGGCACCTGACCCGCCATCGAGTGTCCGCCGCGCAAACTGCCCACGCCGCTGCCGTCTTCTCTGTGAGAGCCCACCTGGAAATCAGAGAGAATAGAGAGAAAAAAAGATGGTGAGAGGGGTTTATATTTGAACAAGCAGCTGCTCTGATTCTGCAGTTGTTACAAACACAACAGTGGCACCAATTCTAACTTCTAAAGTCCAGATGTAGTTCGAACCTGTTGTCTGAGCGGACAGCTTCAGGCTTGTTTGGGAACTCCCTTGGACTTACATTAGGTTGTGTTTAATTATATTATGGTTTTGTTTTAATAGTTTCTTCTTTTAAATCAGAGCTCATGAAAAATGCCATTTTGACTGCTTTGTCAGTTTACTTTTGTCGTTAAGTTTTTCCTCATCAGCCATTAACCTCCTTCTGTCTTTAAAGGACACTCAATGAATCCCATAAAAAGGCCAAAACCAACAATATGTTAGAATGTCTCTCAATACTTTCTGACTTCCCTACCCTGTCTGTTGCACTCAGCCCCAAGTCCACTGGTTCCTACTGAAGACGTAAATCTTTAAAAATTGTTCCCAAATGTATAGTTTCATTTTTAAAAAAGGCTGAATAATTTCGTACAACAGCTGGGCAGTAAACTCACTCACTCAAACAGCAGTGAGTAGTGCATTAGTTGAGGACTATTTTCAGCGGCGGATTAATACACATTTGGTGCTCTAGTGAATATTTCCAGCAGCAGGACGGTGTGTGTGAGATCGAGTCAAAATAAACTACAGTGTGTGTGTGTTCATGGTAATGAACGAACATGTCACCCAGTGCAACAGTGTGGCTCACTGATGTGTTTTAATAGTTTTTGGGCAACAATGGCGCTCAATCAATTCATTGCTGGTTTTGGTCTTTTCATGGGATTTGTTGACAATAAGAAAAATGACGGAATATCGCCAACCTTCGGTCTGAATTTTCAAGAATTTCAATTTAACTTTTCTCACTGAGCTCAGAGAATCTGGAATTCAATACCCACTTATTTTGTAAATTGTCCCCAGGGTTTTAAAAATGGTTTAAAAAATGTCCCACTGCTAACTGCAAGTACCTTTTTTATTGATTTACATCTATGACAGTACTGTACTGATGTTGATCAGATGATTTTATGTCGTCTGTAATTATTTTGCTCCTGGAGGGGAGCTACAGTACACGTTATCTGCAGTTAGACTCTGCCTGCATGTCTACTGTTAACTTATGTTTATTTTCAGGTGATTTGACCTATTAGAATTTTATTTTCTGTGTTGGTATTGTGCAAATAAATCAGCAAACAAGAAAATGTGGTTCAAGACAAAATTGTGATTTTGTGCTATGTAAATACAATTGACTTGACTTATGGACACTTCTGTTGTTTTATTACTTATTTTATTAATCCCATTAAATCCCATAATTACTTAAATTATGAATTATTTATTTATGTGTCTTGGTTTTCAATTGTGGTTTCTCTGTCTTATGAAAATGAATAACTAATATGATTTGATTTCACTTTTTTTTATACTTTTGCATTTTTTCCAGATCTTGTTGTTGCTTATTGCACTTTTTAACCAATAGAGTATTACATGAGTAGAACAAAGTATAACTTGTTATTTTTGTATATTTGAATGTGATAACACCAGAGAAGAGGAAGAAAAATGTCGCTCACATTCAAACTATTGGACACATGAGATGGTCATAAAAATCAACACTGGAAAATAAATGTACACTTCTCCGCTCTTTCGTTCTATTTCTTTTTTCTTTCTTTTGCCTCCAGATGTTGTAGTTCTGTAATTGGCCTGCTGAGGGCATCCTCTGCCTTTCTAAGACACTGAAGATCTCCATCAGTCTCTCTCTCGCACACACACACACACACACACACACACACACACACACACACACCATCCCACCCGATGCTTTTTTTCTTCATTTTTCCAGTACAGTAGAAGTCAGGTAGACAAACTGTGCTCTGCTCCTCCAGACTGCCTGTGCTTGTGTGTATCTGTGTGTGTCTCAGTCCAGGTTCATATCTGCATGTCTGACATGTATATTTACAGTTTTTTTTTTTACTTGAGTGTGTCTTCTTGTTTTTCATGCATGTTTTCAGGGAAATACTGTAAGGGTGCCTGTGTGTGTGTGTGTGTGTGTGTGTGCTTGGCTGAATCCTATCCATCTGTCTGCCACACACAAACACACACACACACGACAGCACAACAACTGACAATTATCTTAATGCCCATATGTTTAATTGTGGGATTTCTAATTCCCAGAGCACCGAGCAGCTTCCAGCAGGGACTCACTGTTTTGGCACGAGATGGGCTCTCTTTATGTGTGTGTGTGTGTGTGTGTGTGTGTGTGTGTGTGTGTGCGTGTGTGTGTGATGCCAGCTTTCTCATGGCATCCTGTGGTTCAAAATAGTCTCTCTCTCTCTCTCACCCTCCTCTTCCTGAGCTTTTTGCTTTGAACGCATCAGCAGGACAGAGGCCTGATATGAATCATGACAGTTATTTAGATCTGTATATTATAAACTCTAAGGTGGTATGTAAATATTGTGTAAAAGTTTTGAACAATTGTAAGCTGAATGGCAGTGTGGACCCTGTGGAGGGTCTTTAATAGTGTGATAATCAGACTGAATTGCCATTTCATTTCAATTCATTATTCAGCCTGACATTGTGCTCATGTACGCTGTTTTCTGCATGGGAGGGGGGTTATTTTACCCTGACCAATTAGCAGCGCATGATTCAGCCATTTATTCATTGTCATTGTCATTTCATTTTCAGTTTCAGTATCAAAAATCAATGCAGCAGAACCAGAGATATTGTCTTTTTTATTCCATACATTCTTCTTTCTTGTCAAAACCTGGCGCCTACATTACCCACAATGCAACTCGACTGCCGACAGTTCGGTCAGAGATTTGGGTGTGTTATGATAGTAGCTGCTAGCCTCAAGCAGAGATGAGGAGCAGGCTATGGAGGACTTCTTTCTAACTCCACAGCCCAAGATTGTTTTCATTTTCGAACTTGTAGTCTTCAGCCCCAACCGACGCTGACTCAAGTGACATCGCTAGAGGCAACTTATCAGTTTTTGCGTTTTCAGAATATGCAACGGTAATCCCCAACACCTGTAAACAGACTTTGAAGGGTAAAATAGGTGGAGCTCCCCTTAGTGCCACCTACAGAGCTCTGATTGGCTTGACTGCTTTTCCAACCTAGGGAAACAGCCGCCAATAAGCTCAACATCAACTAGAGTAAAACTACCTGGCCCCAGGCTTTCTCTGTGTCAGTTTGTGTTAATTTGCACAACTTTATGTAGGAATATATACCAATGTGAGCACAGTACTATCTAAATATAATAGACTTTGACACAGGGCCTTTTAACAAGACAGGGCAACAAGATCAGCTGGTATAGAATCTGCCTTAGTTGACATTGGTGCAAATTCAGGTTACTAAAACCAAGTGACAGCGAATGGGGGACTTTTTGTGTCCATAGGGGACTGGGGCCCTTGGGCAGTCTATAAAAATGGAGAGGTTTCTTTTATTTTTTGAGAACTTTGAGAAGCAAATGTTTTCAGGATATTTAATGAAGAAATTGTCTCAAGCTGTGTTCATTTATGGAGCAGATTATAATAATTATAATAAGGTGACAAAGGCTTAATTCTATTATAGGACAGGGTAAAACTGTTGGTTTGTAAAAGTAGGGAGAATGAGATGAACTTTAAAATGCATAGAGCTATGAAAAATGTAAATGATTTTATCATCCAACTGTGGTGTTATTCTGATATAATCCACTCTATTCTAGATGAAAATCTCTGTTCAGTGTTAGCTTTACACGACATGTGATGTGTGATGTACAGATATTTTTTAAACATCATTAAATACATTATCACTATTGTCTGTTTTGACCTTCTTGGTGTATTGCGTAATAACCATAGTGTAAATAAAGTTGTTTTGAAAATCAAATCCCTCTGTCTGTCTGCTAATCCAGCTGGGCTGACAGCGAGGTCTTTCCCACCACATGCCAAACTCCCCTCTTGCCCCATGCAAATATCACAAAATGTCGACTGGCTTGTTTACATGCATGTGTGTTTCAAACTGAGCGTCCCCCATCTATCCGTCCATACGTCTGTTTGCTCTCTTATTTATTATTTGCCTCTCGTTCTTCTATCTGTCTTTTCTTTCCGTTCTCTGCCTTTCATCACCGCCTGGATTCCCAAATGTAAAATGGCAGCAGAGAGGGAGACATAGAGGGTGGCGTACATTTTTAATGGAGGGCTTTTATATTTTAACAAGCCTTCCTTCTCTCTTGCTTAATTTAGTTCAATGAGGAGGGAAGACGACGAGACAGACGGAGGAGAAAAACATAAATAAATTACACATAAACTGATCTGCCTCTGGTGTAGCTCAGATAGTCACCATACACCACAGCCCCGCCCACTTACCAAATGTCCCTCAGGTTCAAGACAGCTGATTGGATGACCTAATCATGCAGCCAATAACAATATGGAAGCATCAGTAAAAAGTTTTGATTTTCAGCGAGTAAAATTTTTTGATTTTGTCAGCCGTGACCATGACTCAAAACTGCAGAAAAAGATAGTGAGTAGATCTTCAGTTAAGTTTAAAAAGGGAGTGTTGTTTTTTTCCTGATTTTTGCCAGAGTTGCATTCAAGGACACTCGGACATTTGTGATTTGATTTTCGACAGCTGGAAAGCATCACATTCATGAGACGCTGTGTCTGAAAATCAAACCCAGACAACAAATAAGATGCACACATGGTTGCTGTGAAAAGTATGAAGTGAATATTGTTTGCTTGATTTAAAAAAAAAAAAAGTAGCTGCTCAACAGCCAAATCTAGAAAAACCAGATGTTGGAGCGTCCTTGAATGCACAAACAGGGAGAGTTTTTAAAACAGTCACCGATCTCAACTGTGTTATCACGTCACAACAACAAGTGTTTTGAAAACTCTCCGTGTTGGTGTGTTCAAGGACCCTCCAAAGTCTGACAGTTGGTTGCTGAACACCAGACTAACAAAATTCATGATTCTTTTCACATTCTTTCCTGTCTGACATACAGTAGCTCATGATTGCATAAATTTTGGATGTCTGAGCTTTCTGAATGCAACACCTAGGTGTGTTTTAGCTTCCTGTATCATCGTATGACGATAATGTAACTTTGACAAAACATACTACTGAATATAGGCTATATTGATTGTGATGGTTTCACATCTCTGCAAGATTTTAATAGAAATTAACTGAAACCAGAGCAAATAAAGCATGCAAAAGGAGCAATTAGGGCTTGGTATTCTATTGGTGACAAGTTTCAGAACCACTAAAAAAACAATACTTTTTTTGATATAAAAATCAAAAGTCATCTGGACAACAGTATAACTCAGTCAGGTCCTGGTCCAATGTTGGCAGTTAAAAAGAATCATGAATGAAGTAGAAGAACGAGTAACACATTTTGCCTATGTTTCATCGGGGTTACCTGTGCGAAACGTGTTGCTCACTTTACCACTCTCAGAAAATGTTTGTAAATACCAGGAAATTTGAAGTTGGTACAGAGTAGGGCTGAACGATATGCACATAAATAAATAAATCATATTGCAATTATTTTGACAAATATTGCGATTGCGATATGAGTCACAATTTTAGTGGGAATGGTCATTTTTGCATTTCATTTTTACTGAAATAAATTTAAAAATGATGATGACAAGCATGTTCTCTTACGTCTGGAGAATACAATTTGTAGGCCGGGGTATCTCTGTAGCACCACAATGCTTCCTTTATAATGGTATGCTGTGACACATTTTACCTTTATCAAAAAATTGCAGCTCCAGCGATTTGGATATTGGCCATATTGCGATTTCAATAGTATTTCGATTAATTGTTCAGCCCTTGTACCGAGCTGAGCCCTTTCTTCATTTTTTAACCTGTTTCAGTACATTAGTTTGGGGAAAAGAAGAAGAACTCTGCCAAAATAAAATCTAGTTTAAGGTTCGAAAGGTTTCCTGATTTAAATCAGAAAATATCGTTTCAAACAAAATGTAAAAAAAGACTAAGAATCTGACAAGATTTGTACATTTGTACTTAACAGTTTTTGATACTTCTTCTATGGACACACTTCATATGGTACTAAAAGAGTATTGAGATTATATATATTATATACAGATTTACAACATAAATAATGCTACATGACAGGAGCTATAAATCAGATTTTGTTCTAATGGATACTGAGAACTTTTATCCGCAGATTCTATCTGAATGTCATTCCAATAAAGTAGATTGAAGTAAATAAAAAAAGAGAAAGAGCCAGAGAAAGAGATAGAGGAGGAGGTGCTGAGTAGCTGTCATCTGCAATGTTGTTGATCAGCGGGAAGTGTGTTCATTTAAGATGTGTGTATGTGTGTGTGCGTGAGTGTGAGTGCGCTGATTACACAGGAAGAAGAAGAAGAGAAAGAAGGGAATTTCTGGGTCAAGAGATGACACACACTCTCTCTCTAACACACACACACACACACACACACACACACAGAGAGACAGATTTGTCATGAAGTTGTAAACAGTAGGGACAAGTCTGTCTCTGCTACTGCAGTAACACGTCTGAGAGAAGAATAAACTCTGTCAATTTACTAACTCCGTAAATTGTAATATTTCACCCTGTATTAGACGAATTTCTGCAATTTCCGTGTGTCGTTTTCAATTATTGTCGCAGACCAAAAAAACACACCTCTGCAGAGGAGGAGGAGACGAAAGGAGGAGATGTAATATGAAGCAGGAAGTCCAGTTTGAAATTTTACCAGACACAAATACACCACACAGCGTTTTTATATCTCCAGAGAGCTGATTTAGCACAATGCTACTTATTACACGTAGAAGAAGTCAGAATCTTTAAATGTAAAGTTTGTCCTGTTTGTCTAAAGGGTTCATCCTCAGGGGAGTAGGAATATGATCAGGAAATTTCCTGAATATATGACCATTAGATCTTTATATTTCCTGTGCATTCAAGGAACATTTCGTCCTAAAGGTGGCGCTAGAGGGAAGGGTAGAGGGAAGGGTTTAGCAAAATTATTGGGAATAATCCTCTGGGGAGCAGGCATATTCAAAGTATTTAACACAAAGACGAGAAAAAACTGAAGTGGATTGGAGTCACCAAAGAATAGAAAACTGGGTATGTTTTCTCGTAACTATGAGAAAAGGGTCTCATAACTACAAAATCTGTGTTTCATAATTATGGATCTCACACTTAAATTATATAGGTCTTGTAAATATGAAATCTTTATTAGGGGATGCTAAATCACTAATTAGGAAATATGGAAGTTATAATTACAAGAACACCTCTCTGTTTTTTATTTTGTGAATGCATTTCTGTAGCTGTGATATACTGTACATTGGATATTTAAACTGCAAACAAACTGTACTGGAGTCTACATTGGTCTAACCTTAATACGCACACACACACACACACACACACACACACACACACACACACACACACACACAAACGATGGAACATTCTTCAAACTGCACAGTCTCCTCTCTGTGCAAACTGAACACTTGACAGAAAGCACCTGCTGCAGCAACGTCAACACACACACATGCACACACACACTCACACACACACACACACACACACACACACAGAGCTCAGTGTTGAGGTTGGGCTTCCATGGGAGGAAAAGTACAGCAACATTTTCCAGTGGCGTGATATGTATGCATTTTCTTTTTTCGTGTAATGAACAGAGTGAAGGACGACAGACTCTTTTGTGGAGGAAAATGCCAATAAAAACAGAAACAATAGAAACAGAGGAAAATGGAGGGAAGAGAAAAAAGGAGGCACTGGGAAATATGTCATTTGGAAAAATGGCGTTATGAGGTAAATAACTTGATTAAAAACACATCTGGATGATTTGTTAAAACTGAATGAAAAAGAAATGATAATTTATTAAATCCTTTGTCATGCCGTCAGCCAAATATGGTATTTAAATACACATTTGCCAATGTGCCCACCCAGCATAAAATAATTTATCTTTATGTACATCATGTTAACACTTTTATGTTTAAATTTATGATCACTGTTATAAAATTATTTTTACATTTTATATTCTGAAATTAATTACATGACTAAGGTAAAAAAAAAATTTACAGTGGTTTATCACGTTTAATTTTTATACAGATGCACTGTTAAATATTCTTTAATAGTTGAGTGTGAAGCTTCATTCAGGACATTGGAACTAGTAATTTGAGTGCAATAAAAATCATAACTCAAGGTTCACTTACTGGCCTTTTCCTGAGTTTTCAACTGCACTCCAAGGCAAAACGAAGTCTGCTAATGAAGAATGTCAGATACCACTGCAGCTAGTAAGTGGACCATCAGATTTTTTTGAGAATACTTTTTAACAATTTATAATATATGTAGAATTTTGCATGTAGAGCATGCCAAAAATATGTTATATATTTATATTCTTTAATTATTTTCAAGTTATGGCACATAATAATATTTTTTTCACTTTAATTATATTTTATACATTCATATTATTTAGTAGTATAAGTAGTATAAGGTGTATTCATTTATTTATTTGCTTTTTGTCACAATTGGTTCTCCATATAAACAGAGTTGAGAATTGCATTTTCGTCGCTCAACCTGAGACTCAAAACGATGTTGTATTAAGCAATTATCAGGTTGTTAAATTTATTTATCTAATTATGAACACAAGGCTGCACACAAATGCCCAATAATCATAGCCTTTCTCATAAATATTCATATAACACAACTTTTGAATACAAACAGTGAAGGCGGATGACACAAACAACATTATCATATTATAGCACTGTGTATTAACATACAGTTCTATAGTTTATTCTTTCAGGAACATATAAGTTGAGGACAAACACAACAGCCCACATTTATCAAATGAACAGTAACTATATATGAAGATTTTTTAAATAAAGGAACTGAAATTCTTCTGTTGTTTCTTCTTAATATTTGTTTACAATGATCACCAGCTGAAGGTCAAAGTTTACGCATCTTTTTTGTTCAGCGTTACATCATGGAATAAATTAGCACAAAAACTTGAATAAATATGCTGAAGCTATCACACTGCATGATGTATAACAAATAAATTCAATATATTTAAGAAATGCTAAGCAACAAGTCATTTTAGCCTGCTGTTTGTTTCCCACCTGTTTCCACCAGGTATTATGCTACATGGCCAGAAGTATGTGGACATCCATGCATTACAGGCATTATTTGATAACTAAACATGTCATTTATTATTTATTTATTATTTATTATTGTGCTGGAGGTAAATGGGCGACAGTAGATTTCCATCAGCTTATAGGAGTCATTTTAGTGACAGAGAAAAGAGAGGAGATGCAGAGTATTAAAATGCATTAGTGTGTTTCTCAGCAAAGCGATGCAGATTATGATCCATTTCACTTACGGTAACACTGCTTAATGGAGAGAGAGAGAGAGAGAGATACTCTTCTCTCCTTTAACCTTTCCCCTCATTTTAGAGTCACCCTACAAACTAAGCTGCGATGCAATAAAATAACTAGCGTGACTTAAACACATCATCGGAGGTAGTCAGCAGTGCTGAAGTAGCAGACAGCAGTACTGGGATCACACTGACAATAATTTTACATTTGGAGCACAATGAACTTATTTTTTAGCATTCTCTTGTTTGTTTTGAGGAATATTTTGTGCTTTTCTGCACTGTTCTATTCAGTGTTAAAAACTGACTGTAATGATTTGAGCATAAAGAAAAAATAAACCTAATTGAAACCAATTTAAAATGTCGGAAGATATGTGTTTATCTACTTCTGCATTGATGCGTTTATGTATTTGAGTGTGTGTTTGATGCATTCATGTCTATGTATATGTCTCTCGCCCTCTCTCTCCCCTGCATCAGTCTACCACCTGTTTTCCCAGAGCTATGACCTCAGTCTGCAGGCGTCTATGCCTAACATTGCCAAACTACATACAGCTGTGTGTGTGTGTGTGTGTGTGTGTGTGTGTGTGTGTGTGTGAGAGAGAGAGAGAGAGAGAATAAGGACATCAAGAGGAAGATGAAAACAAAAGTGACAGAAAATATGTAATAAAGTAAATATGTAGTAAAATGTGTCAGTAAGAGAGAAAATGTGTGTGTGTGTCTGTGTTTGTGTGTGAGAGACAGAGAGAGGGCATGAAAACAACAGAAGAGAGAGAGAGAGAGAGAGAGAGAGTTATCCCATCTGCAAGGGAGTACATGGAATAAATATGTAGAAAAGAAACGAGGTAAGAACATAAAGAAAGAAAGAACAGTGAAAGAAGTACATGAAAGTTACAGAAATAGAGACTGGAAAAAGAAAAGAAGGGGAAAAAAAAGTAGAGGGAGATTGGAAAAGGTAGACAGGAAAGTGAAGAAAGATAAAAATGACAAAAAGTGAGGAAAGAAGGAAAGAAAGTAGTGAAAAACAGAAAGAGGAGTTGGTGGATGATGATAAAGAAAAAAGAAAGAAACGGACATGAGTAAGAGACACACTGGTAGAGTGACTTAGAAAAGTAGAAGGAGATCGAGTGAATTTATGCATGAGAAAACCAGAAAAAAGTCTCAGTGCAAACACAATGGCTTCATTTTAGAGATGACATCACTCCTTCCTCTCACTTTATTATTTCTATTTTCCACTCATTTCTTTTTTTTTTCAGTATTTCTATTGAGTCTGTTTCTTTTCTTTTGGTTCAAACTTCCTGTTTACACTGTGTACACACACACACACACACACACACACACACACACACACACACACACACACACACACTGTGTGTGTACGAAGTACATACATGCTACAGAGACTATACCTAGGCCTGGGAACCAGACCTCAATAGTTTTTGGTACCAATCGAAAAGTGTCCACAAAATCGAGTATTGAACACTGTTAAGAAATTAAAAATGGGCACTGAATGTCAAAATGTCAGATTCATGATGTTGTTTACATATTCTTTCATCGGCTTTTAACTTATTTAAATCAAAGTTTTGTCCATTTCACATTGAACCATAACAACAATCTTTCCCTAACCTTAACCAAGTGTTATAGTTGCCTAACCATAATCATGTCTTAACCATAGTTTATTTGCCAAAACCACATTCATTATGTAACGTTGACTATAATGCAGTTGCCATGTGCATATCTTTGAAAGAAAAAGTGCTTTAAAAGCATTGAACATGGACACTAAAAACAATGTCAAGAAAAAACAATCCAGTCTAATACTCAGTCTTGTCTAATATTGTTTTTGTCTGTCCATTGGTGAGAAAAATGTATAGATTTGGTATTGATAACGAAACTTTAACATATTGTACCAGAGCTAGTATAGAAAAACTGATGACACTGATTTGTGCCTCTGACTGGCTTCTTCTCAATAGCAACATCAGCTGAGGCTCATGGTATTGTAGTGCTTGAGCCATCAGCCATACCAAGCTGACAGAAAGAAACATGATTTCTCCCAAACTAAGTTAAAATGATTCAAACTGATGATCATAACATAAAACTATATTATTGTAAAATGATCAACATGATTCCTCCATGTCTATATTAGGGAATATTTAGGAGATCAGTAAAAGAAAACTTTGAAATGGGAATTTACAGTGAGGAGAAAAACGTCTGGAACCATCAGCTCCTCCAAGTAAACTACTCTAAGGAGGTGAGTCCCCATAATGTCAGTGGGCTGTCAAGTTTGGGTCCCCTCAATGTGATGTTAACCAGCACATGCACTTGTCCATAATATTATAAGTGTGTGTGTGTGTAGTTGTAGGTTTTTTTCATAGTTAGAGTGGAAGTGAGGGGTGGTAGCCATGCCTTGAACAAAGTGGAGTAGAGTGTTTTTCTACTGCACTGCACAGTAAGGTAAAGTTGTTTACCTTGTAATGTAATGTTTACCTTGATGACGTGTTTGAGGTGTGCTGGTTACAAACCACAGTAAGAGCCTGTCGCCTGAAGCCCTTTTCATCTCACTGTGGCTCTTTCTGTTTGTACTATCCCTCCCTGCAATATATAAAAGTGACCCGCAGACCAAATAGCACAGAATATGTCCATATCTGGTTGATTAGACCTGTTTTATTGAAGAATAGCACCGCTAATGAAGCTCCGCTTACTTGGTGACAGACACATTGCATTTCCCATAACCTCTTCATGATAAAAGCATCCTGCCAGTTCGCCAGTGGAAAGCTTTTAATGTGAAGCAGCAACAGTCACACATAAGTTTAGCCGCTGAGGACACAGCTAAGAGAAGGAGACTGTCAGGGATTGATCATGGTCGGCCCTGCTACCAAGCAGGACCACAGCAGTGTGGCTCGGCGCAGCTAACCACTGCTGTGAAGCTGTAGTGGAAGCATATGTCATCAGGGTTTAGTTTGGCACAGCACAGCACGGCTAAAGAGGGCCGACCCGGGCCCATGGAAAAACCTCTTACTGTATTTCAGTCTTAATGAGTCTGCTTTTCTATCAGCCAATAATCCAGAGCCTGAATAAACACACACACGGGTCCTAATGGCAACACAAAGAGCAATTTATGAGCTTCTCTGTGTGTGTGTTTTTAAAGAATCCATATGTAAACAGTGTTTGCACTGGTTGCATATGTATAAAAAAAAGTCAGAAATGCATTTGGAATCATTTCAAGATTAAACTGAAAAGTGGTTTGTAAAAATATTACCCTTAACAAGAAGTTAATTTTTAATGTTTTCTTGGGCTTCAGTGCACATCACTTCATAAAGCTAAATGCCAAATTTCTCTCTGGGGATGCCCAAAGAGCAGAAAAGTGTTTAAAAGCACCTCCGAACTGAAAAGTAGTTTGCAAGTATTTCCCTTAAATTTTAAGCATTTTCTTTACCACAAACTTAAAACGACATCATGAATCCAAACACACTGTTCTCTGTTCTCTTCTTTCCACTTTCCAAACATGTTAAATGATTTTAACACATTTCTCACAACTTAATACTTTATTGATAAAACCACACAGGAATTTCTTTATGTACACAGTTTGAAAAGCAAAAATGAGTTCTATCAAGCTTTTATCAAACTTACAGCAACGGAAAAAATGAGGGGTTTTTAGTGATTTATTTAGATCCCTTAGCCCTATTTCCTTTAGTGTGATGTTCAAATCACGCTGTAAATCAGAACACCAAACTGTCTTTTCTTTCCTTCCTTTCTATACCGTCGTAAAAAGCAGAGATGTCTTATCAATCTACTCAAATTCAACAAAATCGGTTAAATACATTTTTAGTCTTATTTCTCTAGACTAACATTTAAATCGTTTCGTAAAACCAAACATTTGTTTGTTGTCTCTTTCCTCCAGAATTATCTTCCCAAAAACAACATGTCTTTAAAATGTCTTCATATCTTTCTGTATGGGTACGTTTCTGAACCGAACGCCTAATCCTTCTTTCTTCATTTCAATGACTTATCTTAAAGCTGCATTAATCAGTATTTTTTACCACCTGGGGCAAAACTCCACAACAAGCACAACAACAGCAGACACACATATTATCACCCTATGAAATTGATATAGTTTAAATGTTAGCAAATAGACACCGGGCAGCATTATCATCCCACTGGAGTCATGTTGTGTGTCCACCTGATGAATTTAAGTCCAATATTTACTGTCCCTGTAGCTCTGGTTTGATCTCTACCAACTTCCAAAGAAAAAACTTCCCTTTAGCTGCTAGATGTTTCACTTTCTTCACTAGCTAGTCTCTGTCGCTTGTCTGTCTGCCTGCTGCTGCTGGAAACAACATTAACGAGAGCGGTGAGACTGAACCATTCATTCCTGTGGGTTCAGAACTCTGAGTCACCCTATTCACATTACATTTCATTCATTGCTGTAGCGTCCCCTAGAGGCTGCAGTGCTCATTACAGCCACAATGCAAAACTCCTGGACGGAACAAAAGTCAAAATGTCCCTTCAGAAGCCTGATGGATGTTTTTTTTTGAGAGAGAGGTGTTGATGAGCTTGCGACAGTGTGCAGTGTCTTGTGTGTTAGTTTGTATGAACATCTGGTTGTGTGTGAGTGTGTGTGTGTGTGTGTGTGTGTGTGTGTGTCTACATGTGAATATGCACGAACGTTAAGCACAAATAAACAAAGTAGGTCTGACTGAACATGTTCAGCCATCTGAATGTGTTTTTGCTGACTGTGTATTATAATGCTCTCTCTCTCTCTCTCCCTCTCTTGCCCTCCTACATCTCCTTATGTCTCACAGCTGTTAGGTTCTTTATGTTTATTATTTCAAGTTGACAAAAAAGCCTAAATTAAATATGGAAAACATTACTGCTGTCTAACTTCATATTTTCAATTCAACCTCCTCTCCTCTCGTTTCCTCTCCTCCTTTATGTCCTCTACCCTTTTCTCCTTTCCTCAGCCCTGCTCTTCTCTCCTCTTCTTCTACTCATCCTCCCCTTACTCCTCTGCTCCTCCTTTTTTCACCTTATCTGTTTTGACCTCTATCTCTATACAATACTGTACCTAAATGTTTGTTTGACCACGTGTATTAATATACGTGACCGTATATTTTCTTTGCTTCACACTGTGATCCATTTAAAATCGACAAATACAAAAAAGTTTTTAAAAAAGTATGACTGTTTTTTTAGTGACTCGCCACTTCATGTTTAGCTGTGTGGAGACATAAGTCAAGTCTCATTTGTAAATTAATACCCACTTTCTTTTAAGATGATTAAATCTTTTTTTTTTTCCAAGACAAATACTCTTGTAAAGAAACATATGCAAGATTATCTATTTTTCAGCTACAGCCTTCCTGGTGAAGCTCCACATCATAACGAAAAATTAAGAATTCCTTTATTTTTAACTCCTACACTGAGTTGAATTAAAAGACAAATAACCTTGGTTCAAGAACCCTTATCTTGATCTTCATCTATTACTAGCTGCATGGTCTCTGTATGGTGTGACTCTTAGGAATTCATTTATTTTTGCTTACACCATTGGCATTTTCTAGATTATTATTATTATATATTGTGTATCCTGTCTTTTTCATATATTGTTGCCAGCCTGACTCACTTTTAAAAGGATTTCAACACGGAATATGAGCCTGATGACATATTGAGGTTGACATGTTTGACACAAGTGTTATATGTCATATTTGACAAACAGCACAACATGAAGGGGCTTTAGATACTCAGCGCCACAATATCTTAACAGTAAATTTAGATTCTTCCAAGTAAAAGGCTTAGAAGAGATTCTTTTTCAATGTTTCAAATTTGGTTTGGTACTCTATCAGCTTAAAATGTGCATGGTCTTACTTTTAAAAAAGCCATATCAACACTGAGGACCATATTTAGAGGGATTAATGGGACTTCTGTGCTGCTCCTCCTACCCATGGCAGCAGTGGCGGACTCAGGCTGTTTGAGGGGCAGGGGCAAAGAAAATAAAAAGGGCACCAGCTGTATGCGTTTTCTCCACTGGAAGGGCACCCTAGAGGGCACTTTTGCAGTCCACCAGAGCATGGCATAACCCTCACACTCATTACTACAGTGTAAAAACATGATCTCAGGTCTTACCATGAGGGAGTGTCTGTTGGCCGACAGCAGTCCTGTCCCGTACCCGCTGCCCAGAGCGCCCATAGCGCCGTTGTGCGAATGTGCGGCCCCAATGAGGCTGTGCATGTCACCGTGCCCGCTGGTCATACCCGTCGATGGTCCCACTGCGTGGCTCCGCAGTACGTGGATGGCATCATCCAAACGCTCCAGGCGGTCCTCGATACGACTTTGCTGCAGAATGAAGGTACACAGAAAGAGATAAAAAACCTGCTGAAGTTTTCTTTCTTATCCTTGTCTATAAACTGAAGCACCAACATTCATTCTGAGATGTAGTTTGGATAAAACAGAAAAGCTGGTCGTCCGTCCGGGACATCATGATCTCTGTGATTTATTAGAAGCTTCAGAAAGATTATACAGATTATGAGTGATATAGCTGGGTCAGTCAAAATACAAAGGACAGGTGGCAGAGACCCAGTAACGAGTTACCACAGGTTCATGTGAACATGAATGAATTTTTCTAATTGTCAATAAATCCAATGAGAAGACCAAAACCAACAATGAATTGATCCTACTAACAAGTATTGTGTGTGTATCCAAAGCCTGATATATCTTATTCCTCTGTGCCATAGAGCTCCATTGTTGACTTATTGACTCAGTCCCTCACACACCGTCCTGCTGCTGTGAATACCAGCTACAACACCAAATGTGTATTCATCCACTGCTGAAAATAGTCCCAACAAATGCACAAATTCCTCCTGTTTGAGAAACGTTTGCTAAATACGACAGTCTTTTAAAAAAAAACTATATATTTGTGAGCTGTTTATAAAGATTTACGTCTTCAGTAGGAACCAATGGGCTTGAGGCTGATTGCCACAGACACGTGAAGATGTCAGACCGTAATAGAATGTTGGCAGAAGGAGCTCTGTGTCACTAAACTGTCAACCAGATGAGGCAACGTGATGGAGGAACACTGTGAATCGGCTGTGTAAAAATAAAAATGTAAATTCAGCAATGTTTTCAGTCAAAGTGACTGTGTTCAGTTCTCGTCTCTACTTCAGAAGTAGAAAAGAGAAACTAAAAGTAAAGCAAATAAAGCAAATTCAACACCAAGTGAATAATACCTATATATACCTAATGTACCTAATACCTAATACCTAATTTGTCACTGTTAACCCTTTACTAAGCTTTTTCTGTTGCTTTATTAAGGTTAAATCCTTTAATATGCACTTATATATACTTATGTATAATAATATATATACTTAAAAGGCCTTCTTACCTATTAACTAATGCTTACAATATTAAGGACCTTAATATAAAGCAATACCCCATAGACAAACATATTTATCTCCACAGAATTGTGATGGCAGCACAAGTTTAAGTATAAGAGATCTCAAAACCTCAGCAAACAAATAAAAAAAAAAACTATGTAATCTGCTATCTGCAATGTGTAAATAGGAGACAGTCTGAAGATATGGTTTTGGGTGAACTGACACTATATCTGTTTATCTATTTTAGACATGTACAAAATGTGGTTGAGTGTGCGTGCATACCAGAGAGTGCAGTGGAGCCTCATAGTTTGGCGATGACGCTCCCTGTCCGCCGTTCCTCGACCAGACAGCTGAACTGGCAGCTAGGAGAGAGGAGACAAGGAGACATCATCAGGAGAGGAGACGGGGATGACAGGATTCAGAGAACAAGGAGATAATGAGCAGGGAGATCTGGGAGTTGGAAAAATAAGAGTCAAGTTTTTTTGTGTGTTTTGGTTTAGTTTAGTTCAAACTGTCATCCCTTCATCTGCTTGTATGTTACTCTACTGCCGACCTGTCCAGGGCGTAACCCGCCTCTCACCCAAAGCATGCTGGGATAGGCTCCAGCCCCTCTGCGACCCTGCACAGGATAAGTGTATACAAAAAATAGATGGATGTCTGTGTGTGGATTAGAGCCAAAACCTCCTCTCCTTTTATATGTCAAAGAAAGAAACCACTCGATGTACAGTGCCAAACGGCAGACAAAACGCCTTTACACACGAGGAGTCTCTCGTCGTATCCACTCGTGGTGCTCGGACATAATAAACACAGAGATGAGGAAGAAAAGATGAAAACAAACCAACTCATATCTCATAGCAGAAATGCTAATATCAGGCTTTTGTCTTTGAAAAGGTACAAGTGGTTGATTAGCATGGGCCCTCTGCAGAATAAACAAGCTTTGTGTCTCTGCTCTCTTCTGCTTTTGTTTGTTGTCACTCTGAAGGGTGGTATCTGAATCGACAGGTCTCATTAGCTGATAGACAGAGGAGAGACAGCGACTTGTGTGAATTTACATTGATATGAGGCTCTGAATGATGACGGGCTGGTACATGGAGGCCTTTCAACAGCGTTCGGGTTTCAGAAGTGAGACAAGCTTATAAATAATTTTTCTTTGGCTCAGGCGGGTTTCAGACTCATTTTATTTTAAAAAGAAAAAATCATCATTTTGTTAAAGCTTCAGTTCACACAGTGCTTGAATTGGAAAAAAAAGATGCCAGTACTTTAAAAAAGCAGCATACATAGCATAGCATCCACATACAGCAATTGTGGACAAGACATGAATTCAAGGGTATAAATGACTAATTCGGAATACTAATACTATAAATATGTGCAACAAGTGATACCTGCCAGGCTTTGTAAAGACCATTTGACAGAGAATTTTAGAGCTGCTAGTTCATCTCCAGCAGCTTTCTAACTAAACTAGACCACATGTAGTACCTAACAAAGCAGCTGTAAAGTGTTGCTTCCTTCCGCTGCTTGCTGGACAAGGAAACGGGTTGGTTTTGCCCATCAAGTAATTACAAAGTGACAGTACCAACTAATAAGCAACGGTACTCAACTGGATAGATATCTAACATGCTGCTTCTCTGTACCTATGAGCACTGGCCCAATTCAAGTTCACTCTTATCACTAAAAACACATTTTGCCGCTTACCCCAGTTGTATCTGGTCATGCAGATTTTGGTTTTATGTGTCCAGGTTTTGAGGGTATCTATCTCTGAATTCTCTGTGGTGAATTATAGTATTGGGTTGGTGAATGGAAGTTTGACAGATAGATACCCTCAATTTAGTTTGTGGTGCTCAAAGCATTGAAAAATGATATTTGAAAAACTCAAAAGCAACACATGTTTCCAAATGTTTCCAGTGTCCCTGTTACTCTGGGTAAAACCTCAAACACACTGAACAGTGTTTACTGGAACCACCAAAGAAATAGTACCTATTAACACTGCCTGCAGGTTGTTCTGTGGATCATCCAGAGTAACTGGGACACTGTTTCAGCAAAGAGGTGTTGCTGTTCAATTTAAGTCATTTTTGTATGCTGTGAGCGCCACAAATGAAAATCCATAAACCGCCATTGTATTGGTGTGGAGAAAGAAATCTCAGAAAGTAGACATCTTAAAACCTGGACAAATAAAATCAAAACTATCTGCATGGATAGAAACTACTAGAGTTGGTGAGAAAATATGTTGTAAAGGCCTGGTCACATCAGAAAGTAGCACAGTGCAATTAACCTGCACATATTTGCTTGATGACATAGTGACAACTCGCAGGGTTGGTTGGTAAACTACTGTAGCTCGCAAGCTAACCACTAACATGCTAGCCTGCCATAAACATGATAGCACTAGTCACAATAGCTCTCAAAGCTTCTTTTTATATTCTCTGTACTGTGCTGTTTACTCCCCCCTTATATTTTGTTCTCAGGATTGTCATTTCATTCATGAACTGATTTTGCCACAATTAGTTTTTTTAAATGCTGCTTCGACCAAGAATTAAATCCTCACCAGCTCACAGCAAATGTGAACTGCTAATGACTGCTAATGCTAACAACATTTATATGTTGTTGCATCCTCACAGAGACAGACAATATTTTACAGTTTTTACGACAACTGAAAAGTTTGGCAATAAGCCAATCAAGACTCAGCTTTCAACTCAGATACATTCTGAACCAATCAGCAAACATTTAAATGATAACATGACTTGAAACTCATGAACTTCATTAACACTGATTGGTGTTGTATGTTTAACATTATGTATGATGGCCCGTTTTTCTCCTCAAATGTATACAAAAACTTGTTTAAAAATGAAGCTCCACCAATTATTTTGTTGGATAGTTCAGAAGAAATTTGATGTTTTCAAAAAATAGCCGCCATGTTTTTCCCAGTTTGAAAATTACTAGCAAAAACTAAGACAGCCCACTGATCACATCCAGTTACATTAAGGAAGTGTTCATGTTGATGTCTGATAGTTTTATAGTTTTATAAGTTTTATTCGCAGCTAGCTGGAACCTGCCAATGTAGGTAGTGCACCCAGTTAGCACTTCATCTCTTATTTTTCTCCTTTCTAATGTCGTTTTCTCTTTCCTCTTGTTTTCGTCCTCTTTTCTGCTCCTCTCTCTTGTTTTCCTCACTTATTTCCTATTCATTCATCTTTCTCCTCTTTTCTTAGCCCTACAACATATCCACTCCTTGTGTTCCTCCTATTTCGCCTCCTTTTTCCTACTCTTCTCTCCCTTTTGTTTCCTCTCCTTTCCTTTATCCTCTTCTTTTCTTATTCCTCCATCTCCTCCCCTCTCCTTGGTTATTCTCTTTTCTTACCCCTGCATTCTTGTTCTCCTCCTCTTACCTCCTCTCTGCCCTCATCACTGATCTCTCCCTTGTAACTCTGATCTCATCTCATTAGCTTGTGTTTTTTTTAATTGTCTTCCCATTTTGTCTCACAGTCTTTTCTCTCCCCTCTCCTTTATTCATATTACATGCTAATTTCCATATGCTAATTAATGAATAATCACCTGGGTACATTCATGTGCAAATACAAATATATGTATTAAACGGCAGGGTAAATTATTCCGAGTCCAACACTGTAAAACACCCTCGTAGAATTAGCCTTGGATATCAATTTGCATGTAGTTTGCTCTAATAGGCTTCATTTCTAATTTGTAAAAAGTGGAGTAACTCTGACACAATGATAAACACCAATTATGGTTTAGCAGGCAATATCCCAGGCAGCTATAATGACGAGGAGGAGGAGAAGGAACAAGGGAGGGGGCTCGTGTTTGCAGAGCCGGTAGGTTTGTGAACGATTTGTCGAAGTGGTGCTCGTAATTAAAGCTATCAGTCACAAGGCGCGGCACAGAAATATCAAACAGTGTGTGTAGCAGCGACAATTAGAGACAAATTCGACACAACTATTATTAGGAAAAGTCATTTTTCACTTTAAGGAGCAGGGAGAGTTTACAACATCAGCCGGGAGGAGGAGTAATTGGTGGAAATAAGAGGAGGAGGAGGAGGAGGAGGGTTTTGGAGAGGAGACACAGCTATTATTAATGTGTTTTTATGTGTGTTTTTTTATTTTGTGCCAAGTGATTGCACTTACAAAGCAGAATTCTTTATACATTATACAAAAATGTATAGTTAAATGTGTTGTTTTAAGTTTGTTTGAATCATCTTTACATTTTTTCTCCCACTTCTTTTTCCCATTGCTGTATTTAAGTCATTTGAAACAAGTCCAAGTCGAGTCTCAAGTCATTTGAAACAAGTCCAAGTCGAGTCTCAAGTCATTTGAAACAAGTCCAAGTCAAGTCTCAAGTCATTTGAAACAAGTCCAAGTCGAGTCTCAAGTCATTTGAAACAAGTCCAAGTCAAGTCTCAAGTCATTTGAAACAAGTCCAAGTCCAGTCCGAGTCAGCTCTGCTTTTTCCATGTTGTCGGTTCTGCGACTAGCTGGTCTGTTGTGATTAGAAGGTGAGTGTCATGTGCTACCTGTGAGGGAGGGTGGGGAGCCGACTGGGGTGGAGGGATTGGACGAGAAGCTGTTGTTCGTGTGATCTGGAGAGTAGATCTGAAAAAATGAAAACATAAAAGTCAGAGAAGCATGTAGAATTGTGAAAACAACATTTATAGATGATCATGACAACAAAGTCTTAAAAAGACTTGAACAGAATAGGAAAAAAAATGAATTAACATGAATTAAAAAATAATTTCGCATTAATAAAATATTGAACAGGTCTCTCACATCTGCATGTGCGTGTATGTTTATGTGTGTGTTTGAGTGTGCTGCACTTACAGATGCGAGTGCTTTCCCTAAGGCGTCTCCTGTTTGAGAGCTGCTGGCTGCTGCGCTCTGTGCTCGGTTAGCTGTGACACACACACACACACACACACGGGAAAAAGAGGGACATATTTTTGTAAATAAGGAAGTTGTTAACTACATATTTTAATTATTCTGTCTATTCCGACACCATCAGTTCATCTGTTTCACACTCAATATTCATTAATACTGATCCACCTAAAAATCCAATTCTGTTGCTTTCATAAAGTAATTGTTAAGTAAAAAGTCGACATTCAACATCTACATTTATTCACATTTTAACTGACTCACAGCATGTGTTTTTGTATGTGTGTGTGTTTGTTAGTGTCTGTGTGTGTGCAAATGCTGGACTTCAATACAACTAAATCTGTTTCACACACTTGAAGAGCACAGAGGCCAGAGAGGAAGGAAGTGACCTCACAGGACCAGATGAGCGCCCACACACACACACACACACACACACACACACACACTGAGGCAGAGAGACTCTGACATGCTCACAGCTCATCTCTCCTGATAGCAGATCCCAGATGGAAAGTTTACGCTCGCACACACAAGTTAGACACGTGCACGTCACACAGACACAGCACAGCAAAAACACATCCTTTCATGGCAAATGAATCCATTACAGAAATTGGCAGGACTGGACTTCTTTAAGCTGTTAGAGAGAGAGAGAGAGAGAGAGAGAGAGAGAGAGAGAGAGAGAAAGAGAGAAAGAGAGAGAGAGAGAGACAGGAAGCAGCATATGTTTTGGGGTTAAAGCCTCATGTCTCACTCACGCCATACCACTGGCCTAGTAAACCATCCAAGGGATTACTATTACACACACACACACACACACACACACACACACACACACACACACACTCGTATCCTGACTTGATGCATAATTTAGAACATGTGCAGGAGAAAATCTTTTTCATAAATGAGAGCTTATAGCCGCAAAGGAGGAGAGCATTCAGAAGATGAAACAGATTTCTATGTTTTTCTGTCTCTGTCCATCACCTCTGCAAAGAGAAAAATCTAGAAATTTCATTTTGTATTATATATTTTTTATTTATAAACCATATTATTATGAAATCAGTATTTTATTTATTTTTTTGTCCTATTTCTTTATCTATTTCTTCCTATACTCCAGCAAATGTTTGACCCCATGTGCTACAGACTAAGGGCTAAAATGTCCAGTTACCTCTGACCTGCAGTTCCTTTGCTGTGTCCCAATTCCATATTACACATTAGTTGTATACACTGTGTACTTGTACTTTAACTTTTTGTACTAAGAGGAAATGATGCAAAATGTCCACTGACAGACAAACTAAAAGAAAAAACAAAATGTTTTTCAAAAGATTTGATGTTTTTTTTCTTCTTCATTGAGCTGTCTCATCACCATCCACAATTTGTTTTTTGCAGCTGTGAGTAGCGCGTCTATTTCCTCTGGGCATTGCATTGTGGGACCATCACCAGCACAATAATAAATCAAGCATTTGCTGATTTTTTGAGTATACTTAAATCCGTCATATTACCAATGTGAACACACTACATTCTCAAAACCTAGTGAAGTAGGAGTCGCTGGTGCAGTGACAAGGGCATGGTCCCTCACCAGCTCCCCACCAATGGTATTCATTGGAGTGCATGACCAAGCTGGGTCTCTGGTGTTTAAGCGCTCATGTGTGCACACACGTGTGTCATATGTTTATATTTAAACACCAGCGTCATGTTTTTTATTAGGTTCATCTTGTGTTTACACTCATCTGCTCTGGCTCGTGTGTGTGCATGTGTGTGTGAGATATCTTTGTGGAATGTTGGAGATATCTTCCCATGAAAACAAACTTTCAATCTGTTTCTTATTGCTGTCCTATTTGTTCAATGGGACTCAAAGCAAGGGGTCCATATGGCATGCTGTGTGTGTGTGTGTGTGTGTGTGTGCGTGTGTGTGTCAGTGATGTCAAGGTCAAGCCCAAATGGAGCAGGAGTGTTTTACTCACTTCAGTTATATTCAGTTTGTGAGCCCCTGCCTTCTCCCCTGACACTGAAGTTTAGTTTTTAAGTGGCTGAAATCATCTGAGTCTAATCACAGCAGGGACAGTTATAACTGGTTATGTGGTGGTAAATAACAATGTGGTCTAGCTAATGTTGTCTTCTGACTGTAGAGGACTGGTAATGTTGTCTTTCAAGTAGCTGCAAATAGATCATATGTGGATTTTTCCAAAGTCAAAACATGATCACAGCAAGTGCATCCAAGTCATCACTTCAAGATGAAAAAATCAATATGATCAGTTACTGTTGCTGTAAAATAATCTTGTCTACTCACAAGCAATTAGTAAAAGTGGTTTAAGAATTAAAGCTTACACACAGCAGAGCTTGTTTAAGTCTTTGGGAACAAGTCTCAAGTCAAGTGTCAAGTCTTTGAGGCCAGTCCGAATTCCAAATTGCCAAGTCAAGCTGCATCATTCAGGTTACCAGGTCAAAACTTGAGACTTGAATACTTTTGCTTTCAAGTCGAAAGTCAAGTCATGTCTTTAGGGAGTCAACTGTTAAGTAAGTGCAGTCCAAGTCAAGTCTCAAGTCGTCATTACTGTGACTTAAATCTGACTCAAGTCCAAGTCTGGAGTCTTAAGTTTACAGTTCTGACAAAAGAAATGCGTTTATAGGCATTCAAAACAAATAATATACACCTTCACATGAACATGCGACCTCACAACATCGATCACATACAATTAACAGATTAACAAGAGTCTACAGCCATGCTAGCAGCTCTCTGAGGCTGTACTAAGACACATTGGTGCTTTGCGCTAAATGCTAATGTCAGAATGCTAACATGCTCACAATGATAATGCTAACATGCTTAGCAGGTATGGTGTTTACCTTGGTAACCATTGTAGTTTAGTGTGTTAGCATGCTAACATTTTTTAATCAACACTAAACACAAAGTACAGCTAAGGCTGATGGGAATGTCATACGTTTTTGTGTATTTGGTCATTTGGTCCAAAGTATTAGACAAATAAAAAATTTGACCTGATGATGACGCTAGATAGAAAGTCAGGTGATCAACCAAGGTTATCACAATTCATCCTGAGCGGGACATGAATGTGTGTACCAAATGTCATCACAATCCATCCAATAGGTGTCGAGATATTTCGCTATAAAACAAAAAAAAGTCTAACTTCATGCTGGCTCTAGAAGAAACATCAGGGGATTTCAAAGTCATCATTCATCCTCTAGGGAGCATTAATGTTTGTACAGAATTTCATGGCAATTTATCCAATAGTTGTTGAGATATTTGAGTCTGGACCAAAGTGATGGACTGACCAAACGACAGACAGACATTGCCATCCCTAGAGCCATGCTGCTAACATAGCTAAAAATATAGTTTACACAATTTGTGAAAACCAGTAATCTCTGCTATGATTCTTAAATAACCTGATCCTTAAAAACAGTATGATTTTACAAACTGTTTTGTTTCCGCTGCTTCCTACAGGATGAGAATTTTCCACCTGCGTGCATCTCCTGCTCATTACAGAAACACACTGAGCATCAGAGTTAAAACATATTCAACTCTTGAGTGAAAAAACATCCAAATTGTTTTTCTTCTGTCCAATCAGATAAATAACGAGATGGGTCTTTCTTCTAAGTCTGCATGAACATCGTAAATCTTGGGATGTCGCAAGTGAAATGGATGCTTTTCTTCTTCAGCTAATTAACGGCACCAGCTGATGTCATTAGCGACACCACCGACTGATTGACAGCAGATGACTTTGCCTGTAAGGATGCCATCAACACTTCTACATGTAAATAAGTGAAGCTGTGTGCCTTTACGTTTTCAAGATTGCAAAGTTCTAAATCTTCACAGGAAGCAGGTCATGTCAACAAGCGTTTATTTTCTACAGGTAGCATTTTTTAATTCAACTCAACTTTGCAACTTTGATATACATTGCTTCAAGACACAAAAACACATATAGGTGACTTACCCATGATGCTGTCTGTGCCGTTGGTGGGGGCGGTGCAAGAGGCGGTGCTGTAGTGATTGCCCCCGCCCCCGCTCCCTCCCCCTCGGTGGAAGCTGGACATAGGAGGAAGGCTGGAGCTGATATCTGCAGACGAGTGCGACGGGTAGCTCTGCTGAGAGACAGACAGAACAAAATGGAACTTTAACAAGAAAAGGACAAACTACTGCAAAACAGGAATGATTACATAAGAACAGAATAAAAATAAAAGGTAGTGGAGATAAACACAATGCCTCTTTATTGGTTAATTACACCAAGATCTTATTAACTGAAATAACAACCACCTAATGACCACTGACAGATTTACAGCTGTCAAAGGTCATTAGATGGCTTAAATTAGAAGCAGCGACTTAGTTTGCATATGCCTCATACTGGCTATGATAATGTATTGTATTTCTTTTTGCATACATTTTACTTTAGATAGTTTAGTTAGCTAGCTTTGCTGAAAAACAGCAGAATGACCATAAATGTGTTTTTTTAATCTCATAAAACAAAAAACAAAACAAAAAGAAAAACGTGGGAAAATTTCACAATATAAAAGTGCAGACCCCGGTGTATGTACATAATGTGATTGACAGCTCCGCTCACCAATCTGTCGTGGGGGTGAATCCCGCAGTAGGAGGAGCTCTGGGAGGGGCCATGGGCCGAGTTCCCGCCCCCCAGCATGCTGCCGTGGTAACCCTGCTGGCCCATACTGCTACTACTGCTGCTCCAGGGATCGCCACTGTGGTGACCGTCTGGTAGAGAGACACAGAGATGGAGACAGAGGTGCGTGTGATGTGCTGTATGCTGGTTTGAGATCAGTTTCATCTCAGTGCAGGCCACAAGTTAAAAATATACTGAGGTATCTCTCTGCTGTTAAACCATCCTGTGACTCACTCAGAGGTCAACATGCAGTTTGGTAATCTGACACATAGTAACCTGATTTCAGAAAACAGCCATACATACGGGACTGATTTTCTTTTAGGAATAATCTGGTTAACACAGATTTGTGCTGGACAAACCTGATTTGTACCTTTATCGACGTCTGTAAAGTTTTTTTGGGAGTGTGTGTGTTCCCATGACAGGCACCCAGGTGAGAGGGAAAAAGAGCTGAGCATTTACTGTTTGTACTCAAAAGACATAGACTCGAAACACTCCCCAGCCAACACGTCCTCATACCTTAACGACAGAATAGGTCATTTCCCAATAACTCTCAAAACGACATATATGACCGTTGGAGAGTATGACCCTTCAGATCTGAGCAGTCAAATCTATGTGATCAAAACAAGGTCAAAATTCACTCTTCGTTTAGTCTGAACACACTTGAACAACCATTATACCGTTAAAGTTAGAGTCCGTTAAAGTAACAGCACACCTCAAACAAAGTTCTGGTCAAAAGTTAACTAACTGTACATCAGTGCTGAAGGTATATAACACTGCTGGTAATCATAGCAACCATTCTTCTGGTTCATTCAACTCTCTCAACATCTCAACTTTGTCTCTTAGTTTTATAGGACACTTCTTTGCTTTTGATGCTTTTACACCAAAGCAAGCATGTGTTCTTGCTGTTACAATAACTAATAAAATGTATTTTGGTATAAGAACCTCTTTTAGCTCGAGCTCATTTTGTCTGTGGTCCAGTATCCACAATGAGCTCAGAAATCCACTGATCCAGGAGTTTTGATGATGGACAGACCTTGTGTGTGTTTGTGTGTGTGTGTGTGTATGTGTGTGTGTGCATGAGTACCTGGCATGAAGAATGAGCTAGGGAAGCCAGAGCTGGGAGGTTTGGAGGATGGATAACCCGGTGAGTCCCTGTTGTAGTCGGCTGTACTGGCAGATGGAGCGTACACCTGCAACACAAACACAGAAACACACAACGTCATTCAGAAATCTGTACTCTGATCAAAATACAAAAACTCTCGTCAAAAGCTCACAGCCAAACACAACCTGCCAAAAACTTCCATTCTCTCATTTTCCTCTTTGAGGCTCAGCAGGAATCAGCTTCAGACGTACGTCATTTCCACGAGGCTGTAACACATGATTGACACTTCTCTCCTTAACTCAGGAGTACTGAGCGGACGGTTCAGAACAATCAACATCAACCCTTCCTACACCCGACTGGATGAACACACCACCTTCCGAGCTGTCAATGGTTTTTGCTTTTGATTTACAAACTGGAAGAAATTCGGCAGTTACTGTGTGAACTTTGTCTAACTTCCACTACAGTCAGTTTTTGAATAATACAGAGACCACAATTCCACAATTATTCACACTTACTTATTTTGGTAAAATAATAATAATAATAAATAAATAAAGAAGCTTTTTTTTTTTACTTTTAGGCTTATTTTAAGTTTAGAAGATTATGTTGTATATGTCTAGCTTATTTGTTATTACTTTTAAAAATAAAATAAGCTTATGAATTATTTTACTTTTTATATGGTGTTGTCCGTAAAAAATTAGCAGATTTTGCTGAGATGTTTGATTTGTAAATATTTGCATATCTAAAAATAATAAATTAATAAATTATCTTTATATATAGTTTAAATTTGAAAGTTTTTAAAGATATGTAAATTAAGCTTTACATTTTGCTGAATGATTAAACTTTTCAAAAATAATGGGTAAAAATTATTTAATTTTTTGCTTTTCATTTTCAAAAAATAATTATTTTTACACTTTAAAAAGGAAAACATTTTAAGATATATATATATATAGATATACATTTAAAAAATGTACACTTTTAAGCTTATTTTCTTTTTAAAAAACATGAAAACATAAAAATCCACAACATAAGAACTTTATCGGTGTCCATGGTAACTGCATCGATTGCATCCACAGTACCAAGCTCTTATGCTGCAATAAATATAACAGTTTCTAACAAATACAACAGACACAACACATTTTCTGTCGCCCCTCCTCGCTGCTCACTCAGACTAGTTTGATGACTACAAGAGGAACAAAGCAATGATTTTCTGAGTGACTTCTCTGAGAGGGGCAGCAGCGGTGCAGCAGTCATGCTGCAAACATGCAGTAAAACGTGACACTGCAAGCAGAACCAGCAGCCTGTAAACACTCAAAACAGGTGACGTTCTTCCTCAGCAACACAGTGGCTGCATGAGAACACAATGTCTGTGTTTGGTCATGCCTTCGACTGGGGGTCCCCACAGCATGCCTCTTCTGTGTGTGTGTGTGTGTGTGTGTGTGTGTGTGTGTGCGTGTGTGTGTGTGTGTGTGTTTGTGCGCATAGCGTGCGAACACTCAGCCATGACGCTAGCTTGCGCTGCATGACGCAAACCCTGGAACAGCTGTTGAAAGCGCCCTTCTCTCTCTGTCTCCCCCACTGATTCACATCAAAATGAAAAACCCGCTCCACAGCTACACCTAATCTACCTCGATCCCCTAAAAAAAGTAATGGGTTGCTTTGTTAACTTTAGAGTATTTGCATATGGATGGAACACAGATGTGATGAAACACAGACAGAAGAAACAAAAGAAAAAGATGGGGAAAAAACACTTGGGGGCATTATAAAAAACATCATCTCACTTCCCACACTCCCTGAGAGAAATTATTAAAAACAGAAAACAGCCTGAAACAGTTTCTGTCAAACAAAAAACTGACTTTTTTCAGATCACTATGAGCTCACTGATTGGCTGGCTCTTACTCTTCAGGGGAAAAACTGGCACTAATTTCCTTTGCATTACTGTCCTGTACTCTCAAAGGTTAAATGATCTTCTTGATCATGCAGAGAATCTAAGAAGGAATCTCAGAGACTCTTGACACTTTCAAACTGGCAGTCATACCTTTATTCTGCAACAAATAGCCAGCTGTGCACAAGTGTGAAAATGGATGGAACATGAAGAGATATAAGCTCATAGACGGTGGCTGCATTCAATTCCACATTAGCATGTGGTCTTCCCTTGATGCCTTTGCTTCAGTAAGCCCCCTGCCGATGAACTTTGCAACATACAAAAAGTGAGCCCCTCAGGTTCTCAGGAAAGGAACAAGGGATTAAACGAGGATGAGTTTTAGCCTGGGTGTAGTTACTCTTTAGATCACAGTGGCACAGCTGGAATTCAACACACACTAGGAACTGTGACTACCTGCCTGGTGCCTATAAATTATTTTTGGTAACCTGTGGGAGCCAAGTTACGTTTATATATGTTTTAGTTCGCTAAATAAGTGCAGTGTTTTGTTTAATAGTTTATGTAAATTGAGATAAATAGGTAATTTCACTGAATAAGTTAATTAATAGTAATTTGTTAAAACTCAGTTAATAATCATTTGATTTAATTCATGTTGATGTAAGCATGATATTTTTAAAGATAACACTATGTAAGCTTTCTGTTAGAACAGGTAGGTTACTGTCGCTTTAAGATAATAGGTCTCTTGTGCTCATTGAGGTGAATTTGTGGGGACCTGGTTTTGGTCAGTTGAGGCTCATGTAACTACCGAGCCACACGTTTTTACTGTAGTACAGTTTGCTGATTAGGAGAACTTAACTTTGAACACTCCTGTAAGAAAATACTACAAAACTGTGGAATAAAAATACTTTGTTTTTATCCTTTTTTACATCAGAGTCCCCAGGAAGCTTTTCTTTCTCAAGTTAATGTTAATGTAATGAGTTAACATAAACCTGTTTTTTGATCTTGGTATTGATGCATCATATCAGTGTTTAGCCTGCCAGATAGCCGATGTAAAAAAGCAGGTAGAACTTGGATTTTTCAATGTTGTGGACGCCTAATCCGACCTTGCTCTAGGAGTACGTTTTGGCCTCCAAGGACCATACCAGGGGTTTTGCATGTTTGAGCCTCTTTACTTCCATTCATGTTCACTTTACATCACACATTTGATCAGCCCAGTAGCCCGGTATAGCATTCATATTGGATGATTTATGATTTACATCCAATGCCAACATTAACCTTAACCATAGCTTATTTGTCATAACCATGATCTTTCCCTAACCTTTACCATATCATAGTTGCCATGTGTGATACTGTAGAAATCAAGAATTTTAAAAATGTTGGCACTGGACGTAAAAAAACCCATTTGTATTGAACATAACCTAGGGTTTTGCAGAATCATCCAGTATTGGCTATATGGTTGCCATGCCACTGTGTCTTTTTAATTCAAACATCCCTTGGTTTCCATACATTTCTGTATGTTAGAATCTCATTAAAATAAAATGTAATGTAATGCAAACTTTTCAAATTAATCTGTGCTTTAACTGCATTGCCATGTAACGGCAGTGGGCCTGACAAATTAAAGCAGACTTGATGTTCAGGATGATGGATTACACAACTCAAGTACGTTTCAACATGTTTCAACCAATAGCTGCCTGGAGTGGTAGAAAAAATACATCCAAAACATAAAACTATACAGCATGCATTTGAAAATATTCACCAAAAGTATACATAAATTGTAGTTAACACAGGTATGGTCCTTTAATCCCCTGCCGAAATGAATTCCAAAGTCTGACAGAAAGGGAGAAATTAAAGAATGCGCAGTGTAGTACACATATAGACAGATAGACATTTATAAATATACTTTAATGTACTTATATTCTACTTACTGCCACCATCTCCCTTTTTGTTTTTTTAATTTTGTGTTTTTATGTTGTTATAGACTAATGGCTGCCTTGTATTATCCCTATCAATACTAACTTGATTACTTATGTGTATATAACATTTATATTTATATAATGTTTTACTTTTTTCTTTCATAATCGTAATTGTGCTTTGGCAACACATGTCAAATGTCATGCCAATAAAGCCTATTGAATTGAAATGAAACTGCTAAATTGCTTCCGTCAAGTAAAAGCTGTGTTCCAGAGCATAGCCTTGTGTCGACTGTGTTTACTTCCTGAAATGGCTGGTTGCGGAAAGACGCCGACACACCGATAAAAGCCACAACAATCAGGACGTCTGAGGAGCAGGGAACACTGGGAACTGTGGGAATGAAAGGCTGAGGTCAGGAAACAACCACCAACACCACCACCGATCCACCGACTCACACACACACACACACACACACACACACACAAACTTGTAGACACACAAACTTAAATACACAGATGTAAGGAGCTAAGACAAGCTAATCAGCTGGGAGAGGTCGGTACCTTCCCACAATGCACCTTGCAGGAATTTTAAGGATCCAAATACACTCAGTCTCCACGCACACACACACACACACACACACACACACACACACACACACACACAGTGTCTGTAGATGTCATTAGAGCTAAACTAAAATCCCCTCAAACATCCTCCTCCTCCTCCTCCTCTTCCCCTCTGAGAACTGAGTTTGTGCTCTGATGATAAAACCACATTTATTGACCCAAAGCCTGTACAAGAAAATGCACACACACACACACACACACACACACGTTTGTGTTGTTCCTGTTGAAAATATTTAGATTTATGTCTCATGTCGTACAGGCATATTTTCCCATTGAATGTGTTGTAAGACTGGTGACGAAAGACTGTGATTTGTGTGTGTACGTGTATTTATGTGCGTGTTTGTGTGTGTGTGTTACAGACGGACAGGAACAGGTGCAGAGTGTGTTCAAGTCTGAGGAATGCAGAGAGACACAATAACAACCTCACTTCCTGTGACACACACACACACACACACACACACACACACAGCAGTATCAGTATTCCCACAGTTAGGGAGCGGACCTCGAGCCAATCAGAGAAACCCTGGACAGTGCTGTCATTTCACTGACAACTGGCAAACCACAAACCAGAGAAAAAATAATGTGAACCACAAGTGTATCAATAAGCTTCATATGCAGCTATTTTCCATAACATGTCTCAGTTGGGTATTATGACAAAAACCTTGTTCACTTGCTTCTGTCAAAATAAAAGTTACTCTGTGAATATAATCATTGTAGAGTGGGTTGAAAATATTAGCATTTCTACTACAATAGACACAGAACAGAAACCAGACCAACCAGATCTCTGTGCCACAATAGAAACACAGTGGAAACCATCAGAACTAGTTCTATACAAAGCCACATGAAAACTAGTTGAACCAGGTCAATATGTAGAAAAACAACAAAAACGAGTGGAACCGCTTCTGCAAAGTAGTAGTTATGTGACAATAAGAATGCAGGAAAAAAAGCTGTCAAACCTGTTCTGAGTACTGTGACAGAAACACAGTAGAATCCAGTGGTACCAGTTGTGTAAAATTGTGATCTGTACCACAATAGAAACACAATGATAAATGGTTGAACTGGATCTGTAATAGGAGCTGCCTTGAAACCAGTTAAATGGTTCTCTTCGTAATGACAGAAACACAATAGAACTCAATGGAACCATCTCTGTATCATTGAACCAGTCGAACCATTTCTGTTAAACTACGATCTGTACCACAGTGGAACAACAGAAACCAGGTCTTTGTACCACAACAGAGACACAATAGAAACCACTGAAATCAATTCTGTAAAATAGCTATTGCCATGACAGAAACCTAATAGAAACCAGTGGAATCAGTTCCTTATGATATCAGAACAAAAAATACTTTAACTAGTTTTATGAAATAGTTATTGTATCACTAAACCCAAATATAAACCAGTGGAATGAGTCATCTGTACTATGGTAGAACACCAGAAACCAGTGGAACCACTAGATTTCTGATCTGTAACAAAATAGAAACAGAACTAAATACTGCTCAAACACTTGTCTGATCCACAAGAGAAACACAACAGAAACCAGTGAAACCAGTTCTCTGTTCAATGATAGAAAGTAACAGTAAAAAGCAGTGGAACCAGTTATGTACAATGGTCATTGCATCACAATAGAAACTAGTTACAGTACTCAGTACCAAACATGTGACAATACATAATGGAAACCAGTGGAACCAGTTCTATACAATAGCACATAGAAACAAGTCAAACCTGTTCTGTGTGGAATGTCAGAAACACAATAGAAACCAGGAGAAACAGTTCTGTAGTTGTTCTATTACAACAGAAACCTGATAGAAACCAGTAAAACTGATTCCCTGCATGGAACCATAAAGTAAACCAGTTGAACCTGTTGTTTTCAGAACAATGACAGATACTCCTAATAGAAACCAGTGGAGCCTGTTGTGTAAAATGATCGTCTCCAGCACAGTAGATCCCCTGATAGAATCTGGTAGAAACAGTTGTGTACACCTCCCGCGATGTCGTGATGTTTGAGAGAATCTTCACAGAACACGAAACATCACAGATTTCATCAAAGCTCCGTTCTGCGTCGCCCCCGGCAACAAGACGAGAGAATAAAGACACATTCCACTGAAAACTGATTCCTCATGGAGCTAACAAAACACACAGACACACACAAAATGTATTCAGAGCAACCAGCTGTGCAATTCACTGACCTGAACCACAGGTACAAACACAACAGAAATAGCAGTTGAACTTTAATTAGAGAAAGAAAATTAGTAGAAGTCCACACACTGTACTGATAGCTCTCAAAACTGCTAATTTAATAGAGGAACATTTTTTGATCCAACACCTGTAAATGTTTTTTTTGGAAGTTAGCGCTCTACACTCTTTATCTTCAAAAAGAAAATAGTACCATACAAAATAAGTATAAATACTAATGAAAATAAATTAACCATTCAGTCGTTTAGTTCAAAAGATGTCAAAAATATTGACAAGTGCCCAAACTGACAAACTGCTTCTTTAGTCTGATCAACAGTCACGAAAACCAAAAAGCAAAAACAGCGATGGAAATGTTGCTGGACCCTGAAGGGTTTTGTTAAAAGGAGACTGGAAATATATGGGGAAAAAAAACAATAAATGGAACAAAGTTGGATGCAGATAAAAAGACAGTAAACGGAAACAAAAGAGAGAAAAATGGAAAGAGGGTAAAGAAAGAAAGAAAAGAACAAAAAGGAGGCTTTTTGTCTTTGTTTAGTGTTTGATGCTTCTTCTCGCAATTATTGTCTCCAAATGTGGGAAGCATCTGTTCAACCTCTCTGTCTCTCCTTCTCCTTCTGCTCCTCTGCTCTGACAAAAAGAAGGAGGGAAGGATGAGAAAGAGGAGAAGGAGAAGAAAAGAAGAGAAAAGGGAGCTCCTCCTGCTCTTGCTCCTCTGCTTCCTCAGTACTTTTGACCTTACTAAACTTCCACATATACACACAGTCTGTATTTAAGATGGGACTGAAAATATTTCATGTTTTTAACATAAATTACATGTAAATAACTCAATCCTAAGTGTTGAAACAATACAGTGTTGCATTTGTATTACTTTTGTCATTCACTGCTTGAAATAATTAAGGCAAAATAAAGGCAAATGTAACAGGCAAAGGCAAATAAAGTATAAGCTCCATGGGTCATGAACAGAGGAACACTATACATTACACCTTTCTCAATTAACTATTGTTAAACAGTCCACAGGAGACCCCTGGGTGGGGTCTGTCATTTTCTGCTCCATTTGCAAAAAATGTGTCATTCGAAAGTGGTAAAATTGTGTTGGAACAAGATGTTTGCATATTGAACATCTTAATTTGCAAAGATCCAAAGCAACTCAACTCAGAGTGATGCATTATGTGATGCAAAAACTAAATGTGATGCAAAAGCGGTAACTGGACGGGCTACAAAATGGTAATGTTTCTGGATGAATCTGTGGAGAACATGATATGGCGAGACTGGCTTTACAAGAACAAGTCTACAGCCATGCTAGCAGCTCTGTCAGGCTGTGTAAAGGCTAATGTTAGCTCATGTATACCAAGTATAATGTTTTATCATGTTCACCATCTTAGTTTAGCTTAAACTAACACAAAGTACATCTGAGGCTGATGTGAATGTCATTAGTTTTGCAGGTATTTAGTCACAAACCAAATTAATGGACATTTAAAACTTTTGACATGCTGGTGGTGAATCATAAATGAATGTACCAAATTTGGTACCAATCTGTCTAGTAGATGTTCAACCTGCTGGTGGCGGTAGATGAAAGGTCAGGGGATCACCAAAGTCAGTAGGATTCATCCTCTGGGGACCTTGAATGTCTGTGCAAAGTGTAAATGGTAATCCATCCAATAGTTGTTGAGATTTTTCAGTCAGGACCAAATTGGTGGACCTACCGACTGACAGATCTTGCTGTCCTTAGAGCCACGCCACTAGCATGGCAAACAATTACAGAATTTGTTGTCCAAATGTCTCAAAACGGCTTAAGTTTACATTTTCCAGACAAGGTCCTCTAGAGGCCAAGGATGTCTGGGTGGATGGGTTAGAAAAGCTTGGTTGTTCACTACACCTCCAACCAACAGCCAATGTTGGTTTCTTTCAACCATGACCACAACCCTGAACTTTCCCGGACATCACCCGGACGAGCTGTACGTGTGAACGCAAATGTCCAAATCAGTTGAACTGGACATAAACCAGACTTTACCCTGCCAGTTCCCTAGTACAAAGTCGGTGTAATGTCCGACTGAACCCATGTGTGAATAAAGCAGGTCATTGTCCGGAGATTTCACAGCGCGCAAGTGGGCGTGTTGATGACGTTGATGACGTTGCACAGAGTCTAGCTGCTTTGTACTCTTTTCTGCTTGCCTGTTTATTGCTTCCACTCTTTTTCATTGATATTGCGGATACGTGCAAATACACGTGGTGTTGACATCAACGCAAAAACAGTCATCATTACAGATGAGTCCTCCTCCTCCTGCTCTACCCTGGCACCACCCCTCTCCTTAACCAAACTGAGTATTTCCAGTAGGTGAGAACATGTCTGACACGGACAACCTCTTGTTGTGTGCTACATGTGTTAAAGGGCAACTCCGGACAATGCCCTGACCGGATTTTCAGGACATTGTCCGGAGTTCATATGAGAAAACAGCTATAGAGTTGGAGGATCAGAAAATGCTCATATGGGTCATTTTGTTTAGTTATTGGAAGACGTGCTGGAGATGACGCTTAGCAACAAACTTAGCCAACAACTTTTGGCTTCAACAGGATATGCCCACATTTGGCTACTAGACCTCCCGTCTATTTCACTGTCAAGACTTTTAGACCAATGATAGAGCTCACGGAAGCAGCCTGGCATTACTGAAAGGGCAGAGCCAAATGGGATCACGCTTCACTTCCAGACCAAATGTACACGTGTGGTACAAACCGACTAACCTGAGAGCGAGCTAATTTGTACAACAAAGGAAGACCAAAGTGCTTGCTGAAATATCAACACACAATTCTTTGTCAGAGCTCCAAACATCAACTAACCTAACCAAACCTCATGATCAGGTTTTCTTTTTGCTTTTTAGTTTTGTCCTTAATACAACTCTGTAAATACAGACAGAAAACGGAGCAAGAAACAAATCAGCATTTTGCTCTATTAAGGAATGTTTCTGTCTTGTTTTTTCTTCTCTCTCTCTCTCTCTCTCTGCCTCCCGCTATCCGTCTCTCTCTCTCTCTCTATGTCTCTCGCTCTCTCTCTCTCTCACACACACACACACACAGAGTTTACCACGCTTCATCCAAAGCAGATGTGCTGGAATGTGAACACTCAAAGGAGCAGTCACGAAACCTCTTGACAGACACACACACACACACTCGCACACACACACACACACACACACACAGTCGGCTGCACCTGTGCCTGTCCAATTTTTTCTCTCTTTGTTTCACTCTCTCCCTCCTCCTCCTCCTCCTCTGTCCTCTGCCTCTCTCACTTCTGAGAGGCTGGTTTCACTTTCATCTCGTCTTTATTCACCTTCACACACACAGTTTAACACCACAGGAAGCATAAACAATAGAGGAGATACAACTCAACATACAATACACACATTTTTAATAATTAATGAATCACTGAAGTCATTTATCATGTCAAGCATTCTTTGATTCAAGTTTCTCAAAAGTGATGATCTGCTGCTTTTCTCTGTTACAGTATAACAGTATAATATAGAAATAATTACCAACATCCATCTATCCATCTACTGTATCTATCCTGTCTCATTCCCCTCCTCTCTCCACCTGTAGACGCGCTTGTTTCATCTCCATTTACCACTCACGCTGCTGTGCTCTGAGCCCGTCCGGAGGCAGATGTGGGAAAGCGAATCAAACGCGCTGCAGACGGATCAAACATATTTTGGGGGTTTCTGTTTTTTAGATGTATTTTTATAGCGGAGATCTGAGCTGCGGCCTCGGAATCCTCTGAAGGTTAATTATGTTCCTGATTCAAAACACATGGAGGGAAAAACTGCCTGTGAGTGTGTGCGTGTGCGTGTGTGTGTGAGAAAGCGGAAGGAAATCCCACCCACCACCTCCGAGCCGAGCCCTTTATTCTACCAACCTGCAATTGCACTAATGTGAACCAGATGTGCGCACACACACACACACACACACAGTTCTGAGCATGGCTGCCTAATGTACTCCATATGATGCAGTACAGAGAGAGAGAGAGAGAGAGAGAGATTGGGAAAGAGAGAGAAAGAGAAAGACACAAATAGAGAGTGTAAGGAACGAAAATGAAGCAGAGGGAGGGAAAGAATTAGATAAATAAAGACAAAAATATAAAGAGAAAGATTATAAAAAAGAGGGTGAGATGGTCAGGAAAATTTGATATTTTGGGAGGGAAAGAAAAAGAATAAATAAAGAGAAAGAGACTTTGGATTTGACAAAGTAGAAAAAATCCAAAAGAGAAATAAAACACAAAAAAATAACATGGAAAGTAGAAAAATCAGATAAAATAGAAAGAAGAAATAGAAAAAAAGGAAAACAAAGACTGAAAAAGAGAAAGAAAGAGAAAAATACAGAATAAGAGGAATGAGGAGATTAAAAAAGAGATGTACAACAAGAATAAAGAGTCAGGAAAAATTAAAGAAAGAAAGACAGAAAGCAAATAAGACAGTAAAAAGGAGAGAGATTTTGAATTTTAAAAAGCATCAGGATACATAAATCTAAAAAAATAAAGAAAAAATAAAGAAAAACTAGAAAGAGAGAAAAAACTGAGAGAAATAGAGACTTTGTATTTTGAAAAGCATCACTCCAAAGAAACCAAATAAATATTAAAATAATTAAAAACAGAAAACAAATAAAAACAAAGACAGACAGAAAGAGAGAAAAAGAGTGATAGAAAGTGATGGTGAAAAGAGAAAGCTCATGTAAAGACAGAACACACACACACAAACACACACACACACACACACACACACACATCTGCAAAAATACTTGTGTGTAATTGAAAACATGCAGAGCATTCACACACTCACAGTGAGTTTCATGGACCGAAACACATTCTTCAATTCACTTGTAACTAAACTCACACACACACACACACACACACACACACACACACACACACTCCCTGTGGAGCTCAGGCTTCCTGTGGCTTGATTAGAGCCCCCTATGTGAAGACAAGTGGACTCAGCATGTGTGTGTGTGTGTGTGTGTGTGTGTGTGTGTGTGTGTGTCTTAGCATGGTGCACCTGTGACTGAAGGGGGGTCGAGTTACTCAGACAGAGAACACTGGGGGGCCGGGCAAAGAGAGAGAGAGAGAGTAAAGAGAGAGGTGTGTGACACATGAGTGAGTGTGAGCGGCTGTGAATTGTTTTGCATTAAAAAAAGTGTGTGTGTGTGACTGAAGAATGAGGAGTGTGTAACTGAGAATAGGAAAAAGATGAACTGGTCAGAGTGTGTGTGTTTGTGTAGAAGAACACACACACACACACACACACACACACACACACACACACACACACAAATTCATGATTAGATCAATGAAGTTTCCATTAATTGTAATGAAAGATTTCTATATCCGTACACTCTTGTCTCCTCTCTTATTCCCTCCTCTCCTCTCTTTTCCTCTCCCAACTCCTCAGGCTTTCCTCCTCTCCTCTCCTCTTCCCACCCCTATCCTCTCGTGTCCTCTCCTCTCCTCTCCTTATTTGTTTCCTCCTCTCCTCTTCTCTCTTGTTCCCTTCTCTCGTCTCGTCTTCTCTAGTTTCCTCCTCTCCTCTCCTCTTCTCTCCTCTCCTCCCGTTTCCTCCTCTCCTCCCTTGTTCTCTCCTCTCTCAGGCAGCAGACTGTTTATCTATTATTTACTGGTTTTCTCCATCAGCAGTAACCCAGTTAGCAGCTCTTCTTCTCTTCAGCTTCAGCCACAAACACTTTACTGCTGTAACTTGTTGTATTTAACAATTTTTCATGGATGTCTGACCTTTTTATACTTGAGTTGTTGACCTCAGTCTGTGACTCTCAGTGAGTCAAACTGCTGAATAAGCTTCAGCTTCGTCAACATCACAACCAACAGCAAGGATGTTTATGTTTTTACTCAGTTCTAGCATGGTATCCAGGAAAATATGGTCAGACACAGAGTATGTTTTTACTTGAGAAATCTTAAAATGTTACATTTTATAGAGCTAGTAACAGTCCAGAACCACTAAGAACAGAATAGAATGGAAAGGAACAGTATGGAAGAACACAGAATTAATAGTCCAACCAACATTGGAAATTGTTCTTCAAGCTCATTAAATGAATATATAGACAGTACAATATGATATAATGCATGTGATTTCATTTATGAAGAATTAGACAAAAGTAAAGAAACTGAAATAGAGAACCAGTCGTACTACAACCATTAAAGTATAGAAAAGCAAAAATAAAAAGCAAAAACAGGTGAAGATATCAAAAACTAAGATATGTAGAAATATTTCCATTTTCCACTTTTAGGCAAAAGCTTACTTAACATTTATAGATTTTCTTCCATTCCACAGCTAATTCATTAGAGTTAGGGAAAAGAAGTAAATCGAAGGCATGATAAATGAATCAAAAAGAGAACATAAAGGAAAGAAAAAGCAGAGTAAAGAAAATAAAGAAAGAAAAAGTAAAAATAGGTGAAAAAGAAAAAAACAGCTAAAAATTAAATGCACCAGTGAGAGAAAAAAAGAAAGCGAGGAGATCAAGAAGCCACGTCTGCACACAAAAAAGTGAAATTGCAAATTAAAGAAAAAATAAACAAATCAGTAAAAATAAAGTCAAGAAAAGCAGCAGAAAAAGAGAAGAAGAAGAAGCAGACGGTCCGGTTGTGTGGCTTGTTTACACTGCGGCCTGTAAATTAATTCAAGATGGCGTCTGGTCTCGCCAGGAGCCACAACATCAAAGAGTCAGACAGCCAGTGAAGTCACTGCGCTTTAATTGACCACTAATTACACTGAATTAACTCTAAGACTGTGTGTGTAGCGTGTGTGCTTCCTGTGGTCTTGTCTATATGTATTTTAGAGTGGATTGAGTCTGTAACTATGAGTCTAACTGTATATACAGTATATGTGTGTGTATTTAACTGAATTTATCAGCTGGTCAGAATTTATTTCTGCAGATGTGAAATAACTTTCACCAATCTGAGTTGTTCTTTTCTTTTCCCTGACATCTCCATCTCCGTCCATCCCAGTAAAGGGGTGTTTGTTTCACAGCACGGAGCCTCCCTGCAGTCACGCTGCCTGAGTCTGAATTCAACACACCCTCACAAAAAAGGATTAGACCCAAACACTGGAGCAGCTCATGAGGTAGAATGACAATGACTTACACTGCTCTCTCTCTCTCTCTCTCTCTCTCTCACACACACACACACACACACACACACACACACACACACAATAGACTGTCTGACTTTCGATATTTAATTAATTTAGGAAGGAATGGCCCTAATGTTCGATTGTCCACCAACTTATTATAAATATAATATTTGGTTTTTGACTCATTAGCTAAAATTCCAAGATGCTGCTGCAGTAAATAACATAGATGTATATTTAGTGTGGAACTTTGTTTGTCTTAATTCATTCAACATGACATTATGTTAGCCGATTGATTTTGTCGTGACTGGTGTAACCATCCAGCCAACATCATTTTCAATTCACACAGAAGATTTAGTAGTGGTTGCTAGGGGCAGTCAATTTAAAGTTTTTCACATTCATCAAACTAATATGTTGATTTAAGAGTTGTTATTTCTGTACGTGGACTTACAACATCTTGTACAGCTGTGGCCATCTCATGCGCCATTTTTCTGTTGCTATTTTTCATGAATGTAGCTAGGTAGCTTGCTAGCTATATGGGAAGATGAGCCACCCATTCTTAATCTTGGATACCATGCTCTGATTGATTTCACCAACCTATTTGAATTGCTGAACAAATCAGATGCCCTTTTCCCACCAAATTAGCTCTGGTTCTTGAACCGGTTCCGTTCAGAATTCTTGGAACCTTGGAGTGGTGGAATCTAGTGGACCAGCCCGCATTTCCACCAGTTTTGAGCTGAACCATTGTAATCAAGGATGCGTCATCTACGGAGGGCGTTGCACAATGCACAACGGAAGTAAACAGTAGTAGCAAGATGGCGGGTCGCACTGATTACCTGCTAGCTTTTGTTCTGTTATTACAGATATTTGTTTTTATCCAAAAATGGACCAACTATTAATGATAAGTAGACGTAGAAGACTATTACCATAGTTGACCAGAGACCATTGTTGCCTTCTCCATCCTCTCTCTCCAACCTATAGAATATGACACGCCCACTGATGTCATCACGGCTCACACTTCAGGTCAAGAAAAACCTGCTATTTTTTGGTTCCAGTTGGGTTCCGAACCAATTTACTTTTGGTCGAAATGGTTCAAAATTAGGTGCACGGACCAGAACAGAACCCGTTCCATGTTGGTGGAAAAGGAGTAAGAGAGATGGATGGTGGTTCCGAGGTCTGGAACCAGGCTATCAGTAAATAACAATAATGTTGTGAAGAGAACAGAACATTCTGGATTCCATTTCCGGACCTGATTGGAGCAATTTCAGAACCAACAGCAGGATATTCTCACAGTGACAGCCTGTTTGGAATCAATTATGAACTCAGCAGAACAAATTCCAGGAGCAACAGCGCATCCTTTGATATGACCAGTTCACCTCTGGAGTCATTACAGTGTTCTAGAACTTCAACCTCTAGGACAACCTTCCAGAACTTAAAGAAAGAAGATAGAACAGAGAACTGATGAGACATTCTGGGATGTGTAGAGAAAGTATACAATATTCTGAAATTGAGTTGATGTGACACTCCAAAATTTTAAGACAATCAATACAAAGTCCCCGCACTTCAAGACAAAACAGGTAATTTGTCAGTGGCATCAAAAATGAGTGTTTTCTGTCCCACTGCCTCTATGGTTTGGTTATGTTTAGGCAAAAAAAACTACTTGGTTAAGGTTAGGGAAAAATGGTGGTCATGGTTAAAATAACCAGACATTTACTGTTGTAGAAGATGGGATGTGAACTCCAGTTCAGACCAAAGATTCGTGACGAGACAAGTTGAAACTTTCAACTACCTCCAACATTTTGAAACCTGCCAGTTTACACCAATGCGACTAGACGAAACTGTGTATCATTTCCATAGCAACGACTCTCTGTACTTATGTTCTAACTGCCGGCTTTTCAGGCGTTTTTTTGTAACTGGATATAATTAGTAGCATCTTCAATTCAATTCAGTTCAATTTTATTGAAATCATAACAGAAGTTATCTCAGGGCACTTTCCATATAGAGCAGGTCTAGACCATGCTCTTTATAATATCATTCACAGAGACCCAACAATTCCCACCCATGAGGAAGCACTAGGCAACAGTGGCAAGGAAAAACTCCCTTTTAACAGGCAGAACCAGGCTCTGGGTGGGTGGTCATCTGCCTCGACTGGTTGGGTTGAGAGAGAAAGAGAGAGGGGGTCTTAAAATATGTTAGTGAGTTACTTGCTACAGTTGCATTTCTAGTATTGATGAATCGCTGAAAACATAAAAAAACTAGAGGGTCAAGATGACCAGCTGGCTTCACTACAAGCTGATTTGCTGTTGAAACAGGTGACGTGCCTTATGTTCTAAAACCAGCCACTGGCAACTTGACAAGCTGAGTCGCAGGCGACGCCATCAGTCTGCTTGAGTCGAGCTGAGACGGGCCAGTTCACACCGCTGCAACTTTCTAAAATGGTTTCATCTCGTCGTGAATCTTTGGTCTGAACTGGCCTTAAGAGGATTTGAGCGCATATAGGAACATCGCAGAACATTTTGGTTTGCTACCAAATGCTGACAGCACTTGTCAGGTAAACATGCACATACGTCATTTTAGCATTTGAACAAATAGGTGTTGCTGTTGTTTTTCTGGTGAGGACATTTTCTAAGAACCACAGATGCCAATGAATAAGGTGGAGACAAAGGATGACAGAAAGAACTAAACCAAAAGAGCAAAGAGGAATAAACAGAGAAATGATTACTTCCCACCTCAGAGTTTCCTGATGATTTCTCCTACAGATACAGAAAGTGATCTAAATCAATCCTTTCCTGATCAAGGATCAATACTGCAGCTCATCTGTACGTTCTGTTTGTTCCTTTTACAAATGTTTCATCCAGACTGATGATCTGTGTCTCTGAAACGCATCAAACTAATCCACTGTGTGTGTGTGTGTGTGTGTGTGTGTGCGTTTATAATATCGAGGCCTTTCACAGCTCTTTTCCCGGGAAATTGAGTAGGCTCTTCTCATCTCTCTCTCACACACACACACACACACACACACACACACACACACACACAGGATGATTTCAGTGATGGAGGAATATGGAGGCTCATAGTGAACATAATGTGGCTTTATAATGTCCCCCCTGACACAGGAAATAGCCAGAGGTCTGGGACTGAGTGTGTGTGTGTGTGTGTGTGTGTGTGTGTGTGTGTGTATGTCTGAGAGGAGAAATATCCATCAGAGGGAGGAAATAACGAATCGCACTGTGACTTTTCAGAGCACTCAGGGCTCCATAACTGCGCACACACACAAACGTGCACCAGTGTATTCTCATCACCATGAATCTTGTAAAAAAAAAACAGATTTTTATATCATTTCCTAGTGATAGCAATATCTTTCATGAAATAAAACATGAAATTTCTAATTTTTTTAATATTACCAAAAGATAGTGACATTTGTTTTTACATTTCAAATTTTCAACTTGATTTTCTGACATTGCTATTGCTATTATTATTATTATTATTATTATTATTATTAATCGAAGTATCTGCTCCTATTGATTTTACTGAAAAAGCTTTCTTCCAAATCTATTGTGTGTAAATGTGTGTGTACATGTGTTTATGCAGAGTCCCACCTCTATGTGTGTGTGCGTGTGTGTGTGCATGCTTTCCCCATCTGTGCAAGTGAATAACAAGGCGGTTTGTGTGCGTCTGTCAGCACACGTGAGAACCATCGTGTTGGTGTGTGTGTGTGTGTGTGTGTGTGTGTGTGAGATTGCGTGCAGGTTTTCAGGCCGGAGAACAAAAACATTTCTCCACAGGTGACGCCTCTTTACGAGTCTCTTCCACACTCGTTTTATTAGCCTCCCATTTTCCTTTCAACCACCAGGACTTTTTTTTTTCTTTTTTTTTCTGGCAAAGTCACCGCACAGACGTTTCCCCCCCCGCTCTCTTTTTCACCAATTTCCTTTGATTTAATTACTGCCACATGCTGCCGACTGCCAGCAATCGTTAGTGAGAGAACTGCCTCGACCAACACAGAGTCCTGACAGGCTGAATGGGGAAGAGGCAGAAAAATCACAGAAATAAAAAACACACTTCAACACACACACACACACACACACACGGAGGCCTGGTTATGAACAAACATAGTTATAAAAAGAAGACAGATGCACAAACAGCTCTGTATACTTTTAAGGACCCTCACTGTCTATGCTCTTTAAAACTTAAAGTGAATTCTAAGTTGAATCCTAAAACCAAATGCAGTCACTGTACCCAACAACAACTAGCTCCTACACTAACTGCTGCTAAAACCACAATGCCTCATTTTTACTAATGACTATTACTATTTTCTATTTCTAGCCCTGTTCAATAAACATGATGCAACATGTACAACAGATTGTTGTAAGAAAGTGGATTTTTTTTTTTCTCTTTTCATTTTCAGTTTCTTCCTGCTTCCAGTATTTGTGCTAAGCTATGGTTAAACATCAGAATCAGAATCAGCTTTTCTGGCCATGTATGCACATACAAGGAATTCGACTCCGGCTGCCCATTGCTCTTGTTCCAAGAACAACTTACAGGAAGACAGAAAAAGACATACAGCTAAATACAAGGACGCTGAATAAAAAGATAGGTAAACGTAAATAATTCTGTAAATACAATTAGGTGAAAAATAGGTGCATATAGAAATATATATATATATATATATATATATATACACACAAGTCAAACATGTAAACATGTCTTGGATCTGGAAGACAGAGAACAAGAGGATTTCCAAACATTTTGGACTGTTCCTTTAAATAATATATATTTATATCATAAATAGAGGAAAATGGTGCCAATTTGGAGTATTTTTGTTGTCTTATAGCTTTTGACCTCTCTCTCTCTCTCTCTCTCTCTCTCTCTCTCTCTCACACACACACACACACACACACACAGGGACAAAGTTTGGATCCCCACTGAGAGAGTGAGAGAATTCAAAACCTGATCCCATCTAAATCATCTCTTTACCCAACATGCCTGTTCCTGTTTGGCCTGAAACAGATGAGGACACACAGAAAGTGTTTGTGTGTGTTTACTGTGTGTGTGTGTGTGTGTGTGTGTGTGTGAGTGAGTGTGTGAGAGAGAGAGAGAGAGAGAGAGTCCTTTTTGTGGGACTCATTTTGTGGGATTCCCAAAGGAGAAATGTGTACTTTTTCCCTTTTGTGCCACTTTCCTTGGGAGGTCAGAGGTCAAAGGTCAACCACCTGCAGCTGACAAGGATTCAGTATCATGCTCAAGGACACCATGGCAGGGCAGATGCTGGGTTAATCAGGAATTTGAACCCACACCCTGCTGCTTTATCAGTGTTTGATCGATATATACAGGCACAGAGAGCAACCGAGGAAGAGAAAGAAAGAAAGAAAGAAAGAAAGAAAGAAAGAAAGAAAGAAAGAAAGAAAGAAATCTTCTCTGTTGCAGGAGGCAGGAGAAAAAGAGATGACAAGAAAAAAACACACCACAGAGGTAAAGAGTTGGTGTTGAGCCATTTGGCTGTCTGACAGCTCATTAAGTGGTTTTATAAATAATCAATTGATGAAGTAATTAACAACAATCTCTAAGTTTCAGAGAGACAGAGAGAGAACATTTCTATAGAGGACTGTCCATCATAGATTCACACACAGACTATCCACCCTAAAGTCGTCGGTTCCATCTCTGGAATAAATCTGGGTGGGGAAAGAGAAAGAGCAGTACTTGCCCCTAAATAGACTATTTATAAAGTGTTTTACAATTTGTCTCTCACACACACACAAGCTGCAAGCTACCATGCAAGGTATTGGTCTAACCATCAGTATCCTGCTTGAGGACACTGACATGTGTACAGACTGAGGACTGAACTGCCAACCCTGCGATTAATGGACAGAATAACTCTACCTCCTGAGCCACCGCCGCCTCGACCTCATGGCTGCAGCTGAGATGCCCTTGACCAAGACCCTTCAAGACACCAACTGCTCCAGTACCAACTGACTGTCCTCCCGAGAAAAATGACAGGAATAAGTCGTCAAAAAGACGTATGTTTATGTTCAAGTGACACACACCCGTGAATCAGCACATGAAGTGAACTTTTCTTTGCACTGTACTAAAAACAAACAGCTCCAATGATGAATCTAGACAATCTACGCAAATGGTACCATCATGGTACCACCGGTTGTTTTCTATAGGCAGTAAGCGTTTTGTGCAGCGCTCATGCACCCTGGGCAACTCGCGTTTTAGACGCCCGGAGCGCCTCGCGTTTTTGCAGGAGAGCTCTGAACACCTCGAGGTGAAAAAAACTCAGAGCAGAAAAGCACCAAACGTCATTTGCATTTTTCTCCCATTGTCCAGTCGTATTAACTGATAGGTGGCCTTTTGTGGTGGTGAGATCTGTGAGTGTACTTCACAGCAAAATCACAGTTAGGCTAAGGACAGGTGATTTGGTAGTTGCCTAGCAACAATTAAATTTAAAATTAAAACGCAGCAAGCTGCTCTTTATTTAAATTGTAGGCTTCAATAAAAAAGGCAGTGCGGTGTGCCTAACGTTTTGCAACTTGCAAAAAGCGTTCTGTCTGATCAGGGCCTTAAGAGCTAAAAGTATTAATTGCTTCATAAGAAAACAAGCACAAATGAAAGAGAAGTCAGAAAAAGATAAATATAATTTGTGTAACAGAATTGTGTTTCTTTCTTATCCCTTTAATCATCTTGTGGCCCCTCAGATTTGTCTTGGGACCCCTTGGGGGGCCCCGACCCCCAGGTTGGGAGCCACTGCTCTAAGAGACAGAAACAGGTTTGATTTCAAAGAGCCCTTCATCGAAGAACTCCGAAGAACATCACCTGCTGGTAATCATCATGGGACAAAGATGTAGAAGAAAAAAAGAGAAGTAAAATCCAACATTTAAAAAAGAGAAGAAGAGACAAACACAAAGAGAGGGAGACATAGAGAGTGGTGAGCATTTTGATTGGTTGTTTGCTGCCACCATGACACACACGCACACGCACACACACACATACAAACGTGTTCTCTCAGCTGGCATGGTGGCAGCCGGCTCGACAGCCAATCAAAACGCTCGTTGCAGGGCACCCGGCCAATGAGACCTCTGCTCTCTGCGGCAGCCAAGCTGTCAGGGTGAGAACAAGAGTGTAGGAGGCAGCAAGTGTCTGTGTGTGATACACACATTGCACATATCTAGTAAGTTTGAGCAAGTTCAATGAATGTTTATGGTATTATTTTACTTTTCAAAGATAGAGTGAGAGGATGATAAAGATGATTTATTGTCATCTCTTCTTCTCTGCTGTTAATAATTTTGTTTTATTCCTTTAATCACTTCACTCCTTCTACATGTATTGATGCAGATTTCTATTTCACCTGGGATGAATTATAGTACATCTAAAGGCTTTGCAGGGGGGTTCATTTATTGTTTGCGTTTGAAGGCAATTTCTGCATCTTATTTTATTCTGTGTTTAATTTCCATGCAGTTTTTCTGTTTGATCTTCTGTAACTTGGTCGCCAACACTGAACCTGTTCTACCAAATAAAGCTGGATAAATAAATAATCACTGTGTAAATAAATTAAACTAATGACACATACAGTCATGAAGGTCATGAGCCGAACACGAGTGCATCGCCTTGGATACACAAGGGACGTCCGCCCTGCTGAGCTGCTGGAAACAACAAACTCTGCCTTAAAATACCGACAGATGTAGAAAAACTGAACAGAAAAAGGCGTATAAAAGTTAATATTTTTAAAAATTCAAATAACTTTCATCCTTGAATCTGGACAGTTTAGAGATCATATGTTATCTAAATACATGTGGGTAAAATTTGGATGGCTCTGATGTGTGTGGGTGTGTGTCTCATCCTGGTTTGCCTTCACCGTCTCCATCACCTTCTCTAAGATGGCTGCCATGACATTTGAATCAGATTTGTGGATTCCAATTCACAAAGTTGGAGTGCTAAAACACGACCAACGTCACCAGAGTGCTGGGTCGAAGGGACCCCGTTGCCGAGGCAACACGCCGGCAGGCACCTAAACCGAGCCAAAAGCTAAGATGGCTGCCGTGGCATGTTAATTATTGAAGAGGGTGCAGACGGAGAGCGGGGAGCAGCGAGCACGGCTGCCGGTGGGATGCTGGGTCACAGTTATCCCGTTGCCATGGTGATGCAAGCTGGCGACGGGCGCCCGGGTGTCATTCACCACAACAACAGAACATGGCAACCGGAGCATCCGGCACATGCACCAACCAAAACCAAACCAAACACTAAGATGGCTGCCGCAGGATGTGAGTGACGACCAGAAACACTGTTCACCTACTTCAGGTTACATATCATTCATTCATTATAGTTTAGCAAATAAAACTAAACCAGAATTTTTAAAATAAAAATAAACTGCACTTTATAAGTTAAAACAAAATGGTTGTTGATTAGATAAAACCAAACTATAATAATTAATTAATCAAATAAAACTAAAATAGTGTTTATCATACGAACAGTACTTTTATTCAGAACAGGTGATCGCTATAAGTTTGGTTTTTAAATTTCAGTCAGAAGAATCAAGCATTTTTAAACTGAATGCAAATGAAATTATAAAACCTATTTTGTATTTACTAAATTGTTACTAAATTGTTGTAACTAATTGGTTTCTTGTTACCGGTCAGTTTTTCATGCAGCTGCACATTCAGTCATGTCACATGTTATGATGTTTGCTCTGCTGTAACTATCAAGACACCAGATCAAGACATTAAACAGAGGTCAGTAAATAATGTAAATTTACTATGCTACATTGATAGAATCTCTAATTATAAAATTATAATATAAAACTATGGTAACATACACGAGGGTAACCGGATCACCTTTAATCATTCAAATAAAAACATGTCCGGTTAATGAAATATATACACGTTCTCCTGTTTCCTTTTCTTCATTATTGTTTGACAGTAAAAGCAAAATGCACCAACAGTTAGAGAGAGAAAGCATTAAAGCACTAAGCACACCAACATACATTAACACACTTAATCCTTCATCTTCGTCATTTTGGCTTGCAGGGATTTTAACCCTTGACCCCTGCATGTTGACTGAGGCTGCCATTAGACCATCCAGCCACTGTGTTACATCACCAGATCTCTTTATACCATCTTCATACCATGTCCCTGTAGATGAATTTAAATGTATTTCAGCTCGGTTTTACGGTGTTTGTCAACACCGTGAAGTGAAGAGAAAGTTATTTTTAAAGATTTTGGAAAGAGGTCAAGGCCAGAAACCTCCTTCAGGGGAACTTGAATGTTTTCCCATGCTAACCAAATCTAGAAAAATTAACTATGATACATTTTTTGCTGAATAAATCATGGAAGATCAATCTGTCTTTCCGCATGGAAATTTATTTTGCATGTCACGCTCCAGCTACAACCTGCAAAAAATACAAGAAACGTTAAAATCTAATTCAGGTGCCTAAAAACATGAGAAAGAAAGGATTAACCACAATAAAATGATGTGAGATGGAGGTACAAATGCAACCCGAGACCTCAGTGTCCCACAGATGGGACAGTCTGTTAGTGGGATATGTTTTCTGAAGTTGTTTATATCATCTGATCTAAATTTGTGTATCCTTTTCTGCAGAGCTTTATCACAACCCCCCAGCTGCAAACACTGTACTTCTGGTGATCCCAGTTCAAATGCACAAAGAATAAAACTCAAGCTGATGTGCAAAATATTTGGGAGAAAAGAGCAACATTAAATCAGTAAATAGAAGCCAGAGGATGCAGAGCGCTCGATGCTCTTATTTCTCCAGAGATGTTAGGGCTTCAGAGGTTGTTCCAAGAGCCTGACAGCTTAAATCAAGCCCACCTTAACTGGTTCAAATGGAGCACACGGTTCCTCTGAACATCTGATTCTGATCCCGTTCAGCCTGGTGATCCATAAAAATGTTAATAAGGATTAGAGTATCGGCCTCCTGTGTGGACTGACTCACTGCACTCTGGTCCTGTTTCCACTGGGCCTGAAAACTGCTCGTCTGCCTCTACAGTCATATTTTTTATTTGTCTATGGATAAAAAATAATGAATGGATAAAAAGAGAACAATTATAGCCACAATATTAAAGTGTTGGACAGACTAACCTACTGATAGTTTAGCTATTCTTAGTGCCTTACCAATAGCAAAGCAAAAAGTGTAAAGTTTGTCCAGAGGATGGAGCTAGAAGAAAGGTCCAGGGCTCATTATAATTTAAAGGGTTCATCAATCTAGAGAGCAGGCATATTCATGCTAAATTTAAAGAAAAACTGGCCAATAATTGTTACAGTAAGATTTCCCACTGGGTCAAATTGTGACATGGGATAATGGACATTGTCGTCAGGCTCATTGCTAAAGGAGGATTTATGTATTAAGAGATTATGGTTGAAGCTGGCGTGCACCTCCTCAAAAATGCAACTACACTTCAGGGCTCACGGAGGCTACAGAGATACCACGTAGACACCACGAGAACTGTGATTGGTCAGCTTGGGCTGCTTGTGTTTTCTACTACAAGTTTCTGAGGGTGATGGAGACTGTTCATAGAGAAGACAACCTTTAAACGTTCTGCTCACCACGATCGCACGGTCTATCACAGTGAATTACATTTCATTACATTACATTCATTTGGCAGCGGCTTTTGTCCAAGGAGACTTACAGTAAGCGCATTAAATCTCAGTAGCACAAGAGGTAGAATCAAAAGTTGGAAGTGCATCCCTCTAAAACGCACGACTAAAAGCATGTTCAGTGCTACAGTAAAAGTAGCACACACAAGAACACACACAAAGTGAATGTAAACACAGTTACTGTGGAGAATATAGTTAACAGAGATGAGGAAAAAAATCAATTCACTTAAGTATTGTGATTCTTTTTTTTTGCAATTTTTTAATCGATTTTTTGGTTTCTGAATCAATATTATTTTATTATATATTATATAATATTTTATTTACCACTTTTATATGCATTATAACAATGGTGCTGCTGAAATACAACTGAGAAAGACTGACTGACATGTGATGTGCATTGTTTTTTGGAAATATGACTCATGATATACGGTCTCAAGTGTATGATTCAACTTTTCTCATGGTCTAGTGTTAAAAAAGCAAACACAAATTGCAATAAATCGCAATATCAATTGGCATTACTTGTAGCATCGCAATACATATCGAATTGGCACCCAAGTATCGTAATAGTATCGACTTGGCTTCCTCCAGCTGGTGGCTACGGTCAGAAAGTCTTCAATAGAATAGAATTCCCCATATGTGTCAATGACTCAAAAAGCATTTTCTTGTGTTTAAATGACATCTTAAATGAATCTTTCACTGCTTTCCCTTATCTTAAAACGACTCTTCAGAGCAGAAATACTGTCAGTAATCAAATAAATTCATTCAATATTTCCCCTGTCTCAACCTGAACCTGTGACCCCTCAAAATCCAACACAGAAGAAGCCGTTTTCAGCAGCAGTGTGGAGACGCAGCCGGTAAGAGCCTCTAATAGCCAACATATGGAAGCTCGCTGGTTGCCAGCAACACAATCAGGACTGCATTATTTGGCCCACACTGGAATAATAAAGGAACTAGATCAAAGAGCTGATTACTTCAGCACTCCAGAGCTGCAGAATTCTTTTCTGTTTGTTCTTTCTCTATGTCGTACTTTATTTCTCTTTGTTGTCTTTGACTCATTCTTCCTCTTTCATTTCTTCCTTTCTTCCTTTCTTTTGTCTTTCTTTTTTCCACGACCAGGTATAGCCCCCTTTTTGAAAACAAGCACCGTATGGAAGCTGGTTAGCATCTATCACCATGGTTATTGATGAATGTGTGCGTGTGTGTGTGTGTGTGTGAGCAGTGGTGCTGTTGGCTGGAGATGCACTGAATACAAACAGCAGCATAAAACAAATCTAGATGGATGGAGAGCGAAAACAGGCAGCGTCATGTTGACCAGATGTTTGATCACATGTACAACCTTTTCATTTAGATAGATAGATCAATAGATAGATAGGATATGGAGCCCCAAATTGTTTGTTAGGCTCTTTTATTGTGTGCGTATCTGTGTGTGTGTGTGACCTATTTGCAATGCAGCATGGCAGTGCCAGTGCAGGACAAAATGGGCATCAAACCAACAGTCCTCTCAGCGTGTCACACCGGCAATCGCTACAATGCCCCAGTGTGTGTGTGCGTGTGTTTACGTGTGTGCAGGCCTTTTTAAATAGCTTATTCTACACAGATACTAGCCTACTTCAACGTGAAAAAAAAGTGTCATTTGCTCCTCAGAAAATAAAAGTAGATCATGTTGCTCTTTGTTTCATTCACAAGTCAGTCGGTCTAACATGGAGCAAGATGCTAACGCTGCAGGAGTTGGGGGTGCAATTCTCCATGCTACAAAGTCCGAACAAATAATGTTCATCTGTAACTACTCTGCAATAACAGAATAGAGATTGAAGGAAAGACATATTATACAGAACAATCAGACTGAATGCACTTGTAGTACATTCTCCAAAGGTTAGTCAAGCAGAAGGGTGTCTGCAGATATAAGACAGGTAGATTTAATGATTTAGAAGACATCTGAAAAAGTATGAAAAAGTGAATGACTGATTTTTGTACACGAATGAGGGGGAGTATTTTAGAACAAACAGCAAGGTTAAGATTGGACAGTATAAAACAAATCCAAACATCCTTTTATGGTACAGGTTGTTATATAGAGAAGTAGTAGAATTTCCATAAATGAGGTTGGTTTAGAGACTGTCCTCCCCAAAAATATGGCCGTATAGGTTGTCTGTACAAGCAGCTTATTACGACTGAGATTGTTCCGTGTGAAACTAAATGTCACTGTTGACTTATTTTAACTTACGTACGTAACTTACCTAACTAACATACTTATTTTAACCCAGACCATAATCTTTTCCTAAACCTAAACAAACTGCGACTGTTGCACAACGTTAACCATTAGATAGGGAACTAAACCTACACTTGGTTAAGGTTCGTGAAAAGAAATGTCAATAGTTTAACATTAAAGACGTCAACACTGACTGCTCATATTGCTGCCTTCAAATTATTCTTTGTTTTTTTCTCTAGAATCCTGAGATCTATCAGAAAAATCCCACTTGTGAAATCATGGATGCTACATCATTGACTTTAATAAACATGGCTGCACCTGAAGGCACCGCACGAGGGCCGCCAGCATCGAGGATACAAAACACTCACGGTCCTCACACAAACTGCCACTGCCACTGAAACTAACCTGCTAACAGAATATATGTTAGCTGCCGGAGCTAAAAACCCACCGGTAACTGCCACTCAGCTGTACTGGGCTGCACTGTGTCACAGTTTTGTTGTCTTGTTGTTTAAAGTGTGACAGCTGTCCAGTGTTTATCAGCGAGTCCATGCAGCCTCCCTAACAGCTCACCACAGCATGACTGACCCACTAAAACACACACACACACACACTTAACAAAGGTTTTATGTGTGTGTGTGTGTGCGCAGAGGGGCTCTACTGTGAACAAGTGTGTCAGCCCTGGTTTAGAGCGTTGTCTCATACACACACACGCACACAAACACACACACAGAACACACAGCTTTTCTTTATTCTCTTGCCAAAAATGTTAACTTATTTAAGCTTGCTTCTTGCTGTGAAGCGTGTGCTTAGTATATATGAGAATAGGCTTTAGCGCACGCACAGACACACAGAAAGCAGCAAATCAGCCATTGAAAATCGCCACCGCTCCCAGCTAACAGTAACAGGAGTGAAGGTCTGAGCGACAGCAGCCACACAGCAGAGAAACCAAATACCCCTCAACACAGACGAATCATGTAGGATAGACAGTCACAGCACAAGGAAATGAGAGCTGAAGTGATAATGTAGTACAGACAGTGTTTTACAACAGTATGGAACATAAAACCCCAGCTGGCGTTTGGTTATGTTTTATGAAATTGAAGCTGAGTGAGTAAAACTCAAACTAAAGCACTTAATAAACCCTTGGCTACAAACACTTTTTCTGATACAATCAAAAGTTTCAAAAAAGTTCAACTTTACATAAATTACTTTCTCCAAATGTTATCATCCCGTCCGCTAACGTAGCTAAATTTAATAACAGTAGCCTAATCACAAAACAACAGCATCCACACAGTAGCCACAAGTATTTAGTGTGTTGTTTTATAGCCTTCCTAATGTCACAGTCAGAAAGTATTGATGTTCCATTTCTTTTCCATTCCTTCACACCAAAGCTAAAATGGCATCTAGCATGACTGAAGTGCAGTTCAAAAGCAGCAAATTTGCTGAATTTGCCTCATGTAGCAACAATGCAACATGTCTGGTGATTAGTGCACTACATTAAATGAAACTAGCATTAGCTTAGACTAGATCCATTGTCTAGCATACTAATCAAACGTGGTAACTAAGCTGACATGTCCGAAACACAAATCAGTCCGTTGTATGACCAAATGATCAGATCCCAATCAGAAATGGATTGAAATGAGCCTCGTCCCCAAAGGCAGCCAATTAGCAGGTCACAGTCACTGACACCAAGATCTCTAGCATCCAATATGGCAGCCAGAGGGCTTGCTACTGTATGTGCAGCTAAAAGGCCTCTGTACCCTGATGGTCTGTGTGGATCTACAGCCAGCCAACCAGATACATGAAGCATTATATGTTCTGCTGCTGCTGCCTGTCCCCGTCCGCCAGCTGACCTTGATGTTCAGAGGTTTTGATCAGGCTGGCAGGCGCTCAGTCAGACACCAGGAATCAAACCCGCGACTCAGAGACACAGAGCGTCTCTTCCCGTGGACAGGTCAGGGTGGAAATTCCCAGCTATCCAAAGAATGCCGACCCATTCTGCTCTGCTACAGTCCACGTTCCCTTATGGGACACGCACACACACACTCACGGATGACTCACTGTTTGATTATGTGTGTGTGTTGATATGCATGCACATCAGTTTGGCAGCTGCGACCTTGCACAATAAAGTCAAGGGTTTATAAAGACAGAGAGAGAAAAACTGACCAGAGTCTGTGTTACAAAGCTGCACGTTATCAATGAAATGCAGCAGATCCTGTGTTTATTTTCGCCGGTTTTGCCAAAGTCCAGTTTCATTCTGGCACATTATCAGCCAGGTGTTGATTAAATACAGGCAATAAAAAAAATTAAAATGAAGACTGGTTACCACGCACCAAAAATTTTTATTTAAACATCTTGCGGTCCTGTGATCACAAGCTCCACATGCATTATTATTTTGTAGAATTTCTATCACATTTTAGATTTTTTTATGGTAGTCTCTTTGGTAGATCTTGGATTTTTTGACTGAAATATTGCATTTTTGTTGTAGCCTCCTTATCTGCCGACGTTTTTTGAGGTCCACCTCGGATTACACTTGTCTCTCTTTGAATGAAATTGTATATTGTTACAAAAAAAAAAAAAAAGAATATATACTGTATATATGGAACATATTGATCCAGTGATCCGTTCTGGATTACATGTGTATTTTGGATATTTCCCAACACAATAATTGCATGTGGAGCTTGTGATAATGTCACACCTGTGATTTGCTCTCAACTGACAAGCAAGCCACTTCCAGAAAATGTTGAAATAAATCCCAAGTTTTAGAGTTTTAGTGTGGGACAAGCTTGTCTCTCTTCAAACCGTCAAATTATGCTGCTGAGGAATTTGACTAACTTAAGACAAAAATATCAAATAAAATTTGATAAAAGAGCAAACTCAAGACAATTTAATGGCTTCTATGGTCTGATATTTATAAAAATGTATTTTAGGACATTTGGAGGCCTGCAGACGTTCTTCTATTGATGATACAAGTGAAAACAGTACACCTGGGAAAAGAAAACAATATAAAACACTACATGTTTGTAATGTTGCAGCTCAGGCATTTAATCCTACAGGCTGCATGTGTCTCTTTTCATTGCGGGTAAACTTAATGTGCCATAAAACACTTTTTTTTTAAAAAGGAATCAGATAAACTTGACTTTGCTTTATTTTATTTTTTTTACCGCAGATAACCAATAACATCACACACCATTAAATCTCACAGCCACATTTCAACACGACACACAGAGTGAGGCTGCATTAACCCCTGACCTGAAACCACACATCCAAACAAAACACATAAATAGGAAGTGAACAGTAAAGATGAACCTCAATTTAACACTAGCGCTTAATAACATACAGCAACTTGCAGCAAATGAACCAGAACCTGCCAAACTACATTTTAAAAAATATCAATTCATGTAATATGGAAAGCACGTAAAAGTAATCCTACACCTTTATGCAAGATTAAACAAGAAAACGTCTCATTATCACCAGCACATCCAGCTCTTCATCAGCAGCCACTCTGACATTTATATTTCAAACATGTGACGACGGTGACATCACTAATGACCTGCTAATTACCCTTTCCCCTACATTAGTAATGAGGAGCAGAAAACACATCGTGACATCGTGAAAGAGAGGAGAGAGAAGTCTCAAAAACAAACTGTAATCCCCACTACAAATGCGTGCAAAGTATGGATATCAGTTAAACATAAATACCTTAAATAAAAAAATGTAAAAAGCTAAATAAAACAAGAAAATGTCTCAGTTCTTCATTAGCGACTGGGTTGATATATATTTTTAAAACATGTGGCATCAGATACAATCAGTTCTTTTCATTATCAGTTCATCTGTTGGGGTTATTTGTTTGATTCATCGTTTAATAATTCGATCAGAAAATGTCCAGAGATTAAAATGATATTTTATGCCTTCTTAGCTTGATAAGATTCTGATAACTCCCCCCCAAAATATTCAGAGAAAATAGATATTTTAGCCTGATAACTGACTAAACTGACTGACTTGTTATCAGAATTGGGAATTATAAATGTTGCGTTGTATAAATGTGGAAAGAATTCAGAGAGAGATGACACACAGTCAGGATCAGAGGTACGTTTGAAAGCATCACGCACCTCTGTGAGACAGATTACCATGACCTAAGGGTGGTCAGTAAACACATCATTATTTCATTTTTTACTTACTTCCTGTTTAATAATAATAATAAAAAAAACCTAGTGTAGTGTGTTAAGACTGCAGTGTGTGTGTGTGTGTGTGTGTGTGTGTGTGTGTGTGTGTGTGTGTGTACCAGCAGTTCTTTGTGTATCAGCGGCATCAGTGTCAGATAATCTGATGCAGAAGGATTAAGTTTAAGCCTGAACGGTGTGTCAGGCTTTAACCGGCCGGACATTGTACACACACACACGCACACACACACGACACACACAAGTCAGTGGAGAAAAACTGAATGACCCCACTTTACGCACACATAGACACACACATTTTTAAGCATAAATGTGTTTATCGATGCATACAAAGAGAAAAGGTTCAGGAGAGTGTATGAAAGTATTCAGAAACACACACACACACACACACACACACACACAGAAAGATTTTTTTCAATGTTAACGGAATTTTTTCATACTTATATAAAGACAGGTAACTGCCTATATAATTAAACACACTGTACGTACACAAACACATACATTACACGCATTCAAAAACTGAAACATACAGACACAATCCTTTTAACAGAATGATTTAATTTTAGCCTGATGCACGGAGAAAGGTTCAACCTCAAAACTGAAAAACAGACAGTGTAGTAAACTACAAGTACACACTCATCAAAGAGGGAGACATGTTTCCAGCATTTACTGTATACAAAAAAAAAAATGAACACGAATGTGAAGGAAATGAGCAAGTTGAAACACAAACACACACATTTACAAATTCAAACACACACACTCATATAGCAATGGTTAGCATAAATGACAACCATCATGCTTGTACACAAAGAAAGGTCACGTGAACCGACTCATTTACACACAAAAATACACAAACAAGCAATAAAATTGCCTTTTTTTTTTTAGTTGCTCAAACAGAATAACTCAAGCAGATGGAGATAGAGGCCTGCACACACACACACACACACACACACACACACAATACGTCTATTTATAAAGTTATAATTGCATAACACGCTGTGCTCTAATTCCAGCCTACTGAGCACACAGGATGTCCACACACACTGGCTTCACAATAACAACACACACACACACACACACACCCTAAAACTTGCCTTTACTGGGCATTTACTCCAAACAAAATGCACATGGACATGTGAAAAACACACTCTCTATTTTATTCTTGCATGTGCACAAAGGCAACGTATAGAAAAAGATCACACTATCAAACACATGCACCTTGTCTCTGTTAAACAACAGAGTCAACACACAAAACACACGTCGATTTGCATATTTCCTGCTGCAGGCGTGGAAAGCTCCTCTCTGTAGTCGTTTTAATATTTTCACCAGAAGAGATTTTAAACTGTTTCCACGAGTCGAGGCGGATTCATTAAACTGACAGTACATAACGCTGCAAACATTTCAGAATTTCTGCAATTTTAATCCTATTTGTGTCTAAAAACAGTGAAACAACATTTTATTTTAGAGGTCGATCCAAACATCATATCACTTTTGAATCTTTTGTGTGTAGTGGTGAGATTTTGATTTCATTAAAAAAAAACATTACATTTATAAAAACCTAAAAAATTAAATGAGACATGAGTAAATTAGATAAATATTCTCATTTAACACGGGAGTTCTATCAGGACAGTTTGGCCTCGACCTTTGACCTCCTCTCGACTGGTTGTGGTTTCAAACTGCAGCTTCTGCTGTTCCACAGAGAAAGAAACTAAAATGTAAAATGAAAACACTCTTTCTAATGGAATTATAAATGTACTTAAATGAGAAATTCTTTGCAGTCACTGAAACTGAAAATCCATTTGAATCAACATACGAATATTTTTTTTATACATGAATTTGAAAAGATAGAATAAGAAATATTATTTTGTATCCAATTATAATTGGAGTACATTAACTAAAAAACTATTTATTAAAAAAAATGAATTAAAATCTTCTCTCATTCGGAGGGTTGTTTGTCTCAGAAAAAAAGCAGCGGAGACAAAATAAATTGCAGACCAACAGAAACGTCCATTTAAAGTGTTTAAAGTGTGTGTTTCCTGTAGCTGCACATTGAGAGAGGACTGCAGGATTTTTGGCAGGCTGCTTCAGGACTCTCCTAATTAAAACTTACTGAATATTCAAATGCTGTGTTAGCATAACAATAGCCGGCTGGCCGGGCCGGCTTTAAATGAGGCCTTTTGTTTTAGCCGAGCTTTCTGCTGCCTCATTAAGCCGCTGGAGCTTAAGTTAGCGAGCCGACAGCCGCTAACCGAAGCTCAGGCCTCGGCCCTCACCCTCCTCCTCTCTCCAACCCCCCCGGCCCTCCCCCACACTTTCCCCAAACCAAAGCCCCAATTCAGCCTCTTCACTGTTTGGTCTCGCCGGGCCGCAGCTTGCTGCTGCTGCTGCTGCAGCAGATCTGTCCGAGCCTTTCTTTCTCTTCTCTCAAACCCTGACCACTCTGCCCCAGTTTCCACTCGCTCCACTTCTCTGCCTCCATAACGCACAAGACCAGCCTGAATCTGCTTTCACACAACCGGAGAATCACCTCAAACCCAGCCGGCTAAAATCAGCAAACAGCTACAGAAGCAGGACACAAGAGGACAAACAGCAGCACTTTATTACGGTGATTCTCTTATTTGTGTGTTTTCTCTTTCTGCCAGTGGACGGCGAGTGTAAACAAGCTGTAACACAGACAGACAGAGTGAGACAGGGGGGTAAAGTGAAGATGGAAAGGAGCTTGGCATCGGATCAAGACCGTCGGCACAATGTGCCATCCAGCAGCCAGCCGCCAAACAAAGCGGTGCCACGCCGACCCCCGTGGCATCGCCGAACTAAAGAGCTTCGGCTTCAGGCGAAGCTGCCGCGATACAAAGAAGGCCCCAAACTACGGGGAGAGAGCGGGTACAAAATATATATAGTATAGGCTCCGGAGCCGGTGGCCAACAGCGTGGGGCTGAAAGCGTTTGGCGGCCGGATGGAGGCCGGAGCTCCGACAGCCACCGGGAAGACAGAAGACGACTGTTGGTGTGGCAGCGCTCAAACAACAGAGGCTCTGTTTATGGCTGCACAGGTCACATCAGCTGCAAAAGCATCTGAACACAGATTACTGTTAACCACAACACCAAGATATTCAAAACATCCGTAAATGTTCAGTATTTTCACATAAAAAAACATGTAAAAATACAGGATGTCTGAAAGGCTGATAAATCCAAGAGGAATAAAAAAAAATATGAAATTAAACCACAAGAATATGAAATGTTCAGGTTCATAAATCACATCAAAATGAAGGTCATAAATATGTAAAAACTACCATTAAAAACATTTTCTGCAAAAATCTAATGATGCATTTTCTCTACAAAACAAAGCAAACAATAATTAAATGTCTGCTTGTTCTTTTTACATATCTTCATTTTGGTGGACAAATATTCACAGATACGGTCTTTCAGCTGATTGATTAATCATCTCAGAAGGCCTATAAGGTGCTAATTCAGACTTATTATTATTTATTTAAAAACGGTGTATTACTAATAGGACAAGAAAGTTTAAAAAATTTGGTCACAGAATAATTTTTTTGGAGAATTATTCCCATCGTCCTGCCATCATTTTCCCTCCGTCTTCGCTGCCATCTCCTCTTTCTTTTCTCTTAAAGTCATGTGAAGCAGACACTAAGAGCCAAAGGTGAGACAAAGGCAGACAGCTAGAGGAGAGACAGTTCACTGACAGGTGGATCCGTAGGAAATCCCAGCCTTCCATCTTCATTTACACCTGCGACTTGCAGACATTCCTGCTGCTACGCGAGGAAAACCTGTGAAATTCATTCACCTTCGCTTTGCTTTACACCCTGTTTCTCATTTCTAGCCTTCACTTCTAAAACACTTCACCCTTTTACTGATGTTTTACAGGTGGGGGTTACTTGGAGACAGACAGACAGACAGGTTCACAGAAGGTCAGACAGCTTCATACTTGCTGGATGACTTTCTCAGACGTATTTTCCTTTTTGTATCCAGTGTTTTAGGATTTTTAGATAGACAGATGGGTAGATCTCCCACTTCTTCATTTCTAGAATTTGCTGCATGTATATTATTTTGATGGCATGAAAATAGATTAAAAACGGCATAATTAATAACAGAATATCACTGATATTAATATTAAATACAACTCTCTACGTGTAATTAAGGATGGATTTATTTCCCAGCTTTGCCTTAAATGTATTTTTGGGGTTATGAGTAAAATAACTGAGTACTACTATAATAAGAAATCACAATCACAATTTGAGGCCAAATTACAAGAGAGAAAAAAATCAACAATTTAGGCGGCTTTTGGGAGAAATGAAACATATGAAAAGCCACAAGCCCCTGAATGAAACACACAACCAAAAAAAACCCCAAACCACACGTGTGTCACTTCGCCTCAGAGCAAAAAAAAAAAATATACATTAATTCAATTCTATATTAAGGCTCTTATTTTGCTGCATTTACGTCCATAAAAAAAGAAATAAGCGACAGAGAAAGACAGAAATAAAGCTGCGAGCGGATTATTTCAAGCTGAATCTGAAAGCGTCCGATGCGCAAAATCCAGGAGACAAACAGAAGAAACGTTAGATGTGAGACTATTTTTTAGATATATTGTTTCTAATAGCGCAGGTGTGACACACACACACTGCGCTGTAAACACACATTCATCACATTTCAAGAGTCTGTCCACCCTTTGCACCTTTGCTGCACTCTACAACAGCTACTGTCACTTTCCCTGCTCCACACACAGACACACGCACGCACGCGAGCACACACACGCACGCACACACACTTTTATTTCCCCCGATAAACAACAGCACCGCTGTTTTTTCTAAAAATAACCCCAGACAGACGAACAGAAAGAGCTCACAGTCCATTCGCACTTTGACGCGCGGCGGCGAACCGACGCGCTGTTAAGTTGGTGCGTAAAAAGCAACACTCTTCACCTTCACACCTCCTCTCTCTCTCCTCTTTTCTTTCCCCCTAACTCTCCTCCTCCCTCTCCCTCTCCCTCTCTCTCTCTCTCTTTTTCTCCGCCTGACTCCCAAACCCTTGAGGAGGAAGAAACAGAAAAGGCAGAAAGGATGAAAGAGTCTGTCTTACCGCTTTGCCGTTGTAGTAGTACATCAGTGAGCTGCCTGTCATCCCGGGGATGGTGTACGCACAATACATCGTTCCTCTCCTCCGCAGAAAGAAGAAAAACTCTAATTCTCCCTTTTCTCTCTCCGCGTGTCTCTCCCTTTCTGTGTTTTGGTTTATTATGCTCCCCCCGCCCCTTCTCTTTTCTTCCTCTCCACCTTTCCTTCTTTTTCCTCTTCTGTTTTAACTTTTCTTGGGATTTGTTATGATCTCAAACTCTCGCCGCTCCGCTCGCGTGTTCCTGCCTGCGCGTTTTTTTCCCCCGCCGACAATTCCTTCAGTTGCATTTTCCCATATGGCCGAGCCGAGGCACGCGGAATATGCAAAGTAGGCAGAGAGAGAGAGAGAGAGAGAGACAGAGAAGTGCCCCTCCCCTTCTCTCTCTCTCTCTCTCTCTCTCTCTCTCTCTCTCTCTCCTCCACCAGCTCTCTCTCACACACACATAAGCGCGCGCACGAAAAATGTACGGAAAGAGAGAGGTTGACACGCACACACAGGCGTTCGCGGGCACGCGCGCGGTCGCCGACACTCTTTCAACTTTCCACAGTAAATCTGGAAGTCATCCCTCCCTCCCTCCCTGGCGCGGAGCTGCAGTTCGCCGCCTGCCTTTGAACTGAGCCGAATATTCACTTTTTCCACCGCTTTCAGACCGCGCGCTTCTTTCAACACACTCTCCTCCTTTTTACTCCTTTCCTCTCATCCTTTCTTCCTCTCTATACCTCTCCATTGTTTTCTCCTCTTATCTCCTTCTTCCGCCTCTTTTTCACTCCCCTCTCATTTCCTCCTCTCCTCCTTTCTTCCCTTGTTTCCTCCCCCTGTGTTTGCTCCTCTCCTCCCTTGTGTTCTCATCTCATCTCCTTCTTCCTTTTTTTTTATATTTTCAACATTTAACAGGTTCTACGGGATCTCCATACAGATTTCTCAGAAGCATTTAAAAAGTAAAATCTGGCCTTATATAACTTTGTTGGATAAGGCCAAAAGATCTGACATGCTAGATCCACAGCATACATTTCAAAAGATAGTCAGTTCTTCTCTTCAGATCCATTTCCTCTACTCTCCCCCTCTTACATGGTAAACAGTCAAATTAAATTCCTGTATTGAATTGAATTGTATTGTATGTTTATGTTTCTTGTTATATTCTCAGTACTGTAAGTCAAATTAATTTCCTCCAGCCCTCCTCTGTAACTGTGTAATGTTGACTATATATCATTTTCTTATCATTTTTAATAATTCATTTTAAAAATATAAATATATATATTCCCAGGGCCACCTGATGGTGGTGCTATGACTGATCATCAATTGTTAACTCACACACCAAATGTCTGACTGTCTGGAGTCACTAGACATGCAGTCAGCAGCCACTGGATTTGTTATCAGTTTCATTCATTAGATTTTTGTTTTTTAATCAGGCTGTATAAGCGTTTGCCTTGTTGACAACAAAGCTGGAACAGACCTGGATACATAAAATGAGAATAATCCAAATTTAAAGAGACAATGTTCAAATACAAATTGGCCAATAGGAGGAGCCATAAATACCTCCAATTTATTGATCTGAATGAATGTCTGAATTTTTTCTGGCACACAATGTTACATAAATCATAGACAACTGGCTGTGATTGTTTAACGTGGCCTTTTACGTAAAAATAATTGTGTTAAAACAACGATTTTGTGTGAGGAGCTGTTCAACTGTTTATTTGCAACACAATCACAAAGTTTCATTCAAACTGGTCAGATGGTGCCTTGGAAATTAAATGTAAACTTTAAAATACCGCAGAGCCTCCATTGTAAGTCTGATTGACATACAGGTTTGTGTACAGATCCGGAAATACTGACTCCCCCCGGATTTACCATAACACCAAGCAGGTCTGTCATGAAGGATTGTGATATTTCAAGTTGCTTAAAATCACATTGTTTCGATAAGCTTGAACATTTTTGGACCTCTCCACAACAAGAGTGGTGCAGAGATTAAAGAGATACTTCTCTTCCAAATAAGTTTGGTTAACCTGGGGGCTCGTTTACAACCTATCTACAGCCTGTCTGGTGTGCTCACTTTAAGTTTAGTTTTACCTCCGCAAACTTTGGTTAAAGGAGTACTCCAGCAATTTAGTATTGCACTCTTATAAAGTTGGGAGAGTCACAAGAGACATGTTTTAAAAAGAAGGACCAAAATCTAAGCAGCAGAGGCTGAAATATTCTGACTTTTAGTCTCTATGAGTCAAGCTCCAAAAACACTGGATCCTACATGTCCCATAATGCACATTTTCATTAGACCATCCCTGGTATGGAATCCAATTTGTGTCAATATAATCAAACAAAACTTCTTAAATATTAAACAAAAATAAGAATTTGAGAGAGAATAAAACTTTTAACTTGCAAACAAATTATTTGTGTAGGCCTAATCATGTTAACTAGTGGTCTTTTACTTTATTGATGATATCCTTTTGTTAACAGTTCCCTCTGCTTCTCTCTCACCGATCTGACTTTTGCACTCTCTGTCTCTTTGCAGTTACGCTGCCAGCTCTCTCGTTTCCGCTGCCTGACATTTTGTTTGCAGTTCTGAAACAAATCTCTCACATGGGCGGGTTTTTTTTCAGGGGTGCGTCCCCATTGGCTAATGAGTTTTTGAGTGACTATTACACAAATAGTTTGTTTTTTGAGCTGACTTTTTTTTTTTTTTTTGCTTCAGTGAGTTTTATTCTCTCTCAAATTCTTATTTTTGTTTGATATTTAAGAAGTTTTGTTTGATTATGACACAAATCGGACTCCATACCTGGTAAAGGATCACTTCTTTCAAAACTTTGAAAACTTAGCTCCTCCCAGAAGTATTAACTCCGACAAGTAAACTGATCTTCATGTGCAAAGTTGGTGGATTTCCCCTTTAAAAAATATAAAATCACACTAAAAGAAAGAACGAGAGAGACGTAGGATAATAGAGCGAGCAGGAGAGAGAGAGAGAGAGGGATACAAGCAGTCACCAAAACAGTCAGACAGACAGTGGTTTGTTCAGTCTTCCAAATTTCATATTAACATCGTCATCATTCATCCTATTCAAACAAATATTAGACTCCAAAACAAGCGAGCAGACCTCCTAAACCTCTCAATCTTTCTCTCTCTCACTCACTCTCTCTATCTCTCTCTCTCCCCTTCTTTCGGCTTTAATTTGATTAAAAAGCGGGCTGCAGGAAGGGGAGGGAGGGCTGATGCACATCTAATAAGTGGACCATCTGTCTGCAGCGCTGGCTGGCTCCCAGCATTGTACCCAACCAGACTGCATGGGAAATGAAAGGATAGATGGAGGGATGGAGGGAGGAAAGAAGTGCAAGGGGGAAAAAAAGTATGGAACCCAAAAAGAGTGACCCGGTTCAGGAAAAGAAGCAGAGACAGCATTTTTAATTTTGTCTGACGCTTGCTTGGTCAACAAACCTGCAGAGAAGACGAAGAAGAATGAAGAGCGGAGTAAAGAGGGAGGAGGAGAGGAAGAAAGAAAGCGTGCTCAAAGGAGAGCATTAGGCGAGGAGAGGAGGACAGGAAAAAGGTGAGGGGATAAGGAAGAGGGAGGAGAGGAGAGAATGATGGAGGAGAGGAGGAAAACGTAGAAGAGAAGATTGGGGGAGAGAAGAGGAGAAAAGATGGGAAATGGGGTAGGAAAAGAGGAGGAAGTAGGAAAGATGATCAGAGTGAAAAAGGAGGGTGGAGAGGAAAAAGGAGGAAGGAGATGAAAGGAAATGAGAAGAGAGGAGGAGAGGAAAGGGGAGAAGAAAAGAAGAGAGGAGAGAAGATGAGGAAAGGAGAGAGAGAAAAAATAAGGCAGAAGAGGAGAAAAGAAGGAAGGAGATGAGCGAAAGAGGGAGGAGAAAAGAAAATAGGAGATGAGAGGAATAAACAAGGATTGAGGGGCCAAAAGGAAGAGGGAAGAAACGGAGATAGAAGAGTAGGAGTGGAGAAAGGGGAGATGAAGGGGAGGGAGGAGTGGAAAGGAGAAAAGAAGGTAGGAAAAAAAGAAGGAGGGACAAGAAAAGGAGGGAGGAAAGAAGAAAGGGAGGGAGGACAGGAGAAAAAGTGAGAGGAGGGGAGAGGAGAGGAATGTAGAAAAGAAGAGAGGAGAAATTAAGGCAAGAGAGGAGAGAAAATGAGGCAGGATAGAATAAGTGGAGGAAAGGGAAGGAGAAAAGAGGAGAGGAACAGAATGGAGGGAAAAAGAGAGGAGAGGAAAGAAGAAAAGGAGAGGAGAGGGGGAGAAGAGGTGGGATAAGAGGGGAGAGAAGGGATGATATAAGGAAGCGAAGGAGGAGAAAAGAAAAGAGGAGGGGAGAGGTTTAGCTGTGTGTTCATTTCTGTTTTTAAAAACTCATTCAAACTGACCTTTGACCTTAAGGTAGTACAGCCTATTCCAAACACACACTGCCTTGAACTTTACATCTCCTATCTATATAAGGTGGACCAGAGACATGAATGGGACAGCCGCCATTGTCTGTCTATGCTTTAACAAGCCACCAAAGGTCACAGTAGATAGAGTAACTTGTTCCTTCTAATTTTCCTCTTTTCATCCCTTTCTCATCCTCCCTGTCTTCTCCCCTTCCTCCTTCCTTCCCTCCTTTCTTCACTAACCCCCCTCTTCTTCCTTCCTTCCTTCCTCCCTCCCGTTTGCCTCCTCTGTCCCCTGTTAAGTCTCCTCATCTTCTTCCCTTCTCCAATTCCTCATTCTCTTCTCAGCTCTCCTTTTCTTCTACTCTTCCCTCCTCCTATCACTCAGCACCCCCCCTTCTCTCTAATCTCATCCTCCTTACCTTCTTTTTTTCCTCCTCCACATCCTCCCTTCCTCCTTATTTCTTTGTCCCATCACTTTTCTTCTTCCTTCCTTCCTTCGTCCTCCGCCTCCCTCCTTTCCCCAACTTCCGATCTACCTCGCTTTCTTCCTCTCCTCCTTGCTTCACATCCTTCCTTGTCTTCTCCTTCCTCCCCCCTCCTGCTTCTCTCCCCCTCTTTCCCCTCTTTACACTTCATCCCTCACTCCCTTTATCTTCCTCTCTCCTTGAAATTCCATGTCCCCATCCATTTTCCCTCCTCTTCCCCCTTCCTCCTGTTTTCTCCCTCCTTTCTTCCTCCTCTTCTCCTCCTCCCTCTCTCCTCCTCCTTCTCTTCTCTGGTGGTGAGATGACAGTTAATCCCTCGTTGAATTATAATCTCACATTTCATCCTGATTTCACGCAGACAGGATTTTCCTTCACATTACGACGCCCAGTTGTCAATCTCTCTCTCTCTCTCTCTCTAGGCTGTTTTGTCTTTCTCAATGTCTCTCGCCCTTTCTCTACATATCTCTTTTTGTCTCTCTGAGTTTACTTGTTTCCTCCTGTTTTCTCAGCATCTTTCTTTCCCTCGTACTATTTTCTTCTACCTTGCTGTCTTTCCAACCTTTCTTTCCCGTTTCTTGCCTTCTCTCCTTCCTCTTTTGCCTCCTGTCTTTTATTTTTCCCTCCCTCCTCATTTCTTTTGTTGTAATTTCCTTCTTTCTTTTCCTCTTTCTTTCCTTCTTTTCTTCCTTTTTGCCTTCTTTCTGCAATAACTCCCTTTAATTTTCTCGCTCTCTCACATGGAGCAGTGCTCGCCTAAAGGCCTAGGAACACTCTCTCTCTCTGTCTCTCTCTCTCTCTCTCACACACACACACACACATGCACACACGCAGCACGATGGCACTTTGTTCTCTTCATACAGCCACTTCCTATTGTGAGCCTTTGATTTGAGTCTTTTTATGTTGCAGGTCTGAAATTACAAACAATAAAGTTATCGACAGGACTGAAGAGTCGAGAGCAGGTAGCTACAAACACACACACACACACACACACACACACACACACACACATACACACGCACACACTGAAGGACATAAAGGTACACACACTTTCATTTGAAACAGAGGCACATGTAAGTGCTGCGAGGCAGATTGTGAGTGTGTGAGTGTGTATGAGACAGGTGAAATCAGTAGATATTTCTATCCAACTGTTGAACAAATTTAACCACTTAAACTATTGAGTCCTGGGTAAGGAAAAAAAGTAGAAAAATCTAGAAAAATTGAACTTGATTAATTCGCCGTATGAACTCGATTGACAGAATTGCACTCCCTTTTCTCAGTCATTTGAGGTATTATTGATGTCCATCACGGATAAATGTTACATTATATTAAAGTAACACTTTTGCTTAGAAATCATAGAAAAATATGCCTTTTAACTTCAGATCTTGCTTCATAATCATCATGTTTAGACATTATCTTCAGTATCAAAAGTAGTCCATGTGATTGTAGTCTGTATCCATGGTTACAGTGAAAACACAAACTGTGAGTAGCTAATGTAACATGACTTTTCATGCTGCAGATTCACCAAAATAACCATATTAGGTGAAAATAAACAGGACTCAGGTGTAGCCCACATCTGGCTCACTGACATGACAACGTTACATCACCCAAAGCATGATGGGAAAACCCCTGATGGCAAAACACATACAAGCCAAATACAAAAGAAGAACAAACATAAAAACCTCTTTTGGTTTTACACTATTAAACTTTTTTGCCATTCCTACTCTAAGGTTCAGAACGTCCCATCAACATGGTTCTCACATCAGTGGAACGCTGACACTCTCCTCTATCCATTCATATAAAGATATCTGCGGTGTGTTGGACATAAAGACAACAATGTCAATTTCAAATGACTTGTATATATATTTTTTCATTAGAAAACTGTCCCAGTGGTGCCTCTGTAACCTAATACTTAAGACACATACCACATGCATGCAATGTCCCCTGTTGGATTTGAACCAGGGATCACTGACTACGTATCTATGCACAATTATTGAAATATGAATATGAAAATATTCAAAATTTGATACAGTTCATGTAAACAACACATTCCATTTGGATATTCTGAATTAAGCCTTATTCCAAATGTAGCATTTCCCGATTAAGACATGTGGGATATGTCTATTATTCAGGTTTTAGGAGCATTCTTTGGACATGTATACAGCACATTCGGAATATGTGTCTCAATTGGGGTTTTTACCGCAGTTTGCGACACACGACCTCTTGCCTGTTTGCGGTCAGCTCTGTGCGTTGTAAACAAACCAACAGTTGTCAAGGCTGGGGTAGAGATGCACGCACAAAAGAAAAGCCCACATTTCTGGTGGGAAGGAGAAACACACCTACTTTTAAACATGATGAATGACTTGGATATCAACAGTTTTCTGGATATGCGCAAATATTGCAACGCCGAAGGTGGTCGAACGAATGAAGGAGGGAGGATGAGTTCACATGGTTGAACCAGTCCACCACAGGTGGAAAAATTCCTATTTTGACACAAAGAAGCAAAATGGCCCAAGCGGCATCCACTTTTTCATATTTTGATGCAATAAACGACACGTTAGGGCATTGACCCCTGTCAAACACAGCCGGAGTATGCATGTATGTATACAGGAATATTAGTGGAATATTCATTTTCATTAGACATGTAAACAGCTTAGTAGGAATATTGTCTTTTTCGGAATGAGGGCAAAAAACGGAATATTTTGTGCATGTAAAATGAGTCAGTGCTGCATATGTCATATGCCTCTCTCTCTCTCTCTCTCTCTCTCCTTGTTTCCTGCCTGCCTCGATCAACTACCAAATAAAGGGGAAATAACAAATGCCAAAAGAAAAACTGTCCCAGAACATGTATAGTTCCACTCATGTGCAGTGCTGGGCAGTGATTACAGTAATGTAATCACTTTTTTGTGTGTTTTTTTTAAATTTTGTCTGTGTGCGTTCAGTGGACTGACTTGTCTGGGATGTATTAGCTTAGTGTAAGGCCTGGAGGTGGGGGAAGTGGCTAGCCAACTTCAAATAGCTATAGGATGAGAGACTGGGAGTTCTGGAGTGCTGTGTGCAGTCACCGGGGCAAAGCTAGCTGTTGATGGTCGGTAAATACCTCCAGATTGTTGGCTGGCTGCTTGTTAAACCATAATGTCTCCTTTCCTATTTCTACACCTGTTAAATAGAGATGCTGTGACGTGTGGGTGTGGAGACTCTGGAGTTGGTCAACCTGAAAGTAATGTAATGAGTAATGTGATTAATTACTTTTGCTGGTAATTACTAAAAGAACATAATTACATTTTCAAGGAGTAATAAGTAATTGGCTACAATTTTCAAGTGATTTCTCCAACACTGCTCACGTGACACTTGATGTCTTTCTGTGTCCTCATGTATCCTGGAAAAACAGTAGCCTATATTACATAGCTAAAACATGTAGTGACTATACCATAAGTATGGAAGTATGGATGGATGGATGACTGAACACTTTAACTGAATATATTAACAAACTACCTAAAAGATATATTGGTAAATGAATGAATAAATGAATGAATCAAACACCTAATGAATGAATGAATGTATGATGAATGAATGACTTATCAGATTGGCCAGTGGATGGATGGCTGAACATATTAAATGGATAAATTAGCAATCTACCCAATCAATATATCAGTGAATGAATGCATACATGAATGGATTAATGAACGAACCAACTAATTAATGAATTAATAAATGGATGGATGGATGGATAAATGAATGGTCAGATGGATAGATAGATAGATAGATAGATAGATAGATAGATAGATAGATAGATAGATAGATAGATAGATAGATAGACAATAAGGCTGACTAAAGGAATGAGAGAAGAAAGAAATAGAGAGTTCTTCATTCAGTGTAATCAGGATAAAAAAACTGACGTGGCCTCAATTCTGACGGAGAAAATCAGACGCTAATTTTCCTCCAAAAAACAAACTGACAGACACACACACACACACACGCACAGTACCGAGTGTTTGGAGAGGGTGTGTAAGTGTGTCTGTGATGTGAGTGTTTGAGTGTCTGAAGAAGTGTGTGTGTGAGTGTGTGTGTGTGTGTGTGTGTGTGTGTGTGTGTGTGTGTGTGTGTGTATCTGGCATCCATCAGAACCACAGCTTGCCGAAAAAACAGTAAGCACAGTGCAGAGAGAGAGAGAGAGAGAGAGAGAGAGAGAGAGAGAGAGAGAGAGAGGCGAACGAACGAGCGCTGCTGCACGCTAATTATGTATGCATGATTTAATCTGCAACTCAATAATATGCAAATATATTCATATGTTAGTTTCTTAATTAAAAATGCAAAGCAGCCCTTATGGTGATTTTTCTGTGATTTTCTTTTCAGCCTAACAAACGGAACATTTTGAGAAATTCAACAAATTGGAGGGAAGCGCTACGATGGGGGGTTAACAAAAAAAACCTAAACAGTTTCCTACTTCAACTTCCTGTAGTTTGAGTATAAAGGAGGAGCTGGAAGGGGGGTAACTTGTTGAATGAGGGCAAACTTTGTCATACCACCTTAAGGAGATTTTAAAGACAATTCTACTTTAATAGACGTTTGAGAAGTTACTTTGAAGGCTATAGGCATGTCATATGGGAGTTACTGTAATTGCCAGTTTCCGACTTGTAAATAGCATTTTTGTCAACATCCCCAATTCATAATTACGAGCCGTAAATTCAGATTTTTCTGCCAGCTCTTATATATCGGACTCAGTGTTAAATAATACACCAGTGCCTGTAAAGCCAAACAAACCTGGATACCTCATCTCAGCCAAAGTCTGTCTGTCAAGGTAATTAAACATTCATTTAATGGATATAGTGCTATATTGACGATACACAGTATTGCAATCAAACTGCAATCATACACCTGCCTTGAGTCCGTATAATGCTCATGGAATGTGTTACATAAAAGTGACCTATTTTGCTGGGGTTTATAATGGTGACTTCTCACTCATGCTAAGCTACCATTAGCTAATTTTTCTGTTGTACTTTGAGCACTGACTTCACAAGGTATTTGGAAATGGGCCTTCACAAGATTGGTTCAGAAATTTCAAACACTGTTAATTGTTTCACCTTCCCCACTGATATTTAACGTCCATTACAGGTGTCACAAGACACAAGACCTTTCTAAATACAGAGTTTTCAAGTTTGAACTTGGCAAGTTGACCTCATGGATGTATAAAGAGATCTGGATACAGCGTTCATTTCTATGAAAATTGCTCAGCAGTGCATGAAGCCAAAAAAGATCGACTTACATAAAATGAAATGAAATAAAATAAAATGAAAATGATAAAATTACCCAGATCTTCCACATAGCTTCCGCATCTTTCGGCCCATAGAGCAAGCACACCAGCACTCCCAACAACTCCGTCTCAGGCTCACTCACATGAACGACAGTGATTCTATAACTCTGGATTCGGCTATTAGTGAATTTTACAAATTTTAGGACATAATGATTTAAATAAGGGCTATTTAAGTGTTCGTACTGGCTAGTTGTACCTCAAAAAGAATTATCCACTGATTTACAGACGTCTCTTTCACAGTGTAAGTCTATTGGAAAAAGTCTCTTGGGGCCAATGTGCATCATGTGACGGACCCGAAAGTTGTAATTACACGGTTTGGCCACTATGTGAAATTGGCTTCAAAGCCTAGCACACTTCCTGGAGGCTTGGTTGAACTCAGGAATCCAAACTCCAGAGAATGAGAGGACACAATTCAATCAATTTGCAGTTGGGAAAACAGCATTCTTGCTGATATCACAAGCTCAGCAGGGTTCAGCTGATTATACTTATTATACAACACATCTGTACACCTATTGTGTGACAGTGCGCATTGTCATTGTGAGCATGTTAACATGCTGACATTCACATTTAATTTTGTTCAAACACTACAGAGACACCAGTGGGGTGACTGTGGATGATGACTGGCCAGTCTTGCCCAGCTAGCGTTTCCTCACATCTCTGAAAATGGTAGAACACATTTTCAAGTAGACATTATTTTGATAAATGTAACATATATCCAAAATCTAAACGTTAATTTCTTGCTTGAAAATATCTCAAAATGGAATTTTCTGACACAATTCTAGTTGTAGAGCGAAAAACATTGTGATGAGAAATATATGAGTCTGGTTCACATCCTTCACCATCGCACCATACTTGTCTACTGCTAGATTTCAAACTCCTGGATAAAATGGGAGGAGCAAGAACACTTGTGGGTGTTGGACCGTTCTTGGGTAAATGTTCAAACATTCAGATCAGAAAGTTGGGAGCAGCTCAGTCAACTCTTTTTGGATGATTGGAGCCTGTTAAACCTGAGATCACTTTCTTGGGCCTGACTTCAGTTCATGCAGTGCAGAGTGCAACCTGCTGCTGAAAGAAACGCCTGCTCAGCACTTTGTGTTCAGGTATACTTTACACACAGCATGCTCAGAATGAAAACAATAATTAAAGATGAAGCTAATCCACATCACCAGCATGCATTACAACCACCTGTGTGTGTTTTACGTGAGTGTTATGAGGCTGATATTCAGATCGCTTAGATGAAGCCTTTGTTGAAGCCAACGCTCTCATTAGAATAAGGTTTAAAAAAAACAACCTGTTGTCTTATTGAAATTACTGCCTCTCTGTTTACATATTTCTTTCTTTCTTTTATTTTGTATCTTCAGTTCAATTTTGGTCACTTACTTTTTGCTTGCTGACCATCTTTTATTTGACTTATTTTTAGTTGATTTTTCTACTTTCTTTTCACAAATACTCTTTTTTCTCTGGTACTTGTTTCTCTTCCGATGTAATTTCTCATCTCTGGTTTAGCGCTCATATTGTGGAGGTTGTTTTTAGTTATAAATACATACATGTAAATGTGTTATTCCATATTTAGAGCATGCATTGACAACTGTCTACACCAAACATATGTATCAGAGCAGGATATATGTCGAGAATAATGTGTTATTATGGCCATAAACCTCCTCAGATGCAATAAGAATGCCAGTGGACTGACCACTGCCAAGGGAGCCGACCCCCAACCTTTCGAAACCTTCTTAACCTTGTGCAGACTTTTATAAATAGTTGTTAAAGCTTAAAAACTCTTCAACATTCAGGAACTGCATGATAAGTGCTGATAAATATCTCCCACATTTTGTTTTTCTGTGATCACAAATTCATTTTTCCATGAGAAAACGGTTTTGACAGCTTGTCATGTTAAGATCTCACAGCAATTAGCTGTCAGCAGGCATCGCTCTCCAAACACTACTTGGTGTTGCATTCAAAGAAGCTCTGACATCTAAGAATTAATAAAAAACATCAACAAAATGTTGCATTTATGAGTATTGCTGTCAGAAAATCAAACCCAGTATAGAAACATAAAGGAAACATGGCTGCTATTAAAAACAATAATGTGGCTGTTCTTTCTGACATGTTGGATGTTAGTGTCTTTGAACGCATCATAGAATAATTTAATAGTGGAGGAACTTCACTTATTCTTGCCCACAATAAGTGATCTGAGTTATTTTTTTATATTTCATAAAGCTGGAACAGCTTATAAGCAGAAAAAATGTAATATACTGTAATGTAAAAAATATAAATGAATATTAAAAATGATTTCGCTCCCTAAATGAAACTGAAGAGAAACAAAAAAATGACGAAAGCAGGATTGAGTCTGACATTTTGGTGCAGGCGAGAAGGACAACTGAGAAATATTTAACACATTATAAACAACTTAAAGCAGTTTTGTCACCACAAGTACAGGCTGATTTGTGTGTGTGTGCACCAGTGTGTCAGTATGTGTGTGATAACGTGATATTCATCGTAGCCTTGGAGCAAATCAGAGTGCCGCTCTGCCTGTTACTGCAGCCAAATATTTGGGCTCAGGAATGCACAAGGGAACGTTCACATCTGCAGCAGGCATTTTTGTGTGTGTGTGTGTGTGTGTGTGTGTGTGTGTGTGTGCACGCGTGCGTGTGTGTGTGTAACACACACAGAGAGAGAGAGGTCTTTGTACAAGCCAAATGTCCTCACAAGGACAGGAAGGCAGCAAACATCGTCAGGCTGAGGTTATTTCATTGACAAGAAACCTTTGAAGCACTGAGGCAGTTGTGGAATAAAATAATTTTCTAATGTAAAGTTCAAATGGTGGTATGAAAAAACGAACTGACCAAGTTTCAGGGACGTACCCAGGTTCATTATTGGAGCCTGAGGGGGCCAAGTATACCTGGCTGCAGCCTGCAGAATGTGGCGGGGTTCAACCTTGAACATTTAACCCCACCCACCATGGTTTGATTGGTTTAACTGTCGAATTTGAGCAGGGTTAAACATCGATGTAATTGGTTTGGACTTGGGTTTGGGCAGGGTTAAACAACACCAGTCTGTTCATAAAATGAAAAGGACCTATGGGTATACGTTACATTGCTAACAATGTAATGAGGGGACTCTCTGTTCCGTATTTTAAACATAATGATCACTTTGAACCATGAGTTGACAAGTTAGACATCCATAATATACACCTCATAAACTGACAACTTTGGCATTATATAGCATTTTGATCACTTGAAAGTTTGCTAGCATAATTAGCATTGAACTAGCTGATGTCCCATTAAGATTCCATTCATTGAGCTAGCATTGTTAGCTTCACAGAGCCATTTAGCCAGTCCTCCAACGGCATGAGGCCACATAACTCCACTTTTACTTCCTTTTACTTTTTACTACCACTTTTACTTTTACTAGATGTGTTTCCCCTTCGGAAGCTAGGACAATCTATACTTGAGAGGGATTTTAATAAGGCTCTTTTTTGTTCTCATAAAACAAAAGTAGAAAAGACAATCACATAGCAGGTCTGCACAAACACCAATGCCGCTAATTTATGTAGCACTTAAAAGACACTTTACATAATATACATAATGTACTGTGAATATACTGTGTAAAACGCAAAGTTACATAAAAGCAGCAAAACAGAAAACACAGTATAAAAAACCATAAACTCCTTAAGTAGAGAGAGAGGGGGTCACGCTCACAGCTAGCATCCAATCACAATTGACGTTTAACCCCGTCTAATTCGTTGAACTAATCAAACCACGGTGGTTGGGATTAAACGTTCAACATTGAACCCCACCCCATTCTGCAGGCTGCAGCCTGGTACATCTCGTGGGGGCTGGTGGTAGTTGAGGGGAGTTTAAGTATAATTTATTTAAATTCTTGCCTTACTAGATCTGACAGCTAACAGGGTAAACAGTAAGCTATTGGTGCACCATGATAAGCTAACAGAGAGTTAGCTAGCATAACATTAGTGGGGTTAAGATATCAGCAAGCCAAAATCTGCAGGGCACAAACATAGCATAACATTAGCAAGGCTAAGCTACCAGGGGTCAGACAGCAGCTGATAGGGCAAAAAGCTAAGGCTAAAGGCATCAGTATGTGTCACGCAAGACCGTTGAACAGTGTCTGGATATTAAATATTATTTAGTTAGACAAAACTGCCAGAGACAGTGGCTTTGCAGCCGTTTTCCCACAAGTTTGATGACATTTTTTAAGTTATTTTTGCCAAGTGAGAGATATCATAACTTTCAGAAAATTAGGGTTTCTGTGACTTGGACTTACAACTAGAAGGGTGATGTGAATGTTTTTATCTACTAAGCTGCTCATAATTATGGACTGGATGGTATGACATGAATTCAAAAAAGATGCAAGCTATCCAACATCAGCTAACAGGAAACAAACTCCTACTAGCAAGACTGAGATATCATCAATTCAACATCTGGTACAAAGCTAGCATAACATTTGTGGTGCTAAGCTAACTGCAGTACAATATCAGTTATCAGGGCACAAAAGCTAGCATAACATTAGCAAAGCAAGTCACTTCCAACAGGACACAAAGCTAACACAGTGTTAGCAGGGCTAAGCTACCACAGTCCAGCATCAGCTGCTTCAAGCCACAATTAGGCCTTGCCCTTCTATCATCCTTTTCATCAGCTCTCTAAGGTCTGGCTCTGATCAGCGTCTGTTGGATGTTCCTCAATCAAGGCTTAAAACTAAAGGGGACTGTGCTTTTGAGGTTGTGGCTCCTAAACTTGAAACTCTCTCCCTTTGGACTTAAGATCTGTAGACACTGTGGACACCTTTAAAAAGCAGCTCAAGACCCATCTGTTTAGACTTACCTTTGTGTAATTGTTTTTCTATTCATTTCTATTTTACTTTTTTTATTTCTTTTGTGAAGCACTTTGCTCACTCTGCTCTTGAAAGGTACTAAATAAATAAAGTTACTTACTAGTAACTTTAAATGCAAGACAATCATTACCAAATCATCAGATCAAGTTAGTCAAAACTCTAATAAAGTATAATACTACATAATACATTTTACTTTCTCTGCTGAGGTTGGGTTACATTTAAATATTGATCATTTAAGTGAGTTTAAATATGGACTGTGTGCAGCTGTGTGCTTCTCTGTCTATATATGTAAGCTACATTTGTGTATGTACGGTATATAGCATGTATACTATGTTCGTGAAAGGTTTAGTTTTATGTCAAACAAAAGTTCTCTTTGGGAAAAACGAGGCACAAACAACATGTGCACACGCATGCATGTACTGTATACACTCAAACACATAGCAATACATACACACACAAGCGAATGCCTTGTAATTCAATTAGTCAGTTTTCCATCTGACACAAAATGGCGGCCTGATGCACCAGTGTGGGACATTTTGGGGCCGAGAGCTAAGCAAATAGCTTACACACACACACACACACACACACACACGCACATACAGACATTTTCTTTTTTTTTTAAGTGTGTCATTTGTTTAACACATTAAGTGCGTTAAAAGGCAGATATTTTGAAGGCATTTCTGTAGCGTTTTTAAGTGGAATGAGTCACTGAAGCATCATCCACACAACATAACTGAATACACAGCTGTTTGTATGTGTGTGTGTGTGTGTGTGTGTGTGTGTGTGGCAGTTAAACCATGGGGTCATCCCCGCATGGCTGAAGCTGCTCTCTGGGTTTCTTTAGCATAAACACTGAAGCTGCTGCAGGACAACGACACCATTCTAAACTCAAGTCACTGCTTTTTCTCTGTTGAGTCCATTATTGGTTTATATCAGAACACCTCAGAGTGCAATTATGGCTCTTATATAACCACTTACCAAAGGAAAAAAGAGCTGTGTTTAAATCCACCTCCATGTGTTAGCATTCAGTTTAACCCATGGTTACCAGTAGGTTAGTTTCACTTGTCACCTGTCACCTGTAGCATGAAGCATTAGTGCTGTTGCTATGGTGAACTACAGTTTAATGTAGCACTGATTTAGAACAAACTGTCGCTACCAGGAGAAATATGATGGTCATTTGCAACTGCCAATCTACCTATTTAACTGAACGAACAATAATATATATAATATTGTATTAATCATTAAAGACAAAATCCCTGCTCCATACTTATACCCATTTAACAAACATAATTTGTACTAATGTTATTTAAAAAAACAAAATCAAACCTTTTTTTTCTATGCATGTCAAAGCTGCATACAAATGCTCTCTCTCTCTCTCTCACCCCTCCCTCCCTATAGCCTCTTTCTCATTTCATCTTCTGCCATGGCCCAGCACAACACCGCTAATTTGAGCAGCATGCTAACACAAGCACACAGGCACACACACACATTTTCAGCATCACTTCATGCACAAGGAGGTGAGGTTGATGTGTGTTTTTATGTTTTTCAGATGGTCGTTTATATAAAACTGCAGTCCGTTTAACAATGAGACCAAACTGACACAGTGGACACAGTGATTCTACTGGGACTATGACTCTCTCACTAGTCACATGCTCTGTTTCAACAAATCAGCTGATTTGGATTTTAAGCAAAATGAATGAATTTCTTTCCTTTTATTTTCTTATTTTTTCTGGGGTTTTTTAATTTTATTTTTTCACATTTCTTTTTTGGATTATTTTCTTACTATTTTCTACAGTAAAAGAACAAAGTGAGTTCACACACACACACACACACACACACACACACACATTTAAAATACCAATAATTTGTTGTTCATTAACGGTACAGTCTGTTATTCAAATGCCAGTGTAATAACACACAGACTTGACAACTACTTAGTCTAAGTTTTCCTTTCCAATGCTGTTAAAGGGTTGTGTACATGTATAATTCAAAAACAATATTTAATGATATACTATGATATATACTATATATACTATATTTACAAATATGATCACTGGAGACACAAAATATTGATTTTCGATGAATGAATGAATGGACTCAAACAAAAAGCACACAAAAGTATGAGAACAAAACCGTCCACAAACAGCAAGATATGTCATCAAATTATATTAACTCTTTGGGTTCAGAAGTGTCAGCCTTCAACAACAGACAACAGAACCCCACACTAATTGACTGGCAGGGTCCGTGGCTCCTCTGTGGTACCTGGGGCCACCTGAAGGGGGCAGTATGGCTCACCAAACCGCTTCCCTGCACCCCCCCAACGACACCCCCCTCCACCGCCCCCATCCCTCCTCCACCCGCGGCCCACCGGGAACCGCCGGCTCTCCTACTGTGCCTTCTGCAAGACCTGGCTTAATTTAATTAACGCTGTCGACTTTAAACAAAACCACATCTGAGCCGAGGAGAGAGAGAGAGAGAGAGAGAGAGAGAGAGAGAGAGAGAGAGAGAGCAGGAAATAGCCAGAGATGGGAGCAGATCGCCCGGTCAGATCGCTGAGAGGATTTATTCGGTTCAGGGTTTGAAAATATTCCACCTTTTCAGGGGGTTTCAGAAACGAGACCTTAACAAAAAACAAAAAAAAAGAAAGAAAGAAAAGAAAAAAAGACACCCCAGGATTCTTTCTTTAAATGACTAATATCAAAGGAAGTCAATGTCTGTTTTTAAAGGCTGGTGCTGGTAGGGAGCTGAAGATGAGACTCTTCACTTTCTGGATCCTCTAGAGTAAAACTAAAATACTAAATGATGAGCTTCAGGTAAAAATGTGATTTTATGGTTGTTTGACATTTTGAAAATTAAGTCTCTCATCACTGTAGCTTTGGTCTTTAGATACTTTAACACAATGCTTTCTCTGTTTTAGAAACGATAAATGCTTTGCAGGAATGAAAAGTTAAGTTGAATTGGGAGGATGAAATGAATAGGAAATGTTACATTACAATCTGGATGCTGTACATTTTGTGTTTTGTTTCAGGATATCTTGTGAGGTAACTAAAGCAGCTTTTGAGCCTGACATTCTGAATTTGTTAAAGATAATAAATAATAAACTGCTGTTAAAGAAATGCTACAATTATTGATACATTTTATAGCAAAGAGGGGAACTTAAGAACTTCTTTGACTACATGAGACACTTCTACGCTCTCTACATTTCACAGATTCTGAAGGATAAACGACAGCTGATATAACGTGTATGTCCTGTCAGATTTTTCCCCAACATTGATATGTGCCATATTGGGAATTAAGTCACATAATCATCTTTCACGCCCTCTACAAAATGGTGGAATTTCACAAACCAGATCCAGTACAAATACTTTGTGAAGAGAAATATTTTTATAAATGCAGAATTTAAGAGAAAAGAGCTTAAAATATATGGTTTTGATATATTGAATTATTCACAATAAAGGCTTTATTTATCTAATTTTAAATGTTCAAGTTCAAACTTAAAGTAATAAATAAAAGCGTATTTTAATTTATTTAAATATATATCAGAATTTGTAGTTTGATCAGAAAAAAAGATCTGTATTTGTTCTGTTGTTTTGGATTGAGAATTATCAGGTTCAGATCATATTTAGTTCAGTTTTAGAGACGACAAAATACAAACTCTGAAACACAAGACGATCCAGTAAATATTACAACGATTAAAAGATCCACCAGCCTTTTAAAAACCACCTCAATTTAATCCAATTTAGCAAAAATTACAAATGTTTGACTTTTAATTTTGCACAAACAGGTTACACTTTATTAAAGCTGTAAATATTAAGATGTAAAATAAAACTTTTACTTCAATTATGTCTAAACTCTGTCATGGAATTATTTCATATGTAATCATCTTCACATGTAAACCCTCCCTGGGTACAACTGATGGCTGGACCCAGTGTCACCGTGTGTGTGTGTGTGTGTGTGTGTGTGTGTGTGTGTGTGTGTGTAGAATTTGGGGAAAAAAAGAAAGACAAAAAAAGATTTAAACGGACTACAAATGAACATTAAACACACTCATGCTGACACATATAATAGCTTCATTTTCATGGTTAATTCTAGCCATTTTGGGGGATAATCTTGATATATATGTGTGTGTTTTGTTGTTTATTCAGTCTGCATTAGCAAAGCTCTGAGGACGAGCCAGAGACTCTATCAGCCTGAACAACAAATTAACTAAAACAATAATATCTAAAGGAAAAAAAAATCTGTTATACTCCCAACACCAACAAAGAAAAACAACAGCGAGATGGCACTCTGCATCCTGCTAATGTTAGCAACTGATGCCTAATTTCCTTTTGATTACAAAGACATCCCACGCTCTCCTCTCAAGTGACGTTTAATTGTTTCTCAAAGTAAATCATCAACTCAGCAAACTAAATTTGACAAACAACAATAACAAACTTGCAGCACAGGGAGACGAGAAGGAGGGGAGGGGGGAAAAAAAAGGAAATGAATTAATTAAAAGAAAAAGACCCATCGCCCGCAGTGGATGTGAAACAGAGATGAAAGAAAACAGACAAGACTTTTTGCCTTAAATGAAGTGTGTTCACGAGATGGAGCATATGGGAGGGCAGCAACACAACAACAAGGAAAACAAGTTTAAAATTACACTTGAAATCTTTCTAAATTCATCAGGAAAAGTGGAAATGCAAGCTGAAAAATCAGTGTGTCCATGTTCCTTATGTTAGACATCTCAAACAACAACAAAACGCTAATATAATTATAACGTCATAAACATAGCACGTCAAATCAGGCTGAGTATTTTTCAGTTTCTTATATGAGAGGTTTTAAAACATAAAAAGACACATTCAAAGAGATGAAAATGTCACTAAATGTCGAGCCAACAACTACCAGTTAGATCAAATTTAAAACTTAAATTCCACTTTTTTTGCTGCTAGACGCAACATCAGCAGCGTCATGTAGCGTCAAGTCATTTGAAGCTCAAGTAAAAGTAACATTACTTGTGTAAACATTTCAATAAAAAAGATAAAAGTGCATTAACATTTCAACGTATACACATCACACCACCGAGTGTGTCCACACTCAACAATAAATCCCTTTTCTAAAGACATTTGCAGCCTTTGCATACAACTGATTATCATTTATACAACAGTCTTCCCCAGCGTAGCCTTACTAGAATTAACCAGAGAAGAGAACAAAACTGGGACAATTAAACACAAATGACCGATGATAAATAAAAACAGCTATGGACACTGCACACAAGCATTATTAAGCTACATAAATTAAACAACCTGCCACTTATAGCAGAATAACGCATCACCGAGGCAGCCAACACAGAGATGTATAAACACTATAACCACACAGCAGCTACAGCCCACAACACACATTAAAGCAAAAAGAGAATTGTACAGTTTTTACACACAACATATCGCACGCACGCACAATGCTACGTTGCTAGGCAACACAGTGGATGTTGACGTTCTCCTCTGGAGAGAGAGCTACACCCGTCAGTGAGTTTGGTGTTGTACCTATCTGAACGGCGCTATGTGAGCTTTGTGCACAGCGAAGGCCTCCGCAGTCTGCTGTGGGTTGAACTTCTCTGCTTGTTCAATCTCAATGCAAAATGTAGTCCGCTCAACCCCTCTGTCCCACTGCGCTCCTCAAAGTAGAGCGGTCTATAGTCACAACGTGACAGAGAATAACAGTCAGAACAGCAGAAAAAAAGGCCTCACCCACCTCACAGAAGGTAGAAGTTCCTCAGTAAATGTAGAAGTTACTGCGGAAGGATCTACCTCAAGCATTATAGCATTTAGCCTTTAGCATTTAGCATGCCCCTGTTGGTCGCACATGTGGGTGTGTTTGATTTGGGTCACTTGGTGTGCTAGCCATATACATGTTACGTTAGTAAGTCCCATAACGCAACTTAACCTGTGTACATAACTTAACTTACAACCTAACCAAGTAGTTTTTGTGCATTGACCATGTTTTACTTATTGTTACCATGAGGACGAAGGTCCGGTACACCTGTCTCTGGTACTCTCCAACGGTTATATATGTTGTTTTGGGAGTCATTGGCAAACGAACTGTTGGATAAAAAATACTTAAGTACAAGTAAAATTACAGATTTTTAAAAATACTCAAAAAACCACCGGACATGTTATGCAGACAAAAGAAGTAGTCAGGGTACAGTAGCAGGGATGTGCTAATGTTATAGATTTGCTCTCTTGGCCCCTAGTGGCCACAAATTGATTACTGCAGCTTTAACACAACTAAAGTGTCACTAAATCAATCACACAAAGCACATGTAAGTATGGCAGCATAAACACAGTGAGGTATGAAGGAAACTATTGTCTTAAGTCAGACTCTACAGCTATCTTTTTTCATGGTTATGAAAAAATAACAAAACTGTTTTAGTGCATTAAGTGGTTGTGGGTTAAAGTGATTAGGCCTTTGATAGTGAAGACATTTTGTCTGCTCCTCACTTCTACTAAGGGCTGTTAGAGGGTTAAGACTTGGTTTTAGTGTTAAGCTTAAAATCAAGTTAGGATAGGTTTAGATTTTTCTCAATCTACCTTAATACAGTGCTCACATGCTATATGTACATTGACAGAGTTATGTGTTGGTGAATCTACAGCTCTTATTCTGTTCAAAAGTGCATTCTTAAGTTCAGCCAAAGCTAATATGAGCCTTCACCAGCCTAATTTAGCCAAATCTTCGTCCTGGTAATCACATGTAGGTTTATTGCCGGTGTTTTGTCCCAACAATATAATGAAAAGGACGTATCCCGCAGCTGCAGCCCAGCGAGGAAACACTGTCCAGACAAGCATAAAGACAAAACACTGTAACTCTGCTAGACACCCGTTTAATTTGGCGAACTCAGACTGCTAAAGCCTTGTATTAGCCTCAGCTGAACTTTGGAATGTATGTACAATGTACAGAACGAGGACTGTGGATTTTGTCCGCCATTTTTTACAGTTTAGTCACAGCACAAGAGTATCTCGTCACGGCCAGCATGGACAGGAGGAATGATTACAGCTGCCAGTAACTCTGCCATTGTACATATATATGGCATGTGAGAAGTGTATCAAGATAGACTTGAAAAAATCCCAACCATCCTTTAAGGTTAGGGTTGGGGGCTTGAATTATGTCAATGAGGGTCCTCGCATGTGTCCAATCACACACACACACACACACACACACACACACACTTACATTACAGGCATTCCTCTGTGAAGCTGTGTTTGTACTCAGAGCAGGTGCAGGCTGGGCAGAGAGAGAGAGAGAGAGAGAGAGAGTGAGTGTGTGTGTGTGTGTGTTATTTCATCTGCAGCTACATTCAGTATAAAAACATGAGAATCTCTGTAAGAGCTCACAGAGTGTTAGATCATCCATAAATCTATGACGTCCAGCTAGTTCATCATCATCATTCAAATGTAAAACAGTATGAGAAAATTCTGCTTTATATACTTCAACTCAATTCAGTTCAAAGGGGCTTTATTGGCGTGGGAAACAGACATTTACATTGACAAAGCCAGCGTGAAATAAAAACATGTACATAAACAGAAAAATTGTGATTTTGCTGTTAGAAATATATACAGATAAGTAAAATATATTTTATATATTTGTATTGGTTTTTGTTACGTTTCTGTCATAAATCAGCTAAGTTCCTCCACAGACTGCAGGTCCTGCGGTGTCAGAGTAGTTGTTTTGCGCGTATATCTATACATTTCATAGCTCAAATCCAGTGAAATGTTCATGTAATGTCACCAACACACACTCTATGTAAATACTCAGTGTACCGTATTGTGAGGATTTGTAACTCTCAAACGGAATTGATTGTTATTATGTCCAACAGTTTCTACGTAAATGTTCACACAAAACAAGTCTTACTTCGCTGAAACACACTCTGTTCAACTAATGACTGAACCTTTAATAAAATACATACAAATTAAAAGAGTGAGAAACAGTTCCTACAAAATAGATCAGGAAGTGAAGGTATTTTACATTTACATTTGAAATTTGATCTGTCCTAAATTTCTCAGAAATACTGAATCAACAACAGTGTTACGTCCAATCAAAGCTTTATTTTAGGATCGAATCACTCAGTAAATCAACGTAATGTTGTCATTCAGAACTACATTTGAAACATTGCCTATAAACAAGATTTCTGTAAGCACTGATGTCTAAGAATAAACAAAAGAAATGCTTTCATCAAAAGAGTAAAGAATTATATTTTCTGCTTTAAAGAGACGAACAGCTCTGTCGGCTGCTGAGAGCAGGAATGAAAATCGTCGTGGCTGTTGGCAGCAGGTTTGGAGGCCGGACCCTCCAAAAAAAACTCTCTCTCTGACCAGACACCAGAATGCTGAGCCTTTACGGGACTGATCTGAGACAAAAGCAAGCAGCTGACGGCGCTACAGGTTCAATCTCTACAGCAAGGCACTAACAATGACTTTCATATGTGATTTTCTTTCCTAAGTTTGAGTACCAACAAGAAACATTCTGCAATAAAAAAAAATCCACATCCATTGTTGGATTCATGCAGTGTCTTTCTATTTATCTTAAACACCATTATCAAACACCACTGCCATTCTCTGCAGAAAAACTCTTTCAGTTCAACAAATGAATCTTACACTGTAACATTAGCTTAAAAACTGCTCACACACCAGGTATTACTCTTATTATTATTCAGGTATTTCTAGTCAAGCAAAATAGCATTGTACCTTAAAGGCTTATGGCATAGTCAGTCTTAGAAGACATGTCATATGTGTTTACTTCAGGATAAGTTACTACTCAGAAAAGCCATCAACGGTCACATGAGTGGTACTAGGACGGTTTTTATGAAAGAAAAATTTGAATGTAATTTGAAACAGTTTTTTGCGTTCATGTCCACAGGTTTTCAACACACCATGAATATATGATGTGTATATGAATGGGTAGGAGAAAGTGTCATTGCTCCAGGGATAGAAGAACTATATTTGTGGGACATTCTGAGTCTTAGTAATGTCAAAAAATTTATAGTGTAACAAAATAAGTTCATTTTCACTGTCATTCCAATAGGTTTTTTATTTTTCTAATTTCCATCAGAGACGGATATGATTTGTATTTTTGCCACAAGGTTTCCCATCATGCTTACTGTATAATGCTGTCATGGAATCAGTTAACTGGCTGTTAGCTACACCTTTTCTTTAGCCTATATTTCTTTAAATGTTGGTGAATCTGCACCATTAAAACTCATATTCCATCAGCTAGCGGTTCCTGTTTGCACTGTAACCATGGATGTACAGACAACGATCACTGGATACAAAAGAAAACATGTCAGTCACTCCTTCAACATAATGTCTAGTTCTTAAAGTGTGTTGCTTAAGTGTTTCAGTGTTTTGGTCCTAAGCGAAGTTTAGAGCTAAAAACATAGAGACTAAAACAAACCAGACGTGATTATGAAAATGAACACCTGTAAGCAATCTGATGCTTTTTCAGAATAAAAGCCACAGCTCCAAACAAGGTCTCAGTACAGTTTCTGCTCTGTCTCCAAACTCATACTCATGCCAACAAGCAGGCAGAGAGTGTCTCTGAATTTATTTTTCTGCAGTCAAACCACCTCTCCATTTCACAGGCAGCAGGTCCGCTCCTCGTTTCTTTTCTCTTGATGTGAACGGGAGGAAGCCGGCAGGATTACTCACATCACAGAGGTGGAAACAGAGAGGGTTAGAGCAGAGAGAGTCAAAAGAGACGGCTCAGACATGAAGGCAATGCAAGTACAGAGATCCAAAACCTGGATCACATGACTGTCGACACAAGACTCTTACAACCGTACTGGTTAGTGCAGTCAAACAGTAGTGTGATGCTTTTGTAGAGCACAGAAGTCATAGGGAGGTGGTCGGGGGTTTGCCAGACATACTCTGACACCAGAGACTGGGGTTCACATCCTGCATCCCACCTGTGGTTACGCACAGGCTACTAAAACACTAGGATGGTGGTTCGTGTTTTTGTTTAGCTCGGCCTCTGACTGATCTCAGGACTCACCAGAGACTCCAGTTCTTTTTTGTTATTTCCCTCCAGTCTCTCTCCTTCCTTCTCTTGTCTCTGTATGTTTATGAAGTACATTCATAAAGCCACTCAAGTTAAAACATTTTTCAACTTGGCGGGCGCATCTTTGCGCCGCCCCAAGTTAATTTGCGTCTAATCCAACACCTTCCCATCCCAGGTTGTCAAATACCGACGCTGCTTTGTCATGCCCCTCTGTGTGTCATACAGACGAATAAGGTAGCCTTTAGCATCTGTATGAGATTGTTGTGAAACGGTTGCAGTTTGGTTAGGTTTAGGCACCAAAACTACTATGTTAGGTTTAGGAAAAGATTATGGTTTTGGTTAAAATAAGTACATTATGTAACTTTCAACCTTTATAAGTCAACGTTGACTTTTGGTTTCACACGGGATACAAAGCCCAGTTATGTCCTATGTTTGACCCATCCATCCACCCTGGCCTCCTCCCTATGCGGATACTATGTCACCTGATGCAGATGGGTGTATGCTGGGTACCTTGTGTGTCTGTATGAGATGCCAAGGTGACAAAACGTCGGTATTTGACAACCTGGGAATGAGAACGGGCTGTCTAATTGTGCCTTTCCATTCCACGCCTCTAAAATTTGTGTCCGAATTCTGTCCGAACACACCATAAAGCTCTTTACACATGATCAGTAGGATGGTGTGGTAATTGTTCTCATCTCAAGGTAGGCTGCAGAGTGCAGCGCAGAAGCAACATGTAGCGTAGGTTTACGTCACCAAAGAGCGCAATTAAGTTCGAAGGAAATTTGACAAACAAAAATCCTGGCAAAGATTATCTGTAAATCATGTAACAATGTTTAAAACAACAAAAGGCACTTGCAATTATCCTTCCTCACAGAAAAAAGATGACCGTAAACCTTATAAGGGTTTGCGTGCACAAAAGCTATTTCTGTCTTTTTTATGGATCAGGTTACATCTCAGACAGCTTTCTCATCACCAAGAAATTCCATTTATGTACTACTAATTTGCATCAGCAAGTATGTTTAGACACAAATGCTTCTATGTTACTTTTCTAAAGGGTAGTTCCAAAGGATGTATTTTGTCGTTTAATTTGGAGGACTTTCCTACAATATCTGTTCATGGCAACTATATAATGATGAACGTTTTAATGGGTGTGTTTAGGGAACTCAAAGCACTTGGTTAAGGTTCGGGAAAGATTGTGGTCTTGGAATATTGGCAAAATTCAGCACTGACTTGAAGCACAAGACAGGACATTTTTCAATTTTTAACCAGAACTATGATCTTTCCCTCACCTTAATCAAAGTGTTTTAATAGGCTAAACCTAACCACACATGGTACTCATGATGTGAACCCCTGTCTCTGTCTCTCTCAAAGTCCTGCGCTTTGTACAACCACCATCCACCCCAACCATCTCCCTACAACTTCTGTGTTACAACAACATGACACTATGGATTGCACAAAAAAAAAAAAAAAAAACTACCAACAAACACAATCCAGGCAGCAACTTTCCTCCAAAACATAATTGGGAAAACCATGTGGGAGTACATAAACGTAATTTCTAGCATACAGTGTTGAACAAAGAAGGTTAAAGTTAAATCTGTTTGAATGGTTGAAAGCTTTCACTGCTGTGATGTTCAGTGTCTTTACTCTCGCCATAGAAAGACAATGACTATCACTGGCACAAAGTGGTGCTGATCATGTGCACAGAGCCTGAACTGTACTGTGGCATCAAGCAGAAACCATTTTTTTGATCTCATGTTGAATATAAAATAGGAATCTATAAAGTAAGCAGCAGCTCCAGCCATTAGATGAATGTAGCAAAAAGTACCAGCACATTACAAATGTTCAGCACTTGAATAATGTACTTAGTTACATCAGCATTAATGCTAAATTCATATTAAAATGAAGCAACAGTCCTTATTGTTTGACATCATGTCTCGCTCCCTCACAGGAAGCGTCTCATCTTTCCACTTCACACACACAAAAGATAAAAAAAACAACATCAACCTGTCAAACAAACCACGCTTCCTCCCTGCTTTCTCTTTTTTTTAACACTTTCGTCCACTGATCACATGGTGGGACGTTCGATCCCCACCTCCTCCCGTCCACATGTCGAAGTGTCCTTGGGCAAGACACTGAACCCCCAAATTGCTGGTTGGCCAGCACCCTGCGTGGTAGCTTGCTGCCATCGGTGTGTGTGTGTGTGTGTGTGTGACTGGGATAAACGCGCTATATAAAGGTAGCCCTTTTAACACTATTCCTCTCCTCTCCTGGTTTCCCTTTTTTCCTCCTCCTCCTCCTCCTCCTCCTCCTCCTCCCATCTCCCCATTCCCCCTCCCTCCCCAGGCTGATGTAGACACAGAGAGGCGAAGGACAGACAGGAGGAAGCGGGGACAAAGCGGGCCGAGGCCACAGAAAGGCGGACTCCTGCCGAGCCAAAGAGGCGGCTGACACGCCGTACATTCAGCCATCGTTAACTGGCGATTAATGAGGTCAGCAACAGGAAAAAAACCTCTCGACATGTACAACACTGCAAAGTCAAAATTAGAAATAAATCTTATGAGCACTAGAGCTGCTACAAGAGATCATTTTCATTAACAATTTCACTAAAGGGACATAACCACATCCTCTGCCTGCTTATTTTGTATCATCAACAGTCGCCATCCCAAATATAGATTCAATACACAGTCAAATGAAACAGAGAATAACAGCAAATCATCACGTATGAAGCTGGAGGTTGGAAATGTTCACAGAATTTTGTGACCACTTAATTAATTACCAAAATAATCATCCATTAATCAATTGATCAACTAATATCAGCAAAACAACACCAAACCAAAATAAGGTTGTAGTTGAAAGTTATAAACTCAACGCAATTTCCCCCCCCAAAAAATGTGAAAAACATACTGTTACACAGCAACAACAAGAGCTTAAGGACATCAATGCATTTTAAAGTTGTATGACATTATAACAAATTCAAATACAATCTGCTGGTCAAGCTGCAGATGAGCTGAACTGACTAAAGTCCTCCACCCAGCAGCCAAGCACATCGACTGCAAGAGTTTTGATCCAAAATGCTAAAAACAAAAAAAAAAAAGCTAATTTATAAGCAGAATATAAACATGTAATAACTGGTTTATAACACACTTTAATGTAGTTGTAAGCAGAGTGTGTGCAGGCTGATGTTTAAACAGATATTGAATGACAATATAACAACATTATAGTGTGTTATAAACCATTTATTAAATGTTTGTATACTGCTTATAAATGCTAAATAGGGGGACATGAATAAAAAAAAGCACATTTAGATTTGTTTTTAATTAACTATATCCCTTTTTTATTTTGAAAAGTATTCTTTGTTTTTTTTAATGTTGGATTATTTATTCTGGAATGAAACTCTTTCAGCTGATTTCTAAAAACAGGAACCGACAACAAAAAGCCGGCAGCTGTTTGTGTCCAGCTCGGCTCCGACAGCAGCGCCATCTTCATCTCGACAAATCCACAAAACCTGGCAACTTTTTTTTTTTTAGGACTTCTGTCCTTTCTAACCTGCTAAAAAAAAAAAAAAAAAAAAAAAAAACTCCAACCAGCAGCCGAGCGGATCGACTGGTGAGAGTTTCAGTCCAAAATGCCACAGATAAATCCAGCCCGATCTCTGATAAATGAATCAGTTCATTAACCAATAAAAGGGAAACTAAGCACTTCAAAGCAAGACATTTGAGAACCAAGACATTCTTCCAGTTGAGTCCCCCAAAACAGGAACCGACAACAAAAAGCCGACAGCTGTTTGTGTCCAGCTCGGCTCCGACAGCAGCATCATCTTCATCTCGACAAATTCACAAAACCTGGCAACGTGTGCAGCTTTTTCTACAACTTCATTTTCTTTTCTGCTCCAAAACCAGCTCAGCAATTCCAAACATACAGGAGCATCAGCGACACACACTGGAAGCGGCAATAATACCTCGGAAATAATAATAAAAAGGCATGTTATCACTTACTGAGGATGGCAAGCCGGGAGGGACCTTCCGCACTTTTTTTGTGTGAACCTCTGAAAGAGAGAGGGGGAAAAAAAGCAACAAAACAATACATGAGGGTTTAACAGGCCAAGAGGCTTTTATTTCTTTTAAAAAGAGGTTCAGGTTTGATTTGTTTGAATTCTATCGATCACCTGAAGAGGAAAGAGCGAGGCCACTTTCCCCACCGCCGTCAATGCATTTACAAAGAAAGCTTTCACTGCAAACAAGCGCAGCACAATATGATGCAGAAAAGCAGCAGACAGAATACAAAAAGGACAGGGTTGATTTTCTTTCTTCTTTTCGGTTTGATAAAAGGAAGGAGGGCAGCTTTTGACATGTTTATATTATTTTTCAGGTTTCTCTCAAGGAGAGTGAGGGAGCGGTCTATCAACTGGGAAGGTGAGACTTTGATGGAAAAATGAAAGAGCGCTTTTTTTTTTTCTTTTTTGGAAATTGGCCCAGAGTCGGTGTGTATGTGTGGTTGTGTCCTCTCAAGGCTAACGCTACAAGGATACACCGCAGCCACAATTGTTGTTTTAAAAGACTTGCCTGTATTTTTTTTTTTAAGTCCCCTTTCTAAACACATACACACAGACAAACAGGTCGCATCACTCACAATGCTCGGCCTTCTAAAAAAAAACGAAAACACACAGTTTTTCTTGTAATGGATCACCTCAGTTCTTGGAGGAAATGAAACAATCAGGCCTTAAACCTAAAATTACACAGGCACCATTCTTGTAGCTCATAATCTGAACGTCAGGATGTTATTTTGTTGGGTTAATTTCCCCAGGCTTATATTTGGTTTCAGACTGTCAGACTGATCAATCAAGATTTAGACTATCACACGGGAAAAAAAATCGTGACAAATAATTTTCAAAACTTATTCGGGCTTGAATAATTTCACTAAAAATGAAAAAAAAAAAAAAACTGCCAAAAAGTCAGATAACACTGTGTAGTTTCCATTGTTTCAAGAATTTGTACGAGAGGTGTGTGTATTTTGAAAAACCACAGAACAAGGCAGATCATCATCAGCATCATTATCGTTATTATTATTAAGAAAATGGCACTTGATGCTGAAAAATTCTCAGACTAAAAAAGATATTTAATATTTATTTCTTTTCGAGAGAGAAAGTTGTTGTCTATTAAGTGAGTGAAAGAACCTGAAAACCTCAACACCCCAAGCTAGCATTAAGTACTGTGTGTTTCAATTTGGACCCCAAACACACTTGGGGTCCTGTGTGGGGTCGCCTGATATGCCGATGTGGTTGATGGAGATTTCTAAAACTAATCTAGTATTACTATAAACTAGTATTTGGATTAATTTGTTTTCATTATTGAAGTGGTCAGTTTATTAGGTCTACCCAAGGCAGTCTATTACAACAGCCCTGCAATAGATCCTCCCTTCATAAATGTTATAATTTTAGGCTGTAATGTGTAGTGCTATTGAATTGTATTATGTTTCAAATATTTTGTCCACCTCATTTATATCAACTGACCATAAAGTTGAATCAGCACCTCTCTAAAACAGTTTCAACAAAAACTGAACACTGAACTGTTGGATTAGCCTTCGCATTCATTTCAGCCTGGTGTACCTAATAAACTGGCAAATTAGTGTATAATGCTATATATTTAATTTATTGTTGTTTTAAAATATATATTTAATTATTTAACCCTCCATGCTCTTGAAAAAAATAAATAATAGCCATATTCACATGATGTCATGAGAATTTTGGAAAAATGGGATCACAGGCCAAAAAATGTTCAGAAAGCTGGACTTAACTCTTCCTCACAATATTAGACATTTTGTAGTAGAGACAGCAGTTTAATGACAGAAGTGTTCATTCACTGTGTCTCTGTGGGAGTTTATAGTGTACGGATAATGTGAGTGTGTTAGCGGCGTCTCACCCATGGTGTCCATAGGCAGCGCTCTCCTCCGTGGATTGGAGCCGTAGTGCTGGTAGTACTGACCGGCCGGCTTGGTGGGTGACGCCGCGCCGGGACTCCCCAAACCCAATTCGCCACCCAGTATCGACTGGTCGAGTGACACCGAGACAGACAGAGACAGAAACACACACACACACACAGAGAGAGAGATTATTAATCATGTGACCTTGTGACTCAAGGACCAGGAAGGACGCACCATTAGGAAAACCAGGAACATTTCAGAAAATATAAAGACTGTAGCACAAAGACAAGCCAGCCATAAATAATTGGGGACAGGAATGTTGACAAGAGAGAATATTGGAATTATCTGTGACAATTATCCAGAATACTGTGGAATTTAGAACACAATGACGATCTAAGGAAAGCTGGAATGTAGTGCTGAAGAACATCAGAATGTTGACTTGAGAATGTGGAAGGTTTCTGAAATATCGATGATAATCAGAATGTTGAGAGCAAACAGAATATTCGTCACTGGAATACTGATAACAATAGGAGTGTTGAGGATAACTGGAATGATGCTTATCGGAATGTTGAGCACAGCTGTCATTGTTGAGCTGAAATGTAACTGGAATGTTGACGGGAGAATTATCTGGAATACTTGTCAGGATCCTGAACACTGTTGGAATGTTAGTAATTTTAAGTAAGGAAGAGAGTATGTATAATGTAATATCTGATATTTTGACTAATGTCAGAACATTGAGGACAGTAAGGATGTGTTATAATGTCAGTACACAGTATTTTTAACCCCTAACATGCCCAACTCTGCAATCATACAACCACCTTGGGTCACCCAATAACATAAATGCTTATATGCTATAAAGTGTTATATGTGAGAATCTTTCCCATCATTTCCATCCATCATATATGATGGAACACAGTATTAGCAGAATATTGATGGTTGGAATATTGACAATCATTGTACTGGTGTTAATATGACCATGTATTACTGGCCTAAATAGGTTAGTATAGTATATATATGGAAGTCCACATCTGCCAATATTAAAATGAAATAATTTAATCAAATTGAAATTTCATTTCCTGTGTGAGCATGATGTATGACAACAATAAAATCAAAAAATCAGATTTTCAATTCGATGTTTGAAAATGCATACTTATTCCACTAAAATACAAATATTTCTTTGTGTCGTCATGGCGTAGCATAACACTGCCTTAAAGATAATGAAATTGAATGTGAGATAGACAGACAGACAGACAGACAGATAGACAGATAGACAGATAGATAGATAGATAGATAGATAGATAGATAGATAGATAGATAGAAACAAAACACATTATAAAAGTGATGTTTCAGCTTCTTTTCATTCTCAAAATTACTTCAAAATGTCACATTAGATATTCTTATACAGTTTATCACTGACACTTAAAGTTCAACATCAGAAAGATAAATTAATAAATAAACTGCCCTTTGGATTTGATTTTGAAGCCATCTAACTTCCAGGAATGAAGCCTACCTCAGACACCTCAAACCAAGCTAATGATAATGATAAATGAAACCATGGTTGTGATGGTATTTACCTCCATGAGAGCGACCTCATGCTGCTCAGCGTGGAGACGTTCATCTCACAGCTCCACAGCTCAGAGTCTAACTTCTCCTCTCGGCTGCTTTTTCCCTCCTCTAACTGTGACTCTGTTTACGGCTCAAACTTAGCAAACCGCTCACACATTGTCCCGCTAATTAAGTTCAATGATTCGGCAGCAACAAGTGGTGTCTGGGCTGATTTGGAGAGAAGCGAAGGCAAGAATAAAAGACAGAGAGAAGGACGGAGAAGAGGGGCTTTTTTGTTTTTAAAGTGGCGCAAAAAGTTAGCGAGGAGGGAAGAGGTGAAAAAGAACCTGCCAACACCCCCCCTCTCCTCTAAATAGACTCCACCACTACTCCGTTAAAGTGTAGATTTTCTTCCCCCCAGCTTTCTCGTTAAGTAATTAGTGTGCAGTGTATTTAAAGCAGAGAGTGGAGGAGTGTGTTTGGAGGGGGGGGTGGATGTTTTTCGGCTAATCTGAATTCTGATCAGCGCGTCCATCCTCTCTGTGGCTGAAAACAAGAGTTAGCTTGGCACTGCCGGGCCAAGGAAGGCTTTTCTCATGCTAAACAGGGCCTAAGTAGGCCAATTACAGGGCCAGCCTCGGTCTCAGAGCCATTCTCCGGCTTAAAACAAAAGGGCTCTTGTCTTAAATAAAGTCAGTCACACACACAGAGAGGGAGAGGGAGTCAGACACAAAGGCACACACACACACACACACACCGATTCAGTCATCCTGTTCCTCTGTCCGTGTGTGTTTCAGTGTGTGTGTCGTCGGGGGTAAAAGGGGGTTCCCACTAAAACAAAAAGGGTCTTATTGATTGTGGCGCTTTTCTTTCTTTTCTGTTCTTTTCTTTGTTTTTTCTTTTCGTACTCGAGCCTCGAGCCAGGCCAGGCCAGGCCGGTCGCCCCGGCAACTAGACGAGCAGGAGGAGAGACAAAATACCCGTCTGTCTCTCTGTCTGTCTCTCTTTACCTGTTTGTCTCCCTGTCTCTGGTCATTTCACTTCATTACACACTATCCGCTCAATACAATTTAGTTATTGTGGATACCAAAATTAGTGATAGTTGGATCGAGTTGTTAAAGGGGTATTCCAGCAATTTAGCGTTTCACTTCCATAAAGTTGGGTGACTTGAGCAAGACAGATTAGAAAAAGAGTAGTAGCAGATTGAAGCAGCAGAGGCCCAGATATCCTGACTTCTACTATGCCACAGAGGACATTACTGTACAACTGTTTTCACAGACTGAATAGGACTAACCATGACAAATAAACTGACCCTAATGTGTAAAATTGATGCAATCCCTCTTCATAGTAACTTTCCCATAAAAAGAAAATACAGGAAACTGTGTTTACTACTGACTGCACCACATCAACAAAAGATATTCAACATTTGACCAAAATTACTTACATAGGTGAAGAGTTTTTTAAAGAGCGCATGAAGAACAGAGACCAGCTGCCCGTTGCACCAGCTATATGTAAATCCTCTCTTAAGTTAGAGTGCAAAGACCACACTAAACAATATGTTGTAACTAGTTAGTTTGGTACTAAAGCTGTGACAATGTTTGGTTGCACCACAGAGACGTAAGATTCATCTTAGCTACTCTGGCTTAAAGTCCACATTAATCAAAATTGAACTTATGCCTATGCTGGTGCAACCCTTAAAATGTTAGTAGTGCGTAAACTCCGGCCTCCGAAGTTCGAAATTACGTTCAAACTTGCGCAAAGCTATTGCAACCCATGGCTGGTATGAGAGGTACATGAGGACAAGTTAAATACCAGGTTAATTAGACCCGCTCAAAAATGGAGCAGAACAATGAGCCACCAAATAAGAAGCAGCCACGGTCAAAAAGAGTTGTAATACATGTCATCTTTCCTGCAAGTCACAGTTCAAACTCTCTGTCTGCCTTCAAACAAGATTAGGAGTCTATAGATGTGAGGCTGTACTTATGCACAGCGGTGCTTTGAGCTAAATGCTAACATCAGCATGCTAATGACAATGTTTAGCAGGTACAATGTTTGACATGTTCAACATCTTAATTTAGCTTGTTAGAATGCCAACATTTGCAGGTATTTGGTCATAAACCAAATATTGACAAATTAAAAGTTTGACCAAAGTCAGGGAATCACCAAAGTCATTAGGATTCCTCCTCTGGGGACCATGAATCAAACCAAATTTTATGGTAATCCATCCAATAGTTGTCAAGACATATCACTGAAAACCAACAATGTCAACCTGCTGGTGGCGCTAGTAGGAAAGCCAGGGGATCACCAAAGGCATTAGGATTCATCCTCTGGGGATCATGAACCTGTGATCAAATGTAATGTACTCACAGATTACCCCCCCCCCCCCAACAAATGCAAACGCCCAGAACTGGTTTCTCAACAGGCATAGTTTATTCGTATCCCAACTTAAAATTCTACTGTCTTTTATGGCGAGTCAGTTAACAATTGAACACCCCTAAAAACAGTGACATAGGTCTTCAGCTTAAACAGACACTCCTCTCCAATTCCCCCAGTCTAGAAGCTTTGCCCCTAGAGCTCTTGCAGCCCAGGCGAGCCTCACCAAGTCCTAGCACCATTTAATGCAGCCTCAGCCTCAGCTCCTCAGTGCCCCGGGGAAAGATATCACCTCACACCGCAAGGCAATTGGCGTCCAGCCAGCATGATCCCACCAACTAAGTTCAGCACATCCTCATGACATCAACAGCAGCGTGCCCGGCAAACCGTAATACCCCGTGCTTCTAACCATACAGCGCAGCTACGCACGTAACCACAATCGTAGCTGCAGTGCCTTACACGAAATTTCATGGCAATCCATTAAATAGTTTGAGATATTTCAGTCTGGGCCAAAGTGGTGGACTGACCGACTGACGGACATTGCCATCCCTAGACCAATGGCGCTAACATGGCTAAAAACTGCCAGTCCTGGTTTCCGCCCCCACTGCCAGGCAGTTCTTTTTGTCAAGATTTTGCATCCAATATACTTTTCACTTTATTTCCATTATTAGAATAAAAAGTATTCAGACTACACTGGAGCCAACAGACATCCTGTGACATCTCAGACATCTTTTGGATATGATGTTAATGCGTCTTTTTCAAACCCCCCCTCCCAACAGGAAATGTGTTTGGCCAATCAGCTTGTTTGACGTGCGGGGCTGCACAATATGTTGTTGAGATTTGGGAGGCGCATGTGTCGGCTCCTCTGCGACCTACAATAAGTCCCTGCTCTGCGTAGGTCCACAGAGATATTTATATGTATCTTACACATATACGTATAATTCCAGCCTTACACTGTCGCGATAATCATCAGGTTCACTCCTCCTTGCTCTGTCTCTTGCTTCTGTTTTACTTTGTACATTATCTTGTTTTCTCCCTCTCTCTGTCTTTCTGTGTGTGTCTCTCTCTCTAACACACACACACAACCAGAGGTCTGTTTCTCACAGAGCTGACTGGGCTTCGGTACCCAGCTGCTCACAGAGACGATATTAACTAAGATAGATTACCAGAGAGAGAGGCACAGACACATATACGGAGAGAGAGAGAGAGAGAGAGAGAGAGAGAGAGAGAGAGAGAGAGAGAGAGAGAGAGAGAGAAGAAGCAAAAAGAGAAACAGGAAAAAAATGTAGAACAGGAGAGGGAGAGAGAACAGGAAGTCTGAGGAAGAGAGAGATGAAGAGCGAGAACAACAAAAGACAAAAATGGAAGATTTAGTAGAAAAGGGTAGAGACAGAGAAAGAGAAAGAGAGACTTGGAGAGTGAGAGAGACACAGAAGAGCAACCCGAATGGAGACGAAAAGCACAGAATAATATAGTTGTCAGGATGGATGGCTGACTGTGGAGCAGCACGTAACTCCTCATAAAACAACAGATTTTGATTTTTACATTTTGTATACGGAACAAACCAGATATAATGTGTTGTAAGCTTTAGATGTGTTGATAGTTTTTACAAACTTTCAACAGGGGCTACATTTTTTTCCCCTGCTTCCAGTCTTTATGCTAAGCTAGGCTAACATCACCCTGACTCCAGCATTTTACTTAACATACCGACATGAGAGGTTGTATGGTATCTTCTCATCTCACTCTCAGAAAGAAAGCAAATAAACATTTTCCAAAATGTTGAGCTATTTCCTCTCTTTTAACGGCCCATGCCCCACCAATAACCCCCCCACCCCCCCCGTTGTTTCTTCTCACTCCTCAATTTCTTCCTCTCCCACTCAACCCTCTGTCCTCATGTGACTGAAAAAGCTAATGCTCAGATGTCATCAATTTACACCATCCCAACTATGAGAGACAGAGAGAGAGACAGAGAGAGAGAGACAGAGAGAGAGAGAGAGAGAGAGAGGCAGGAAGAAGTCATTAATTACCAGGAAGTGCTGGCGAGGCAGCGGCGCACCTGTACGCCAGCTTCGCTCCAGCTGACACACACACACACACACATGTACACACACATCTGCACACTAACACACACACTCCTGAGGGAGTGAGGCCCTGAGGCTGCTACCAGAAACAGTAAAACCAGCAGACACGACGACTAAAACTGGACTCACGGAGCCAGAACAGTGTAACCACACATATCACACATCAGACGTTATACACATCCGGACCTACATCTAACATATCAATTAATCATTTACTCTATTAAAGGCAGAATAGTGAAAGAAAGATAAAAAATATTAAATTTACAATTATATAAAACAGAGAAAAGCAGGAAATGCTCAGATTTTAAAAGCTGGAACCAGAGAATGTTTTACATGTTTTCTTGATAAATGACTTAATTATGTTGTTGATTCATTTTATGTTAATCAACTAATTAATTAATTGACTAATCTTCTTAGCACTATACATATTCATTACATCTGTGGTGCAATTATACTATTTATATCACTTTGTGATGCACTAATATCATTCAATTAATAAAACTGTATTTACACAGCACCTATAATACAGATTAGTACAGTATACATTTGTATCTTTGGTAATTTAGTAATAATAACTACATCAATACTAATTACACATTGATAATCTAAATAGTAATTTATTTGGATTTATAAAATCTGGTTGGTCAGTTATATGGTTTACTGTTAACAGCTCAACAGTGATGGTTCAGTCAACAGGGCAGAATTAACCCTGAGGCAAAGTGATATGTGAATGAAACTGTACGCACAAGATGACAACAGTTGTCTGTTCAGATGCCTAAACACAACCATATACGTATGTGGTCATTTAAACTATTTGTTAATATTATTGATAGTTTTGTGTTGTTATTGACTGGGTTGTGTTATATTAAGATCAGCTGCTTTATTTTTAAAATGTTTTTGTTTGGACCTTGCTTTCATGATTGCATTATTGTTATATTTGGACATTTTTTAGTGTGTGGACCCAGAAAGATAGCAACTGCTATGGCAGAAGCCATGTCAGTGGCTGACTGCCTCATGGTCACAGCTGAGGAGGAGTGTTGAGCCCCTTTCACACCTGCAGTCTGTCCCTGAAATGATCAGGGACATTTCCTGCATGGGGGTCGTGTGTGAATGGGAGCAGTTTTATGGTGGTCACTACTACAATTACATTTTCAGTCCCCTTGAGCAAAGCATGAACACTGCCAGGGTTAGAGGTTCACTTCCCTCTGGAGTGACGAAGACAATTAGCATAGCAGTTTATGGCAATTTACAGCAACCAATTACACCAAGATACAGACTGAGCTGATTACCTGAAACTATCAAAGTTAACAGCCAGTCATGTCGCAGAACCTCCACGACAACCCAAATACACAGAAAGAAAACAGCCTATCACATCATGGCATTAGAGTCTCGGAAACACCAGCTGCTGTGTGTGTGTGTGTGTGTGTGTGTGTGTGTGCGGGCACGCCTGTGCGTTTAGAATGATGTCAGAGCAAGAAAAACCTCACACACACACACACACACATCTGCAGTGGCACTCGAAGCAGCGAGGGATCGACTAGCCAATGACAACTTCCTCCATCTTCTAACTGCTCCACACACACCCAATAACACACACTTCACTCAAACACACTGATCACACACACACACACACACAAAGCAGTTCAAAGCATTTCTCCTTAATTAGCGTTCAACGCTTGGCTTGACAAATAAATAGCGATCATTTAAGAACACTAAGAGAGGAATCAGACAGCACATTACACCTCACAATATCTGGCAGCTTCCTGCACGCAATTAGAAGGAGGGGGGAGAGACTGTAGTTCAGAGGGAGGAAATAGAAAGAGGTAGGAAGGACTGAAGTAAAACTGGGGAGACAAGTAAGTGGGGAACGGAGGTTAAAAGAACATAGGGGGAGAGAATAAGAGAGGAAGGGAAAGGAGGAAGAAAAGACTGAGGGAGGAATGAAGGGGAACGCAGCAAGGGAAGGAAATAGGTAAGGAAGGAGACAGTAGCTGGTAAGAGGAAAGAGGGAAAAGTAGGAAGTAACACAGATGTAGGAAAGGAAGTAGGGAGGTTACATGGGAAAGTAGAGGAGAGGGAACTAAAGAATGAAAGATGACAGAGATAGAAAGATGAAGGAAAAGCAGGAGGGAGGAAAGAGGGGAAGGGGAAGGGAGATGAATGTGGAAGGGAAGGAAGGAAGGATGAAAATTGAGAAGACAAAACAAATGAAGGAAGAAAAGAAGTCAAAAGAGAAAGAGAGATGGAGAGAATGAAAGTTGAAGGAAGACAAGGAATAAATGAGGGAGGAAGGGAAGAAAGGAGGGAAATAGGTAGGGAGGAAAGCAGTTGGTGGATATGAAGAGGAAGAAGGAAAGGTAAGAAGAAGTAAAACAGAAGAGACAAGTAAGTAGGGGAGGAAGAAGAAGGAGGGGAGAATAAAAGAGGGGGGTAGAGACACACGAAGAGAAAAGCAGGGAGGAGAGAAAAGAGGTAGGGAAGGAGATAGAAGCTAGTGAGGGAGTGTGGAAAAGAATGAAAGGTAGAAAGGATGGAAATAGAAAGAAGAAGTAAAGTAAGAAGGGAAGTAAAGAGGGTAAGAGTGAAGAAAAGGATGAGAGAGAGCAAGAGAAAAGAGAAGGATAAGGAGAGCTGGAGAAAGGGGAATAAGGGGGAGAGGGAAGGAAGAGGAGCAGAGACATTGAGAGGAAAGGAAAGAAGGAGGACTGATGGAGAGAAAGAGAAGGGGAGAAAGGAAGAAGGGAAGGGGGGAATCATCGAGGAAGAAATGGGAGAAGACATGAAGTGAATGAATGATAGATGGAGAGACAGATTTATATTTAGAGATGAAAAGAGAATGAAAAATAGGCTTCCCCGCAGTGCCATCTTGAACTGATCACTCCCATCATGCCTCATTCCCAGCTGCCTTTACTTTGTAGTTGTGGAGACATTTTAGTCATTATAACCAGGAACAAACACAGGAGTGTAGACATAAAACTTGCACAATGGACGTTCTTATTTCTGAACAGCGCTCTACTTCTAAACACATCTGTAAGGCCCGCAACTTTACCGTTTTGGTTCTCTCTCACCACTTTCATAGCGCTGTTTTCAGCCGCAGCTGTTTTCAGTAAGAAAGCTCTAAAAACTCACTGTCCACTACCTGCTCAGCACCAAACAGCAGACAGACACAGTTAGCATCTAGCTAGTGAGCACAGTGAAGCATTTAGCGGCTAAAGAGCCAGATATTTCCCTCAGGAGTTGGTGGAGACCAAAAACAGAGCTAACAGAGAGGGAATACTGGACTTACATTCATCAGGTGGACAGAAACACGACTACAAGTGAATGATCATGTTGCTCCGTAACTGCTGGATGTGTAAATAAGCAACTGTTTGCTAACAAGTTCACCATATTGACTTAAAAGATGATGATATGTCAGTGTTGTGTTCACAGCTTTCTGCTGCCCCAAAGTGGCCAAATAAAATTAGTTATTGCATGTTTAAAGTCAGTAGTGAAGTAAATGATTTGCTTATTTAATAAGTTTATCTCAAACACTAATTTCATCCAAATTTTAATTTTTTGGTCCATTAAGAAGATATTAAGACCCATGTTGCATTAACATGATGTGTCCATCTTAACCTCTGCGTAGATGAAGATGACGCTTCAGAGAGATCAGGGAGTTTTAAGTAGTTTGGTGCTCTGCTTTAATAAAAAAAAAGAGTTCTTTTTACTTTTAAGGTCATACATTAATGTTCAGAAATGTCCAAGACCTAGGTTGCATTTCTTTCTCATTTAAAGGAAGTTCAAGGCCTGTGGGATCCAGGAAGTTGCTGCTTCATCTGTTACAGATAAGAATTCAAGAGAAGTCCTGCAGACCTCTGATGTAGGAAACACACATAAAAAAATATCAGCTCGCTTTCCCACATCTCATGGATCAAGACTGGTTGTCTTATATGTACATGTGTGTGTGTGTGTGCGTGTGTGTGTGTGTGTGTGTGTTAGCATGTGCATGTGGGAATCAGTGCAAAAACACACTTGTTAGTGTATGCATCAGTGTGTGTGTATTAAAGTTTTGGCAGTATTGTGTGTATATCTGTGTGTGTGTGTGTGTGTGTGTGTGTGTGTGTGTGTGTGTGTGTCAGCTCTGCAGTGTAGGCGTGACAGCTTGGTTCTGTTCTGTGTCTGTTACCAGCTGTTGTACTTCACTCGCAGTTTCTGTATGCGCGTGTATGTGTGTGACAGCATACTGTTTGATGTTAGACACATCAGAGAGGGGAGAGGGTTAACTTCACTGACAGAGATAGAAAGTAGCTCCCTGGTTTGCCACCATGATGCCCGACGAGAACTTATTAAACAAACACTGAGTCGACTGCTGCATGAATCTATCAAATAATTTGACCCGAGTAACTAGTAGAAATAAGCACACAGGGTTTCCTCTTAACGCTTTGTTTTTCACACTAAAACATACTGGCAGTAATGGAATACGTTTTCAGATCCTTGGGTCAAACTGGCAATACCATAATAGAAAAGAAAAAAAAGAAAGAAAGAAAGAACAAAAATGTGCTTGGTCTGCCAGCTACTGACAGAGTATGGGATCCCCAGGAGTGAGGTGCGTCACTCCCTTTGATGCCTCAGAATTATAAAAGAGCATAGGTTTACTTTCGCAGTGTTTGAAGGTAATAGTTCAGAAATTTGGTGTGAAAAAATACGGTATAAGATCTATCTAAGTACTACTGGGCAAATATAACTTTATTTTCAGTCAGTTACTAACTTCTGTAACTAACAGTAGCATTTTAACATTAGCAAGGTGTGAAACTAGATTAAAAGTCTATAGCCACGTTAGCATCTCAGTGAGGCTGTACTTAGCTCTGAGCTTAATGCAAAAGCCAGGATGCTAAGATGCTCACAATTACAATGTTAACATGCCGATCTTTAGCAGGTAATACTTACCACGCTCATCATCTTAGTTTAGCGAGTTTGCATGCAAACATTTGCTAATTTTCATCAAATCCAAAGTACAGCTGAAGCTGATGGGAATTAAAATTAAAATTATGATCTGATGACGGCAGTAGATGAAAAGTCACCAAAGTTATTACAGTTCATCCTGTGGGGAACATGAATGTCTTTACCAAATTTCATCTTAATCCATGAATATGACTATTGAGAAATTTCAATAAAAACCACATGGTGGCACTAGAGAGAAAGTTAGGGGATCACCAGTCTCGGAACCCACGGGCTATCGTGTGATGACGATTTAGCCTCTGGGGGCAACGGCCAGTGTTGCGGGGCTTCCGGTGTTTACCTGCATGCAACCAAAACCCGCTCAAATGTAATTGGTCAATACTACTCAGACTACAAATGGACTACAAACGAAAACCAGAACGCTTCTGATACCAAAATCTCAGATTCTGCATTCATATGCAGAATCTGTCTGTAGAGATTAGGGGTTTACCAAACTGAGTAGGATTTATTCTCCGTGAACCTTGAATGTACACAAATTTCAAGTGGTCATTGAGATATTGCAGTCTGGACCAAAATGGTGGACTGAGTTACCAGCATTGCCTTCCCTAGAGCCACGGCAGTAGGCTGGCTAAAAGTAGAGTAGGGCACAATTTAAGTTAGTCCGGTAAAATGTATTGTTGAATAAGGTCATATTGTGTTTTACACCAAAATTATAATGACAAATGGTTTCACCCATTGCTCCGTGCACATATGTTGCTGCCTGATGCCGACAGGTGACCGCTGTACAGTTTTGTTGACCCTGTGGTGTAGCGGTCAAGACTGAGCTACATCAGCTCTCACACACAGGATAATTGGATTAGAGGTTCAGATTAGAACATCAGCTGAATGATGTTCACCAGAATCCATCCAAGTTTTCACAATACTCCAGAATTTCTTTCTTTCTACGACATACTGTATGTACACATCATTATACTGTAGGAAGCTAATGTTGGAGTTTGAGCTTACTCCTGCTCATTCTGTGACATCAACTGCAGAGGACATATAGCCATAGCACTTTCCCATAGGAATAAATAAAGTAACAAAACTAAAAGCTTTATGATATGGGGTTATTTTACTGGACTTTTTACTGCATTTACACTTATTTTGGTCTTATTCAGCTGTAATTTAGCTTTAAAAGAAAAAGAAATTAACCAATTCTGTGTGATTAAAAATAGTGGCTATTTCTCTACAACTGTAACTAAAGGAAGCCAGTAGCTCCATCACGTCACAGTGATAGCGGGTGGTCCTGACACTCAGAATGTTCATATAATGGATACCACACACATACACACAAACTGTCAGCTGTCATAGCTAATGTATCAACACACAGACACAGACACACACACACACACACACACACACAGTATAAGTGAGCCCAGCAGTGTGTGTTAGTGTGTGTTTGTGATCAATGGTAAAATAAAATAAAGTGTCAATCTGTGAGGCCGGCAAATGAGACTAAACGACGGCTGAGAGTCTCCTGAGAGCAACGAGCAGCTGGATCAGTGTGTGTGTGTGTGTGTGTGTGTGTTCAGAGCTGGGTTACTGGAGAGCAGCTGTGAGTGTGGAACATCTCACCACAAACAAAGATGCACAGGATGGATGGATAGAAGAGGAGTGGAGAGTTATTTATGGTAGATAGATAGATCGATAGATAGATAGATAGATAGATAGATAGATAGATAGATAGATAGATAGATAGATAGATAGATAGATAGATAGATAGATAGATAGATAGATAGATAGGCGTCTGACCAGGGAGAATAAGTTATGTAAGTTATGTGGGTAAAAATATATGACAAATCAAAGTAAAGATATGGAGCAGTAAACAATCTCTTTTTTTGTTTTATCACCACTAAATGACTGCAGGTTTGAACTTGATGCGCTGTGCTGAAAAAGATAGCTGCTGTTCTTTTTGCTGTCTCGAGTGAGGAGTTTTGTTTTGTCACAGCATTTTCTTTTTAGACACCAGTATGTGATTTTCATGACTGTATTAAGAGTTTTGAGAACACAACACCTTGTGGAGAGTGCATTTGCTGCTTTGCAAATGGAAACACAGTTTTGGTGTTTGTGTGACCTATTCTCAAAACTGCACCTTTGTTTCAAACAATGCATTAAAACCATCCAGGAATACTGTAAAGTGTCTACTATCTAAGGATGTACTGTATAATGCGTATTGTTTGCATTGGTTTGCAGTAGATACAGGTGTACATACAAAACTATTATATTGGAGAAAGTCTGTATTCCTTTTATAATGTATATGCAATGATATAATAAAGATTTGGCCAGTCAGGACAAACTATGGTCCAAGCAATATTGCCATCCATGTAAACATCTTCAAAATCACATACTGACATACTATTCATACTAAGTATGAAGGTGAAACAGAAGCTGCTCAGGACCCAGGACGTTAAGGTACAGCTAAGAGCAACAATGCAGGAGCTCACATATATAATGTACTGTAGAAAAAATATTTAACAGTAAAATATTTCATAATTTGAATTTGCCTTAAAATTATACTGGACAATACACTGTGTACACTATGTACTGACTTGTGTAGTGCGTTAATTTTGACAGGGTAGTGTTGTCTCAAATCGAATACTGCTGTTGTGCGCTTACCGGAAATGATGATCGCAACATTTCACCGCATCTTCTTCTTCTTTTTAATGGCGGATTGCAACCAGGCGGAGCATTATCGCCAACATTTACCACGATTGCCACACGCCAAAATATCTGCCAGCTTGTTTGCTCACTTGACTACAATTCAGTTATATTAAAAATGAATAAAAAATGAATATGCTTTTACTTTTAGCCATAACAATCGCAACTGCGGCCGCCATTTTCATACATTGGTGGTTCCTCCCCTTCTGCTACGTAGCCAAGATGGCGACCGTTGAGGGTGAGAAGTGTGCTTTCTGACCGTTATGAGTACATCATCCAGGTACTTATAGTACACTGCATTTTGCCATACTTGTCAGTGTGAACACACTTATGCACTCAAAATATTAAGTGTAAGTACGGAAGTACGCAATTTGAGACACAGCAAATCCCTGACTGGCTGTTGTTATTTTCTTCCTGGACTTCAGACCAGCTGTTGGGGGCTTGTACTTCCTGCTGCTATTCCATTGGTCAGACAACAGCCAATGGGGTCAGGCTCAGAGGACAGACAGAATGAAGTGATGATGAACACACACACACACACACATACACACCCCTGGTAACCAGATTCAACTGTAAAGCCCACGCACAGGAACCGTCAGCCACACACACACACACACACACACACACACACACACACACACACACACACAATAATGCCTGGCCTCCATACTGACACATTCCACAGAACTGTAGAAATATTGCATCTTGAGAGAGAGAGAACGAGAGAGAGAGAGAGACAGATGCAGAGAGATGATTGAGAGGAATGAAACTGATTTATTTTATAAATTTGTTGTGAACTAACACCTTAATGGAGCTCAACAAGGGAACACATTTTAGTATTTTTACCCTAAAGCTCTCTTTTCTGTGAGGTTTGCTCATGCAAGTGTTCCAAGTTGGAATCACCAAACTCCCTTAACTGCACAAACTGGTTGTAAATCGCTCATTTCAGCCTGATGAATGTCACTTGTTTGTGAGGAGGCGCGTCCATGAGATTCATGGTCATTAGCATAAATCACGGCAACATTTCATTCACAAAAATGTTACCAAATAGTAAAAAGAAGAATTCCACATTGCATGTGTATATATACACACACACACACATATATATATACATATACTGTGTTTATATGTATATATATATATATGTATATACTGTATATACATATACATACATACTGTACATAAATATATACATATATATGTATATATAGATTCACATATATATATACTGTATGTGTATACACTCACACACACACATACACACACATAATATATATACTATATACATATGTGTGTATGTATATATACTATATATACTGTACATATACTATATACACATACTGTATACTGTATATATATATACTGTATGTGTGTGTATCTGTATATGTATATATGTATATATATATATATATATATATATTTGTATATCTGACAGGTGCCATTGTAACGAGGTAATCAATGTTCCTTCACTTCACCTGTCAGTGGTCTTAAAGTTGTGGCTGATCGTATATATGTGTGTGAGTGTATACACATATACAGTATATATATATATATACATGTGTGTATCTATATATACATATATATGTATGTACAGTATGTATATACAGTATATACATATATATATATATATATATATATATAAACACAGTATATGTATATATATGTGTGTGTGTGTGTGTATATATACACACACATATATATACTGAATATATATATACTGTGTATATATCTGACAGGTGCCATTGTAACAAGATAATCAATGTTCCTCCATTATGACCAGTCAGTGGTCATAATGTTATGGCTGATCGGTGTATGTATATATGAATAAAGAAAGAAGGACAAAGGAGAGAAAAAAGACAGCAAATTAGAAACAGAGATAAAGACAGAGAGGCAGAGAGACTACGAGACTAAGATGTGTTCAGTAATAACCAATCAGAGTTTGAAGGACCAGTTCAGCTCATTGAGGACTGATGAGGGGTGAACAGGAAGCTGAGGACGACACACCTGCTACTGTTTCAGCAGGTGATGGAAACTCAGCACAGCTCACAGTTTATATTTTAGTCATGTAGCTAATGCTGAGTGGAGCTGCGGAGCTTTTAATTTCTAACACTCTACTGATATATGTTGTATATATAATTCACATTTTTGAATTTCAATATTGTGTGTATTTGAGAGAGAGCAAATGTTTGGTTATGGAATGCTGTATATATCTATATACAAGTGCTTTACTGTAATATATAAATATTATATATAAGTGTATGTGTGTGTACATGTGTATGCACCTTCTTTAATAGGTAAATGCAGCTTCTAAGCTCCTCTGAAACCTCGCAGAGCTTCAAAACGGAGCCTTCAGCACTTTTCACTGACTGATGTGTGAATGCATGAGTGTGTGTGTGTGTGTGTGTGTGTGTGTGTGTGTGTGTGAAGGGTTAAAGGCTTTTTTTTCATGTTGCATTCCAACACAACCTCACATCCAGACTGCTGCTGCCTCAGCTGTAGCTGCCGGCCCACGACCAACCTACTGATCTGTGAGGCGATAACTGGATGACAGGCATGCTTTGGTGTGGCTGAGAGTATGTGGATGTGGGCATGGGTGTGTGTGTGCGTGTGTGTGTGTGTGTGTGTGTGCGTGCAGCCGACACAGTGGCTTTGGCTTGAATGGACGACAGAGTGAGAGAGAAGAGAAAAATTGAGAGAGGGAGAAAACCGATGAAAAACAGCAAGATAAGAAGATATAAAGAGTGAGTGAGGGGATGCGAGACAGTAAAATATAGTGGTAATATGAGAGAGAGAGATAGTGTGAGAGAGAGAGACAGAGAGAGAGAGAGATATGCGAGGATCATCTTCTCACATCCCTTCATCCAGATGATGTGGGTTTTTCTGCTTATGTAGACAGAATGTCCCTTTAGATAGCTTTAGATAGCAGCCATAGAGAAGCTACACAGTGTTAGTGTGTGTGTGTGTGTACTAACTGTATATTATACTACCCATGAGGGTGTTTCTGCTGTGGTTATGGGAGTTGAGGTGATACTCTCAGCAGCAGTGAAGCCACAGACATGCCCATAAAACGAGGGAAGAGAGCAAACAACATACTGATGATTACCAGCAGTGGAGCTAAAAACTGTCATGTTTTGTCCCAAGGGTGGCGCTAAAGCAAAGGTCATGGAGTCACTAATGTCTAAATGGTTCATCCTCTGGGGAGCAGAAATGAGATCAGTACATTACAAAAATATCCGTCCATTAGATTTTGATATATTTTGTTAGTGAAACAGTGAAAAGTTTGTCCTGTAGGTGGTGCTAGCAGGAAGGTCAGGAGGTTTGCAAAATCATTAGGATTTATGGGGATCATGAATATTAACAGCAAATCTTGTCAAAATCCAGTCAGTGGTTTCTGAGACATGCATGGATCCAAGGACACATAGGCTGACCAATGGTCCGACGTTCCTAATCCTAATAGGCCCTGCTGAACAATTTCTCATCACCCTTTTCACTTATGACTGTAACAAAAATGAAAAGAATCATATGAGTGTTTTCTGCTCTGCCATCTCTATGTTAAAGGACATTCATGTCCTGTGTTAAGTACTGGAGTCAGGATGCAGTTAGTCTAGCTTAAGGGGGTAAGCAGGGGGAAACAGCTAGCCTGGCTCTGTCCAAACTTCAAAAATACACCTAGTGACACCTCTAAAGGTCATTAATTAACATGTTGTATCTCATTAAATCCATATACAAATGGTAATGTTAAAAATAAACAAAATGTGATTTCATGGGGAGTTGCATGCTGGAACAATTTCTTCCGTTTAGGCCATATTCAACTTTTGTTTGTTCTATCCCGGTTTAATTCTGGAAGAAACACCAAGGTCTTGAGTTTGATTCCCGTACTGGCCAATGATAGTTCTGAACCTGCAAAACATGTCTCCTGCTCATATGCAAAGCACATGCTTTACAATTTAAACTATCCACCAACTCCAAGCTGGGAGCTAGTCACACCTGACTAAACTTCCAAAACTGGTCCTATTTTGTTCAGTCTGTCCCAGATTCATTCTGGAAGAGAATTTTTTATTTCCACAAAAGCAGACCGGTCAGCTCAGATGGTTGGAGCGTGGTGCTCCAACCATCCATTGGCCCTATTTTTGGAACAAAATAGGACCAACGGCTCTATCATACCAAAATAGAGCCATTGGTGTTTGTTCTGTTCCTGATTAATTCTGCAACCATTTTTTTAAACCTTCAAAAGTAGGCCAGTTAGCCCAGATGCTTAGAGTATGGTGCTAATAACACCAAGGTCATGGGTTCAACCCCCATACTGCTCAGTGATAGTTAATCAACAAATCAAGATGTCTGCAGTGTCCTGCTGCTGCTCATATGCAAAGTGAGTGATGTACAAATTCAGTTTTTTCCCCTCCACAGAGGCCAAGCTGAGAGTGGGAGGTGGTCGTACCTGACTGCACTTCCAAAATGGTTCAATTTTTGTTTGTTCTATCTCGGTTTAATTCTGGAAGAAATTTTGTTAGCGTGGTGCTAACAATGCCAAGGTCTTGAGTTTGATTACCATACCGGCCAGTGATAGTTCTGCAATGAGTCAATAGGTTTGCAATTGCTGCAAGATGTACATAAAATCAGATTGACCATGTGGCCTAATGGATAAGGCGTCTGACTTCGGATCAGAAGATTGAGGGTTCAAGTCCCTTCATGGTTGAGATCTCCAAGCTGATTTGAGGAAAACTTGTGGAAACCTATCTCCTGCACATGCTTTATAATTTAAATTACCACCCATGCCAAGCTGGGAGTGGGAGGTGATCACACCTTACTATACTTCCACTTTTGTTTGTTCTGTCTTGGTTTAATTCTGGAAGAAATTTTGTTAGCGTGGTGCTAACAACGCCAAGGTCTTGAGTTTGATTACCATACTGGCAGGTGATAGTTCTGCAATAAGTCAATAAGTCTGCAACTGTTGCAAGAGGTATACAACAAGTAAGTGACCATGTGGCCTAATGGATAAGGCGTCTGACTTCGGATCAGGAGTTTGAGGGTTTGAGTCCCTTCGTGGTTGAAAGCTCCAGGCTGCTATGAGGAAAGCCATTGGCACTATTTCTGTTCCCATGAAGACTGTTTTTAGCTTTTCTGTTTGTGTGCAGGTTAAACAAATCTTCTTATCTAACTCTTAGAAAGTAAGCAAATGAACATATTTCCCAAACTGACGAATTATTCCCTTATTAGTTTTGGCACTAAATCCACTTGGTTGAGGTTTGGAAAAGATGGTGATCATGGTTAAAAGAAACTAAAGTTGACTGTTGTTTGGAGATGGGATATGAACAGCAATCTCCGGTGTCAAAGTTAGACACTTTCTACACCTAACCCTTCACTTCACCATCCCCGCTAACAGGTTTTGTGGTCCTTATTCAAACGACCACAAGGGGCCCTTGTCAGGAAAATGTAAACATAGGTTGTTTTCAGACATTTGATCCAAATACCAATGCCAATTGTTTATCTAATGAAAACAGTCTCACGCTGGCATTTCCCTGACAGGTGTAAAAATGTTCATGACATGTGATAACTGAGCTTTAAAGTAACTGTCAAGTCAATTACAGTGTGAAAATCAGTGCAGTGTCACTCACTGCAGAAGATACATTACTCTTAATGAAGCATCAGGAAAAGAGAGCTGCTGAACTCCATCTGCTGATGAAGATCATGTGATATGATCAAAAACTCTGGATCAGCAACTAAATGGACCTCAAGGCGACATTGTCAACAGCTGCATCCAAGGTCAAGAATGTATGTTTGAAACAATGACCTTAAAGTGCTAACAAAAAACAAAACTGCTATTTAAGGCAAACAGCATAAAACTTTACCTAAAATACAAAATATACAGTGTATGGTGAGCAAAAATGAATGAAAGAATAAAAGGCAGAATTCCAGTACCTCTAGTGCACACAACAACTACATTAAAATATGTATAATTTTTGTATGGGTTTAGTTTTACATGCAACTAAAATTACAGCAAATACTGAAGAAAACAATAACTAAAAAATGAAATAATATATTAAGATACATGGGGAAAAAAGTTTAATTCCTGTTACATGAAATGAAACAACAGACTGAGTCCTTTTCCATCCCTGGTGTTTTGAGTGTATTCATGCCACCTTCAGCCAGCAGACGATGGTTTTTGGAGGGTGTTTGGATGTTTTTAACAGAGAAGAGCTGGCTGTTGGTGGGGGGGTTGGGCTGGTACTTTGGCAGGAAGCCACGTTTCACAGCCCCCACCACTTATTTACAGCTAGGAGAGAATCACCAGTGAGACCCAGTCAGCTTCCCAGTTTACACAGGATACCCGCAGTTCATACCAAATAAAAATCTGTATTACTACTGAAGTATAAAGGCTCTGTTGTGCAGAAAACAAACACTGAGGTATACTGTTCTGCTGGACGCAAACCTCGGACCATTAGACACTATTGGACTATCCATCCATTCATTTTCAACAGTGAAGACGCACAGACACTTGAACATACAAACTCCACACAAAGGAGCAGGTTTGAAACATGCATCTGTGAGGGTAACAATGTAATCAAAAAGCTACTGCGTCACCCTAAAACTCAAAACACAAGTCTCCCACATTTACACCATTCACAATGGAAACCACTATCAGTATTTCATATCATCATATGTAGCATGGCACAGTAAATCCATTATACTGAAAGAATCTCAATCAACAGAGACCAACTAAAATAAAATTAAACAAAAAAATTTAAAAAAATAAAACAGCATTTATACCAAAGTTATTTGAAATGTCAGTTAAACCAAAGCTAAAGATAAAAAAAACACACAATTAAATTAAAGTAACAGTAATGAACATGCATTTACAGCACATTTACAAAACTTCCCTCTCAAATTCTTCCTATTGAAATTATCTAAAACAATTTGAACCCTAAACTTGTACCTGACAGAAATCCCGAACGGTAATTCTTTGAAACTACAGTTGACATTTTCCACACCACAACATGAACAACATCTACACCAAACTCTGGATTAAAACCAGAAAATTTAGTAACTGAACGTTTTCACTATGTGACATCAAAACCCTCCAATCAGACTGAGCAAATTCTCTGTGATGAATGATGAGTTATAGATGAAGGGACAGGACGAAGTAAAAAATAAATAAATACATAATGAACAAACAAACAAACAACAGAAACATACAAACAAACAAAATGCTCATTGTGAATTATGCTACAATACATTCAGGCTAAGGCACCAGTCCTGCAGTCTCAAAGTCGTGGGTTTGAGTCTGACCTTTCACCTTTGCTTCCTGTTAAAGAGCAACTTTCAGGTTTTTTACTAAATGTATACTTATCCTTTCCTGAAAATGACCATTTGAAAAGGTCATGCAGGATTGTATATGTTTTACAAGATATGAGGGCAAAAATTCAGAGGAAAAAGTGGCCGTTTTGAGCAATGCTCTTAAAAACGCTCTTTTTTTCAACAAGGCATCATATTACGTAAGAAAGGGGACATGGTTTCCCTGCCCCTGCCCCTAGTTTTACATTGCATTTCATCATTTTTCCAGTTTTCCTAACAAGAAAAGCAGCTGCGCTAGCTCTCGTGCCTGGGTTAGTGTTGTGCAGGTGAAGAAACGGGACTTCACTGCTGCATCTGTAATGAAAAACGCAGTCATGTGCGGTGCTCATTTTAGAGGTTGAAGGTTTATGTTCCCAATGATATGACTATGTTTAGGATGGGATGTTGAAGCCAGGACCATGTGAGACTGATAGTGGACCTGATGGAGCAGCTGTGTGTACTGAAGGAACCACACCAGCTATCAGCAGCAGCTTCTGGTACTGCCACCAACAGGAGTAATGGTCACCAAGTCCACTTACAGAAATTACAATTCTTAAATCAACATGTTCGATGGCATTCGATTGACGTTAAACGTTAACTAGCAACCACTAATGCAGCTTCTGTGTCGACTGAAAATTATGTCAATGGAAAGGATTCGTCAGTCAGTTCTGATTGGTTAGAGCAAACTAGACCTCCCCCTCCCAAACAGAAATTGGATAACATCAACACAATATCAGAGTGAATAATAAAGTGAAAATGAAATGGCAGTGCAGACTGATTAACTAGCTAAATGTTTTGGAACTCAGCTGGAGGAACTTTGCAGTTTTGTGGTTGTGATTGAGCACAACAGCATTATGATGCGTATATTCAAAACTTAACACTCTAAAACTAAAACTGGAGCCAAAATGTGGAACCAAAACCTAAATTACCTCAAAACTCCAATGGTACAAATCTATTTGGTTTGGTCAGAGAGTTGTGGAATAAACAGGGGTCATTGGAAATCTTCCTGCTGTTAGCGTGTGAGCTCATCCTCCCCGCTAAGTGTTTTTTTTTTTTTCTTTTCACTAACAGCCGAGGATGAAGCCAGAGGATTTTGGACTTCAGCCCAGCATGTAAATTTATCTGCCATTTCCAAACAATTTCCATCAGGAGCCATTCAGACTGTGTAACAGGATAATTTGACAGCAGCCCAGTAGGAAAATGGCCAGTAAGGCAATAATGTTTGATTTATTTCATATTTTTGTCCTCTACAGTTTGCTGTAGCCTCATACAAAGGCCACAGCTGGATATGAGAGGTGGTTATAAATAAAAGATCAGCTAGTTGGTGATAAATGGATGGATGGCTGGATGGATCAGACAGCAATTGAGTCAACAAATGAACTACTAGATGAACAAATGAATATAGTAAATGGTTGAATAGTGAATAAATGACTGATCAGATGAATGGATGGATGGATTTGTCAGTGAGTCGACCAATGGACAACGACAAATGGACAAAGGCAAAAAATGGACTTGTGCAAGAACAAGTGAATGAATGAATGTGTGACTAAATGAGTGTTCAGCTGGAGGGGCGGATAGATTGTAGGCTGAACTTTGTAAATGAATAAATGAACAAACCACATAACATGGATGGATGGATGGATGGATGAATGAATGAATGAATTAATGAATAAATCAAACACCTAATGAATGAATGAATGTATGAGTGAATGAATGACTGATCAGATTGGCCAATGGATGGATGGCTGAACATATTAAATGGATAAATTAGCAATCTACCTAATCAATATATGAGTGAATGAATGAATAAATGGATGAATTAATGAATGAACCAACCAAATAATGAATTAATAAATCGATGGATGGATAAATAATGGTCAGATAGACCAATGGATGGATGGATACACCAATAAATGAACAAATCACCTACTGAATGACTGAATGAATGAATCAGTGAATAGATGAGCAGTCAAATTAATAAATAAACAGAAGAACGAATGTATATTGAAAGTGATGAGTTAAGAAATGACTGAATGTACAAATGACCAAAAAAAATAAATGAACACATGAATGAATGAATCAAAAACAAACAGATTAATCTTAAGCAAAGTAGTATAAGAAATAAACCGTAAATAAATGAACAAACTCTTAAGTATTTGAATGAATGAACAGATATATGAAAACATGAATGAAGCCGCAAATGAATAAATGAATGCATGAGAAAACTGCTAGAAGAAATAAAGTATGAGTACAAATGAATGAATGAAAGGTTGAATACACGACTGTACTGAAGAAATTATTACATTAACAAATTAATGAACAAATCAGAAAACAAATGAACTAACAACTGACTGTGTTAACAAATGATTGCAACAAAAAAGAACTGATGAAATGAATCCACTGATAAACAAGTGAATGAGTGCATAAAACAAGTGAAGAAGTGAACTTAGTGAGGCTCAAAGGACAATTTAAACAGATCCACACTCGACCAGCAGCTATTTTTAATTCCTCTGGTAGAAAGACGTCTGTATGAAAACTATTCCAATACAACTGACACACTTGGCATGGGGCAGATTTGATCGGCATGTTCTTTCTCTTTGTGTGTGTGTGTGTCTTTGTTCACAAGGTTGTCATGGCCAAATCCTGTCCTCGTAACAGAAAGAAAAAGATCAAAACCAAAAGCAGGAAGGTCTTTTTAACCTTAAACTCTGAAAACTTCCCAGAGTCCTTTAAATGCCACACTGGGACTTTTTTTTACCTTCTTTCATTCTACTTTCTGTCTTCTCTTCATTCACAGGGCTCGACAGTAACGGTTGCCCAGTTGCCCTGGGCAACCAGATTTGGCCCACCGTCAATCATTTTGTTTGGATTGATCACCCCTGTTGGCAACCACTTTTTCTGTTATTAGACAGAACCTCTGTGTCCCTAATCACTGGTGTTCATCTCCAAAACACAAAGGGTCTTCTTAAAACAAGGAAAGAAAAAATAATGTGAAGATTATATTTGAACATAAAATCTAGTGGATCCAGTTTGGCTAAGACAAAGACCCTCATGCTTGCTCTTCAAGGTCTTGTTATATACCGGGATCACACTACACAAGCATTTATGGTTACATGGACAATATTTCTTCAAGCTGATTGAAATCATTCTGATTAGAGATTCCAACTTAACTGTTTACATGGACGCTAAATAAAGTGATCTGATAAGATGTGTGTTTACACGCCCAAAGCATTTAATCAGAATATAACTTTTTTGACATGTACAAACTAGTTCCACCCGTTGTGAAGCATCTAATCTGCCGGAAATATAACAGAAGAAGAAGAAGACGTTTTTTTTTTTCCGGCTTTGTTCATTTTTTCACTTGTTTGAACAACTCGTTTCCACTGAGGCGTTCAACAATCCTTAAATCTTTTAAGGTCTCCAACAAAAAGGTTGTATCAGCCACAGAGCAGTTTTGTAGTGCTGCCGCCATGTTTCTGTCCCTCGTTCACGTCACCTAATGTTCCCCCAACGTGGGGCAAACATGCGCAGAAAGAATATATTTATACCACTCGGTGGTGAAGCTGGGCTCTGTCTCTTTTCTTCCTAGACAGTAGAAAGAGGGTCAGTGTGTGTGGGTGTGCAGCATACATATGTGTACAGAGGGTGACGCCACAGCCACAGGTGTGATGAATTTGGTATAATGCTCCTGACTCAAGGGTAATAGTCCAACGGTTATAGGTTCACTGAAATGAAATAAAAACTTGTACGTTGAAGAGAGCTCTGTGCTTCTATGGGCTGACGTCAAAGACCATGTCGTTGAATTTGTCAAACTGGGTGAGAGAAGGCAAAACAATTCTGACATGCCAGTCTTTTTGTCCACACAAAAGTGGTGCCAGAAGTTGCTGGTACTCGAGCATGAGCACATGCAAATGGTGTCACAGGAAAATACCTAAACATACAAATGTTTTGTTTTTTTTAATCTGAGGTAAGTATAAAGTTAATTTCAATTAATTTCATTTTTTTAAAGTTTCATTTAAAGTAGAAAAGTTGAAACCATAAAAAAACAAATATGTTGCATGACCATTGACTTTCAAAAGACTGAGCATTGATGTGACTTGGCATTCAGCAAAGTTGTATATGTATAGTGAAGTTCCTGTCATGGGTGGTGTGCTAGGAAGTTGGCAAAAAGTTTGACTGAGCAATTTAATCATTCCATTGTGATGTGATCTCTGTGGATCTGCCACCAGCACATCAAACAGCTGATTGAGCTGTCATGTGATTGAACGTTACAGGGACTGCATTCTCAGGTTTCGCCACAGGAGTTTTATCTTTGAATAAGAGGGGATTACGCAACGGCAACACTATATAACACTTATGGTTCCCTTCGCAAACACTTAGTTGTGTGAAGCTTTAGTGTTCTCATTTGCATAAAATCACAGTCCAGAGTGGATGTGACAGATACAGACACAACCATCTCATTAGAGTTCAAAATCGTCATCAGTATCAGGACTCAAGTGACATAGAGGTGATTGTAGACTAAAATATTCTGTCATACCTCTTCATTAAAATTCCTGTTTGTCATTAAAATAGTATCCAATAGCAAACAGATGCCAGTATTTTAACAGCTGCAACCTAAAGCTGGGTCCTGAGCCAAAAAAGGTTACGAACCTCTACTAGAGGACTAGAGGATTCCAGAAGCTGCTGGAAGTGAGTAAAATACAGTTTAAGGGTGTCACTAAGCATCTGTTACTTGACAGTCAATAGATACAGGCTGCCCTAAAGCCCAGTTCAGACCAAAGATTCACGATGAGACGACTTGCAATGCGCCGGTCTGCAACGTTCTGAAACCTGCCAGTTTACACCGATGCGAGCAGACAAGACAGTGTATCGTTTCCATAGCAATGACTCTCCGTACTTCCGTTCTAACTGCTGGCTTTTCAGGCTTTTTGTGGCTGGATCTAATTTGTAGCATCTTAAAATATGAATGAGGATAGTGATAGTGAGTTACTTGCTACAGCTGCATTTGTAGTATTGATGAAACAGCGAAAACATTAAAAAAACAAGCAGGTCGAGATGACCAGCTGACTTCGTTACGAGCTGATTGGCTGTTGAAACAGGTGACGTGCCTTATGTTCTAAAACCAGCCACTGGTGATTTGACAAGCTGAGTCGCAGGCGATGCCATCAGCCGGCTTGAGTCGAGCTGAGACGGGCCAGTTCACACCGCTGCAACTTTTCCCTGCGACGCTCTAAAACGGTTTAATCTCGTCATGAACTGGGCTTAAAGGGGACTGTGGTATCTGGTGTTGGTGTTCCACTAAAGCCAGTGTACAGATTCTTTCCAGTATAATTCCACCTTGAATTTGGAGGGTCCTGATAACAAATATACTGTGTGGATGTATCAATTTCAACTGATTCCAAGGTCAGTTTTCAAAAGGTTGATATCTCACTTCTGAATAAATCTTCATTTACATAAAACAAATCAATAAAGCTACAACCTTTTCTGTATTCACACACATAAGTCTTATACAGTAGGGTATATATGTAACAAGTATTATTATGTTTGAAAAGTTCTGCTGCAACTATGAAAGGTGTATTGTACAGAAACTTGTGCATATCTGAATTATTGATCTGAAACCCAAACATCTTGCTCTGCAAAAGGAAATGTAACAGCCTTCACATATTCATCATCTGTAACATCATTTAGCACAACTTTGATTTTCATAAGCACGGAAATTCACTTCTTTGATAAGCTTTAATTAATAGATGTTCAAGCCTAAAAGAAAAATAAATCCGTAACATCAGAGTCAGTCAACATGTCCAACAGCCTGCGCTCGAATGGAACGTATGTGATTTTTTAAATTTCAAAAACCTGAAGGTGGTCATCAAATTACAGCGAGCACATCAAGCTTCACTATGTTTAATATTCCGCCGGCAGAATCAAACGCCAACACCTGTACATTTTCTTAATTATCAACGTGCATCTTCTCATGGATGCATATGGTCCATGAGAACTGAGTGGGAAGATTACAGTGCAGATTCAAAACCCAGCTATTACCAAAGCCCTCACAACACCTGCCGCCACCGCCGCCGATGATAAATATTCCTTTTAAAACAATAATACTTAAAGTTAAAATGAATAATTATTTGCTTTATGAAGTTGGGAATAAGTGGTGAAGTTAGGCATGTCTCTGGAAAATATAAAAATATAAAAAACATGTAACAGCTGTTGTTTTTTGCAGTCGTGAGGATGATTGACACATAAGAAGCTGAGCGTGCTCTATAGTTTTTCACATGTGAACTTTAAATAACTGATGATGCTAGATAATAAAACAAGCACATCACCTGTTGGTGCTGCTACCTGCATGATTTAAAGACACCAGAAAAGTTGCAACCAAGTCAAAGACTACTTTAAAGCTGCTTTAATCACCTCTTTGATATTAACAAAGGATAAAACGGAGAATGAAATGGATGGAATTTGTTGTGACATACCTGCAAAGAATTGTCACCAACTCTGCAGCTTTACTGGGCTTTTAGCTTAACATTTTGGTTTTTCAGCCTGCAAACTCGCCCAGCCCAGCCAGATATTTTTGTGGTGTTGAGTAACAGAGTTGAATATTGAACTTGTGTTCATCAGGTGATAGCTAGATAGCTAGCAGGATAGCTAGATAGATAGACACTTTTCCCACTTTTTAACAATCCAGTCAAATTTAAGGATTTGATTTTAATCTCTCTTGTGACTAAACCCCACCGTTTTCACTGGGAAATACATCACACTCACATTAAAGAAGCTAAAGACATTCTAACATCCCTTTCACTGTTAGGAGGCCACACATGTCATCCTCAGTAACTTTCAATAACTTTCAATAATCTTCAATGTCTATCAACAGCAATGCTTCACTCTGCTCTGTGTGCCATTCTCTACTTTCAGTGAGGAAACTACACGTGGCCATGCTAACAAGCTACATGCTAATTCAGACAAAAAATAATGTGGTAGGCGATTAGCTACATGCTACATTCTACTCTATAAATGTTTAACAAAAGCAGCAGGGACTTTAGTGCACTTTAAGTCTGTCCTTGACGCTTCATATTGGTTCAAGAAATTTAAACACAACCCAGATATATTTCATCTGCAGGATGTCAGCGTTCCCGCCGGCTGTGTCCTTGGTGACTTGAACCTGTTTCCTGCTTTTCCACTTCTACACAACTCTTCGCAGTTATTAAAGTCCAGCACGACGGATGAAGAGTCAGCCGCTTAAATTCCTCGTCCCTGGGACTGAACATCCACTGACCCCTGATCAAATCTCTGTCTCCCTCAGTGTGTTTACTGCTTTGACACAGAAAAGCACTAAAGCTAAGCGACACATCCACTCTGCTTTTATAAAAGAAGAAACATACAGTGGGACTGACCTGGTGGCAGTGTGGGTTGGACTCTCTGCCATACGAGTACGAACTCCTCTCTGTTTTGCCTGCAGGAGGACGAGAAGAAAAGAGAGGGGGCAGTTAGCAGAGGGAATCATCTCGACAAGGACAAATCCATATCTTTACTGAAAATCCATTCACTGGAGTGGAAAATAATTCATCCACCTATTTACTACTTAATCTGTGAAACCAATAGAGCTACAAACAAAGTTAGCGTTAGCAGACCTTAACTATATGGACAGGTTTCATGAGCTGTTAGAATATTTTAGCCATTCATTCATTTTCATTACCACAATGGATTACTTACATTTGGGGATACAAAATTAATTAATTCATTTAAAAGTTTGACTATTGATTAATCAATTGACTAATTTACTCAACGTAGACACATTTACTCCTAATCAAATTAAAATTGGATGTGCTATTAAATAAACAATAGCATGAATCTTGACATATTTTGCCAGAATATTGAAAGTATACTGTATTTCAATCTTCAGTTCATTCATTTAAAGGATCATTTATTTACACTTTGATCAGGAAACACAGTAAAAGATTTTCAGTAGAAAACAGCCAAAGCCAGTTTTCATGATCTTCACAGTGTGTGTGTGTGTGTGTGTGTGTTCTGTACGTTTTCTGCTCGCTGCTCTCACAGCATAACAAAACAAATGCCTGCAATGCATAGATCTATATACAGAGACAAAGAAAACCTCTTTATGCCACAAGATCCAGCTTTGAAAACAGAAGCAACACTTTACAGCACCCCCCACTTTCTTTTAGGTGTACATTTAGTTCCTCTGCACATACAGACAAAACAAACCAAATATGAGACAAGGTAAACAGTTTTCAGGTGGCATTTAGAAACATCTAGAAACCAAAAAAAACAAATCTGTCTCAGATCACTGTTGATGTTATATCATCTAGAGGTGATAGAAGACAAAATTCTCCTCCAGATAACTCTGTCATGTACTAGTATACTACATCAACCCTTCTGAAGGTTTGCCATTTATGGTATTCTGCTCTTTCCTCCCTTTTTCCCCCTGGACAACTGTTGGTCCATAGAGACTCATTAGTGTACTTGCTAGGCAACCAACACTACTGACAGACCACCTAGATTTGACTTACTTATTAATCATCAAACCATCACTGACATTTTAATTTCATATCATCATATCCAAGCACCAACCTCCGGGTCTGAAAAGTGAAGCCAAAGCGGAAGTGCCTTCAACCTGCATTCCTTCTAATGGCCAGCAGGTTGCTGGCTGCAAAAAGAAGTGAGAAAATGACCCTATTTGCCCTATGCTTTAGGGCATGGCTACCTTGTGATTGACAAGTCACTACCACAGCGACCTGTCAATCAGGATAGAGGTGTAGCAATAGAGACAGAGCACAATGCGTCATACTCTGAAAACCACGCCCACCGGAGGGGAAAACAATCGGCGCCACAATATGCAACCAACGGCTAAAACGCTAACAAAATGCCTGTAGCTAGCTAAAAAAATTAGATTTCAGCATGTCAGAGGATTATTTTAGCATCCTCTGTCTAGGACAAACTCAATGTTGTCAGTCTATCTCAGTGTCCCTACTCAAGCTAAGTTACTGTAGTTAGCTAAGGCCCTTGCCAACATAATACTGCATAGCTTTCTGATTTAGCCACATTCCACTACAGTGTCACACTGTCATCCATCAACTGCAGGATTTGCGCAATTTTGCTTCTTGCTTTTGTTTGAGCACCTGCAAATTGTGGCTAATTTGACATTATTTCCAGAGTCGCCTCTTTATGGAAGGTGTCCGATTTTTGATCATGTGACTAATCATGTGTGGAGTTTCAGTTTGGAGCTGGTGTGCAAAAAGTCAAACTCTCTGCTCAGACCCTCCAAACAGTGCATACCACAGATGCCACCACTTAACAATGAACAACAAATGCTTTTTCTAGTTTTCTCTATTAGCTCTTTGTTAGTGTTGATTTTGTGGTACAAGAACTAAAGATGCTCTCTCGACATAAGTGTTTTTCTTTGATTTTACATATATATGTAAACTATGGTTTTGTATCTGGTTTTCCTCTTGTTGGAGGGCTCTACTTTATAATGTGCAGGTGTCTTAAGCCTTTACCTACATCTGACACACATTTTATGGATATGAGAAGAGCGCAGAGATCCTCAACTACCTAACCGTCTTTATAGAACATCTTTGGTCAAATGTGCCTAAACGTGTTTGATTGAAATCCGACATCAGAGCTATTGAAATGCAGGCCAAGGATTGATCAGTACATGGCATGAAGGTGAAGCCTCCATCGTTTTAATACACAAACCGAGCGTGTCTGGCTGTGAAAGAGGTGTCTGATGAATTTCGAAAAATGCACCGACCGCCGCTGTGTGTAGACAACAAAGCTAATTTCCTCTCCAGCTTCTGAACAGGCTTTCCTCTCCTCCGAGCTGCGGGACCACTTCGAGCCTATTTTTACCACACAGACCTTTCTTTTTGGATAAAACCTTAAATCTTCAGCCAGTCTCAATATCAATCCCCGGTTAGTGTGTAATTACATTCTGCGGTCGGCACAGCCGCACAAGATGAAATGGAGGGGTTTTATAGCGAGCGTGTGTGGAGGAAAATGAAGCGTGTACGTGGTGAAGGGTTTGAATCAGGCGTGTATAGACCAGCGCTGAATACACGCCAACATGGTAGTCGATGCAGAAGAGGTTGATAATTACAGGCGTACAGAACTGGAATGTGGTCGACTATGTGTGTGTGTGTGTGTGTGTGTGTGTGTGTGTGTTTTTGTGTGTGACCGATACAGCGGCCTCGGCTACAGCTACGACTGATGCCAGCTGGACCGGTTTGGCACATATACAAAGACTCCCACACACACACACACACACACACACACACACACACAAAGTACTGGAAATCACTGGCAGATGCACACACACACAACCTCACACACGTGTAAATGTGTACAATATACATACTGTATATATAGCCCCACATAGACACACAGACACACACACACATGCAAATGTACTTTTGCATGGTACCGAAATATATCCATACACATGAGCACATGCGTTTAAAAATACTAATTCAGGACCGCACACACACATGCACACACACACACGCTCACACACAGATCCACACAAACATTGCATACACATCTGCAAAATACCAAAACCTGCAACGAATCCAAAAATCTTTCAACCATTGTACAATTAAGATGCACAATTTCTATTTCTGAACATAAATGTTAGAAAAAATATTATATTCAATATGAATCAAAACAACTATTTTTATTTTTTTTTATAATTTAAATTTCTCCAGAGTCAAAAGTTTATATTGTACAGAAAAATTTTATGTTTTATATGTAATAGAAGCTACAGTTTTTAAGGGATTTATCCCTGAAATAAATGTAATAAAAAAACATTTGGGTTATTTGGTCGTTTTCGTTGTTTCTGTTTTTGCTCTTAAAAGCTGACAGATTCTTTAATTCCTTCTTTGCTTTCCCACGCCTCAAATATAATTTGAAATACTCTATCTATCTATCTATCTATCTATCTATCTATCTATCTATCTATCTATCTATCTATCTATCTATCTCTTATGGATACACACACACACACACACACACACACACACACACACACACTCACACTCACTCACACAAATGGCGCTGATGAATTGGTAATCACTTAGGAATTGACCCATACATAGGCTTTTGAAGGCCTCTAATGATATCTATATGTATTTCTTTCTTTTGCTTATTTTTTGGATTCTTGTGAGCAGCCACGACGGCAGCTGCTGCTGCATGCTCTTTCAAGAGAGAAAGAAAAAAAAAAATGTCTCCAAAAACACACCGCGAAAATCCAAAAGACAAGTTTAGGCAACATTGATATTTTTGCCATCTGTCGATATTTTACTGTTTTATGTTTAATAACTGGGTATATAGTCCTCACATTTATAACCCATTATCAATTACCCAATTCACAGACCATGTGTGCTCACACACTGACTGACTGAAAACTGTCATCTCCATGCAGAATAAGAAAAAAACGTGGAACAAGACAGCAGTGTATTATTTTTTGTCTTTTTATTTTTTTTTTGCAGATGATTGTTAATCAGCACCTGCAAAGAATGAATGGATATGTGTTTGCCTCCTGATATTTTACCATTTCCATAAAAACTGTTTTTCCAGAATTATATTTGTTGTGTGTAATTACATTTTGTTGTTGGTGCGACCATTAAAAAAAAAAAAAAAAAGAATATATGACTTGTAGAATGTATACAACTAGATGGCGACATGAGCAACAGAGTGAGATTTTTAAATGCTTCACAACATGCAATGCTTGTGTAAATTATAGGATTTTGTTAAAGTAAAAACATGAAAAAAAAAAACATGTGACTAAATGCTGTTTATCATGTGATTTTGATAGATTTGTAAAAACTGTAAATAGTGAAATATATCAATTAAATTAACAATGATCCAGATACAGCAGCTACTACAGTTACTACAACATGGATTTTGAATTTAGGATCTAACAACTGTACAACCCCAGTTCTTTAATTCTGTCCAAACACGTGACTTTTTCACCACCACCATCTCTGCCTGGCAAAAAAAAAAAGCCAGGCAGGGACGGAGCAACGCAGGATGGGAAGGGTCAACCACAAGGTCACACACCCTGTCACAGTACACCATGAACAGGACACACGTGCGGACGCAAACACACACACACACACACACACACACACACACACACACACACAGGGAAGCATCTTATTTCACTGCCTCAAACTGGAAAAGACATTTTGAACCACAGAGTCCTTTACTTAGTGTATTTAATAAAAAAAGATGTGTGAATAAAAACCATTCAATAAAGTGGATTATTTCTTTAAAAGAGGCCTTTGACATTTGATGGGTATTAAATTTCTTCTCAGTTATGACATCACTGAGTTTTCTATTTTTCAGCAGATAAAATGTGTTTTGTTTTAATTTATATCAGATAACCCACTGTATTATGATCTTTGCCCAACATTTTCACCCATTTAAAGCACAAAAACACTACACACATAAAGGGAAGTGAACAAAATCACAGAGGACGCAATGAAAAACCTCAGTAGCAGCAGAGTTCATCCAGAAAAATCAAATTCAATTTACAATTACAAAATACATTTAGCAGTCCAGCTGACAAACCCCATCGCTACTGCAGTGTTTCTTTTATTCCTCAGTCTGTTTTATACACAATGTTCTCTGATGCTGTCAGACTACTTTGGATCGAATCCCAGCAGAACCTCCTCTCTTCTCGCCTCTGCTCTGTTTCCCCGTCAACCTCCCGACTCTCCAAAATAAAAGCACTTCTATGAACCTTTTTGGTTCCTTCAGTTTCTGCAGAACCTCATTTCTAGAAAGGCTTACAAAAAGTGAAAGCAATTCAAGGACGCCGTCAACCTCAGAAGGCTTTTTAACAAAGCCCCTTTTTAAAATGGTACTTTGGTAAAAATGGTAAACTACTTTCGGGAACATCCAAAATATGGGGTTCTTCATCCTCAGAGAGCTCCATAAAAACATTCTCACTTGTGTCCTGAACCCTGACTTTTTCTCAAAACCTCATCACAACTGGATGTTCCCCAGCGCTTTTTGGAGTATTGAGGAACTTGGTGGTGTGTCTGCCAACCTCTAAGATATAAACAGTTGTTCTAGTATGTTCTTTGTGCAAACACTTCATACTAGGCTAATGAATCTTGTTGTTCCTTTAAGGAACCTCATCAACCTCAGAAAACTCATTGACAAACCTGTTTTCAATAAGGTTGATTTGATCTGACGATACTTCCAGGAACTCATAATAGGGTTTAGAAAACTCAAACATATAAGCAGGGGCTCTGACTCCTCAGAACTCTACTTTAAAGGGTTCTCAAACCCTACTGGTGCTTCCAGGAACCTTTGATAACCCTTCACAAATTGGGAGTTCTTAGAAAACAACCTTCTCAAACCACAAGAGAACAGGGGTTCTTCAACCGCGGAAGGCTCATTGAAAAACACCTCTGCAATCATTTCGTAAAACCTGATAGTTTCGAAACCTAACACAAACAATTGGGCATCCGCCAATCTCTAACATTAAAACATTTGCTTGATATGTCCTTTGTGCAACCATTTCTAAGGGCTAAGGAACCTGAAGATATGCTCAGATTGATCACAAAGAAAAAATTTAGATGATTTGATTTGATTTCATTCAACATCATTGGAAAGATGAGAAGATGTGAATCTGCTCTTGGTGGCACAATATATGAAAGGCTCGAAAATGTGCACCATGGAAATGGTTATTGTACTGATTCGTTGATCAACAACAATACTGAAAATCTACTCACATCTGAGGTCTTTTTTCAAGTAAAAATACCAAACACTTGCTCATTACAGCTGGTCAAATATGAGGATTTCCACTATTTCCTCCATTTAATATCATTAGTAGTTGAAGTGTTTGGGGATTTTGGTGGGACAACATTTTAGGAAACCACTTATTTTTGACACTTCAATCAAAAAACCCAATCTGTTTCTAAATCAGCTGTCACATGAAGGCAAAAAATCCCCCAAACTAATCTAACAACAAACACTGGAATGACTCAAACCTCAAGAAACATCTTTCAAGGAAGGTTTTCTAACCTCAACTCATCTGCCGCCAACCTCTGCATTTTCCTGGATGACTAGATGAAAATAAACAGGCTCGTTGGCTTGAGGAGGACCCCCAGACAAACCGCCCCTCGTTAGAGTGTGCTGGCTGCAGAGGTACAAAAGGTGGAGGAGGGGAGGTCAGCCCACTCTGCTGTATAAAGCCCATAGAGAAGTCGGTGAGCCAGGAGGACCAAAATCCCTGCTAATCCACAACGCCGAGAGACAGAGAGGAAACACAAATAAGCTCCATTACAAGCTGAGAGCTAACGGGAACCAGGGTGCTCTGCTAGATTATTAGCTGTCATCACCCTTCTTTTTAAAAGGCCCATAACCAAACTTACTCTTATTAACACAGTCTTAAATAATCCTGAACAAAAACGACTCTTATTTTCAAGATTTAAGCTTAAATCTGGCAGATCTGACAGTAAACAAGACACAGACCTTGTTGAGATAAGATGCTACAAGAATTGTGTCCATGCCATATTAAAGTTCATATTTGAACACTTTTAGCACGTGTGAACTGGAATTTAAATCTAGTCAGGGTTTAAGGAACTTGAACAGGTCGATAAAAAGTGTGAATTTATCACATATGGTCACATGTGATTTTCAAATATTCCACATGTGTAATGTAAGACATCACTGGTGAAAACATTTATTTGAGATATCAAATAATAGCATTTCACATATAGGCACATGTGGTTTATCACATGTAAAACTCATCTCAAATGTGATTATAATGTAATGAAAACATAGGCGCACGTGGTTTTCTGACATTTCACAATGGAAAGGTAATATTTTAAATGTAAAACATGTGCTTTTTTGTAAAGCTTAACAAAGGACCAAAATACACCTTTAGAATAAATGTTCATATATCAGGGCAATTTCAGGATATTTTTGCTGATAGGATTTCATCTTCCCCTGTAAACCTGAACCGTATTCTAATATTAGAATTAAATTTATATTAACATTAACCCTTACTATAAACGTTCTTTCGAATCTCAGCAGCACACAGTGAAATTACATCTGTCAGGAAGATATTTTAAGGATTTCCTTTCAATATTACTGTTTTTTCAGTCCTTGTGAGGACATCCTTATACACATATACATACAGTATATGTACATGTATCTCCAAATTTGGTGATTTTGAAGTTTTCAGATAAACTGAATGACAAAGTGTTCCTTTATGGGTTAAGAAAATTCTCATACTTCTAAAGCTAAATAAACCATAACAAACCCACTGGAGTAGCTGAATAGTGTATTATTACAAAGCTCAAAACAGGTGTTACATGCATGGTTGTTAGCACCACACATGCAAAACAAAACCACTCAATGTTCCTTTCTTTTTGTTCTTCCTCCTGGACTCAACCCAAAACCTGAAGCCAATTCTAATCTTAAGACTTTAACTTGAGCTAAACTCACCTCAACATTAACCCCAAACCTGCCCCTAACCTAATCCTAGTACTAAATTGGCTTATTTCTGTCCCTGTGAAGTCCTTTAATTCTTGTTTAGTATGAAAACAACAAAGAAACACACACACACACACACACACACACACACACACTGACCCTTTGAACCACTTTTTCTTTCTGTCTGTTTTCCCTCCTGTATTCAACCCTGAATGAACACAAAAACACCTTGAGTTTGGGCGACTTACAAGCTAATTCTCTCTCTCTGCATTTGGATGAAGACCAGCCTCAGAAACCCAAAGTCTGTCTGTCTCATCAGCATCTCAGCCTTCACAAAAAGGGCCGGTTCTCGGCCTCTTCCCTTACATGATGTCACACCACCAATTTTTTAAAGGTCGTTGTTATTATTTTACTTTTTCTTTAGTGTTTTTAACCAGCACGTTCACTGACAGGTGTTTTACAGGACAAGGCTGACACAAGACACAACATGATCCAAATCCAGAGACACATTTAGTGTGTGTGTGTATAAATAGTGGATTTTGTTGGACTCGCCTATACAGCAGAAGCCCACAAACCAACATCACTTTGTATTCTGGTCATGTCTGCCTACAAAAAGCCCCGAACAACTCTCAGACCTGTAGTGTTAAGCTGTGTTCTAAATTGCATACTAACATACTATTCATACTAAGTGTGACCTAAAATTTAGTATGTAGTGTGCTCCAACTGCATAGTATTTGGATTTTGTGTACGTGAGAAATGCTCTGATGTATACTAGATTAGCAAGAATTTCTGAGTATGCGACATGAGCTTAGTGGACACACTCAACTGCAACTCAAATATTAAATTTAGTGGAAGAGGTTACGTTGATTTACATTTGTGATAAACAATTTTAATTCGGTACATGGGACCGGTCATGTGATCGATACAGTCATGTGATGCAGAGAAGAGTATTGCTTGAGTACTTCAGTGTGAACAGCCTGCTGGTAATGGCATACTTAACTGTTAATTTAGTACACAGTATGCAGCACATACTGATTGAGCATGTAGTACATAGTACTTTAGTATGCGATTTCAAACACACTCACTGTTTTTTTGTTTTGGTTTTTCTTTTTCTTTTTTTGGTCTTTACACTGTGTCAACATAAGCATTTTATTGGTGTTTGTTCTATTTTCTTTTTTCCATTGCTTGTGTTTCTTACTTTTTTTTCAGTTTCATGATAAGGGTACTTAGGGATGGGTTCTGATAGCCAGCTCTTGATCCGGTTCCTAGTTGGTAAATTACAGAGATTCGTTAATCTCTGAGTCTTTCATTCACGATCACTTTTAGATGATCTGTTTTGCCTCTTTCTGACACTAGAGGCATCTGCAAAGACAAAAATGCCAGTGATGTCCTGTATACAAACACATGCTGTTTCAATATCTATCTAGTGTCCATCATGTTAAAATCAGAACTTGTGTTTGTTTTTACATAACTTGAGCAGGACGGGTGCTCGGCCTCAGCCTACTGCCGGTGTTACACCGTATTCTGTGGCACGTCAGATTCTGTGACCTGTAGCAGTGCAACCTTCAGCTAACGTTAAGTTAAAAAATGAGTCAGGACAGGGTTAATGAATGTCACCGAGCAGTGACAAAGTGGTACATTTGTGGTAGCACAGTAAAATCTCCATGGTTCAGGTATGATACTGAGTGGAATAAAAACAGTACATCTTTTTTCTTCATTCCCCACCAAACAAACAAAAAGATTTGATAAGGGCTTCAAAAGGATTCAGATTTGATAAGTGGATCCGGAACTGGATTTAGATTTGATGAAATGCTATTGAACCACATCCCTCGGAGTACTCCTGTTATTTAGGATTTTACTTCCATAAAGTTGGGGGACTTGCAAGAGACAGATAACAAAGAAAATGGTCAAAAGCTGTGCAGCAGACTCCTGATTTTTAGTTCCGTATCTACTAAAGGTCTAAAGGTCACTATCCAAAACAACTGGATCCTACACTTTCTATCATGCAACTTGACTGGAGGTTGCTGGGTGTAGAAAGCCCAGGACATTGTTAGCATGGTTCCCCTCCTGTGTCCTGTGTGTGGTGAGATTTAGGCTATTAAAACTCTTTGTTAAAGTCAGGGTCAGTGACAGACACACAGGGACGCTTATTAGTGAGGTGCAGTAAGAATCAATTACTGTAAACACCAAACAATACAGTAATATCTTCTGATCAATACATGCAACAGTGTAAGGCAGAGCTTGGTGTTTTCTTCGCCATTAATTCGTTCTTCCATGTTAATGTTCCTCTTAATTAGTTTACAGTAATAAAGTTTCATTAACTGCAGCACAACAACATCGGGATTACATCAGCAGCCGTAAACAGCAGAGCCACAGAGTAGTTCATCTGTTCCGATCAGTTATCAATAGAGGAGAGGAGAGGAAAGGAGAGAAGGGGAAACAAGGAGACTAATAGAGGATAATAGAGGAAACAACAGAAGAAAGAGGACAGAAATAAAAATACAGAGAATAGAGGTATCAATGGAGAAGAGAAGAGGGAAGAAGAAAACACAAGAGAGGAGACGAGAGGAATGGAAACAAGGAGACAAGAGAGTAGTGAGGAGGATAATAGACGAAAGAATAGAAGAAAAAATACAGAGAAGAGAGAAAAGGAGAAGAACACAAAAAGAGGAAAACGGAAGAGGAGAGGCAGGCTAAAGGAGAAGAGAAGAAAAAGAACTGAGCAGGGAAGATGAGAGGAAAATCAAGAGGATTATGTTTAACAACACAACACGGAAGAAAAACACAAAAAGTGATTATACATACTAAAAATGATAACTGACCATCGCTCAGATCTCACAGCTCAGACAAATGAAAAAAAAATTATATAACCCCACGTTATTCTGCTGCTCATCGTATTACCCTTTTACCTTTTAATAAGAGGGCACAGAGTGTTTGCACTTTAATTCACCACAGTGAGAAATCGATAATGGGTGTGTGTGTGTGTGGGCTCGTCCACATGCCGTTACTGACAGGCCATCAGATCCCAACTGTACCGAAATGAACCAAATTAAATCTTTTTCCTATGATTCAACAATCACTTTCATCCATCAATTTGGCATCTATCACTTCATCCTGACATGTTTTTTTAATTAATCAATTTATTTCTAAAGAAATAGTCAGTGCCAGCATTTACTCTCTTTTGATCCATTTCATCTGTTCGTCATACCTCGTTTCATCCCGACAGTGTTTAAAAAAAATGTTTGTGTGTGTGTTTTAAGTAAAACAAGATGTAGTTGTTCTAAGAGACACTGACAACCTCCAGACCCTTTATTTTGATGTATTCGGTGTGTCACTTTGACTCCCACTATTACAGTAATTCACCCTGGCAGTGCATCATTCTTTAATTTTTATTTTATTTTTTTATTCAGATTCACCAAAAGGGAGAAATAATGGGATGGAGTTGCTCAGTCAATATCAACATCCATCAATTTATCCTGACAGTGTTTTTTTATTTTATTTTATTTATTTATTTTATTTTTTGTGTTGCACATGTTTTCATTCAGATTCCTAAGGAGCAAGACAAAAAAAACATGGAGTTGTTCCAAGAGTCAACATCAATGCCTTGACTTTTTTTTTTACTTTTGATTGATTGTGTCATGTTTTTCATTTTAATTTTACTTTTTTTGATTTTTTTATTGAGTTTTATTCAGATTCACAAAGAGAAGGACTAAAACAAATGGAGGTGTTCAGTCCATGTAGACTATCTGTCAATTCATCCTGACGTTGATTCTTAGTTTTTAATCGTTTATTCATTTTTAAATTTAGACTCGTTAAGATATAAAGAACAAACACTTAGTTGTTATAGGAGTCTTTTTCTCTCTCTTTTGACTGATTTTGTCCATCACATTTGACACGCATCACTTATTGGTTTTCGTTCAGCTTCATCGGGGGGGGGGGGTAAAAAAAAGCAACACGATGGAGTTGTTCTAGGAGTCGACGTCTAGACTCTTCCTTTCAGAGAGTCATGTCGAGTCTTTCTCTGCGTGAAAGGAAACACTCAGAAGACGTGATCGTCTCTGACACCCATATAATGAGTCCATTTTAATAAAGTATGTGACTAATAGTGCGATTTGATGAGGATGGCGAGATGACGAGAGGGAAGAAAGAGAAGAGACGGTAGAGAAAGGGAGGTGGGGAGGGGAAAGGAAGATGGATAGAAGAAGGGTTAAACTCCCTCTTCCTGCATGATGTGTGTGTGAGTGTGTGTGTGTGCGCGTGTGTGATGGGGGAGGGTTGGACTGTGCAGACATGAATCATTCTGAGGGATCCAAGCGTTTCCATGACACCGTCGGGCACCGGTCCAGAAGTTTCTACAAAGTCTGAGAGGTACCGACACGCACACACACACACACACACACACACACACTAAGAGACACTGAAATGATACCGCCAGCGCTGAATTTGAAATAATCTATATATTTATTCATGGCGTTGTCTTCCCGTGTAAAGCGTAACAGTTTTTTGGGATCAACATTAATTTAACAGACGATGGGCGATGAGTAACCGTCGTCTAACAGACAACCCCCCCCCCCCACCCCCACCCCCCGTCCTTCAATCCCATCAGGCATTGATTTCTTGGCACCGGAGCGAGTGAATACATCAAACAACAGATGAACGTATACGAGCGACGAGAGACGCAGCATCCAGCTCACATCTGTCGGCTTCCACCTTCAGCCATATCAGAGCATATCAGATGGCTGATTGGACCACGGCTCTGATTCTTTTTAAGTTAAGAGGCTGTCATAGATTCATTTTTCATACATAAAAATTATCTTTAAATAATTTTAATTCCCTATTAAAATTCAGTTTGAGTTCAACTTTTCTTGGTTAAACATCTCGATGTTTATTTACTCAGTGTGCGTGAAGTATATTGGAAATAACAGAAACAGTGTTTAGGATTGGTTTCTCCAAATTCTAAGATCGTGTTTTCTCTTATTTTCCGCAACATATTTGGGTTTTAGTATCCACTTTGTGCCAAACACACACTGGTGTTACCATGGTGTTTAGCTTTAAAAATCTAGTTTGTTAAAATGTTTTAGTTTTGTAACAATTTAACATGTTGGTTTAATATGTAAATGGTCAGAAAGTGATCTGCAGTCAATATAAAACTATTACAAAAATGAGTTCTGTTTTTCCCAGAATGCTTTTGAACAACTGTTGTGAGCTTGCTTTCAGTCAAATGTGGCTGTAAGTGAGGCATCTAGTTCATGAAATTGTAGTATGGGGTTTTACAAAGTGAAAGTATCAAAAAATGATTCTGATATAAAGTCGTTACTCTCCACACTTGTAGATTTTTTTAAAGATTATTGAAGGCATTATGAATATTGACATAATTTGGTTTGAAAAAAAAGGAATGCAGTGTTTTTAAGTCATTAAATATTATATTTTGTGTAGACAGTTTCTAGAGTGCAGATGGGTATAAAGTCAACAAAATGGAAAACCCTGTGGGAAGCATAGACAGGTCCAAATATCAACTGAAGTAACAGTTTTCTGCTATTAAAGTTAAATGTATGAAAGTTATATATTGAAGGCATTTGTTGCTGTGGATTTTTGCGTACAATAAACAGAATCAATAAGCCCTTGTGTCCAGCCCACACAGGTTTATAGGACAACAAGCACACAGTTTCAGTGGTGAATCAAAACTTGTCACAAAAGAACCTAAATTACTTCACAAATTTTACATTCTGAACAAAATAGTTTGCTTCTTCTCCAAAAACAACATCTGGCACCAAAAAACCGACTCCTGCAGTCCAGTGTTTTAAACTCATCCAGCCAGAGGAATCCTGCAGAAACGTGCTGCACAACTGATTCAATCATCGTCTAATAAACAATAAAACATCAAAAGTTTAGTTTGTTTTAAATCTCACGTAAACTTTTTCCTCCTCTAGCTATAGCTAATGGTGCTAATGCTAATGTGCCTCAGTATACACATTACCTGTGTCCTAATTGCATGTGTAACCTACCCTTTAAACATTTTGCAATATGACCAAATGAGCTACTGTGGCCTGTATTTTGTCAATAGCATCTCTCTATTTATTTATTTTTTAATCTTAGACACTATAGACAAACTTTATATTCATCTGGGCCTCCTCCCATTATATACAGAACCTCCGTTTGGGCCAGTGCCATTCTGACTTGACTCTTCTCACTGTTAAAACCTCTTGTCATATTTCCACTATTGATTTCCATTAACTCATGTTTTATTTAGACCTTTTTTTTCTTTATTTTTTGAAGGCGGTATTCAAATACAAATCAGTCTTTATTACTTACATCATTATTTATCTATAGGAATGTGGTTACAATGTTATAAATGTTTTTTGTTGGCAGCTAAACTTCAACATATACATATGACGAGTCTAAATCACCGTAGAAAACAATTTAAAACAGAAAATAAAGACATTTTTATTGCTTCATTTGTTTCTAACCATTTTATCTCTGGTGTGGCCTCAGCGATGTAAATGCAAATACAGATATTTTTGTGACAGATACAATTATAAAGACAGATAGTAGCTTTGCATTACACCCCTTACACTGTACATGCTAACAGACATTACTGTTTTCATTCCATTCTGGACATTTATAAAGGGTGATACATACGCCTAGTGCATATTCACACTGAGGAATCCCACTCTCAAAAAATGGACGAAGGTAAATATAGCACACTAGGTAACAAATATGGAGTGATGGACACATCGACATGCTCTTAATGTTTGAATGTGCTGTTGATTGTTACTAACATCCCACACACGTTATGCACAAAGGAAGTGGAGGAGCTACTTACAGCTGCAACATGTTCAAAAATAAATTGCTGATGGTGGCGATACAGCAAACATAATGCGAGTATTAAATCTTTGGAAAAACATTTTTCTCTCTCTCTCTCTCTCTGTGAAGTTTGATTGGCATTCCAAAGCTGCACTTTGATCGGCATCTGTCAGCACATGCATTACATCATTTCCAGTTAGAATAGTGAAGTACAGTCAAGTCAATTATGTATAGCCCAAAATCACAAATCACAAATTTGCCTCTGACCTTTGGTCATTGATTTCTTATATACTAACTCGGAAATAATACAATGACAATTATTTTATAGTACACACTTCATATATATATATATATATATATATTATATTTATTAATATATATATATATATATATATATATATAACATATATATATATATATATATATGTATGTGTATGTGTACACTATTAGTATGTAATATGGCACTGGGACACAGAGAGTCTCCAGTGAAAACCATTCATCTACAAATTGTCAACTTTTTAGGTACTAAAGCTTGTTTTCGGTTTGGTGAGAATTCATCTTTGAGAGAATTTAAAAAGGTAACTTACTTGACCCTTGAAAAAGGATACCTGCAATGTATCTGATAACGTGTGAAAGGGTGTTGTTCACTGACACTGTCACAAAAAAAGTCACAATTTACAAGTAACAGTATATTTTTCTGCAAGACACTTGAAACAGAGTTTGTTTGTTCGTGTGGTTGTGAAGCAGATGGATTCAAATTCAGCAGCAGCCATGACACTTGTTCCCTGTTCATGTGAATGAGGACCCAAAGAACGGTCCCCCCTCCCTCGTTACCAAACAGCCTTCATTACCCCCCCCCCCCATTCCATCACGCACACACTCATTCACCCCTCCTCCACCCTGAAATCAATAGACAAACAACAACGAGGCGACAAACATGGCGACATCACCAAACCCTGCAAACAGCAGGACTTTAACAGGAGAACGATATTTCAAATTAATATTCCAAAGCAGCATTGGTGTGTTATTGGCACTGCAAGAAAAGGAAAGACGAATCTTGATAAGGGTGTCTTTGATCTATAAAGAAGAAAATCAATTCCTTCCTTTGATTTTAAAAATTCTATTTGACTTCAATTTCGACATTTTCTTTCACGAAGCTTCGGTTTCGTGAGGCAAAACGTCGCAGATTTGCAGTACAGAGTGTGTACGTGGCGCGAGAGAGTGTGTCGCTGTGCGTTTTTGTATGTGTGTGAATGTGTTGGTCTCAGACAAAACAGGGCTGCTGAAATGCGGCAGGCACTGCAGATTTTTGTTGGCTGGCTGACAGCGCCGTGCCGGTGCCAAGCCCCGACGGCGGAAACAACTAAAAGACGCATAAGGCTGGCATTAGAGCCCCAAATCTTCTCTCCCCCTCTATCCCTCCTTCTCTTTTCTCCTTCTCTTTTCTCGCTCCGTGGCACGGCGTTTACTTTGGTCGGGGTCTGACTCGATTTGGCAACATTCACACCCATCCGTGAATTTATCAATCTGTCTTTATTTCACTCTGATCTGATGGGAGGGGAGGGGTGGTGGTGGTAGAAAACATGGCACCTGAAACACCGCAGGAGGTTTAGGTAGACTGCTGCGTTGATGTGTTTTTTTCTTTTCTTTTTTGGACATCACCTTTTTTTTGGTGCTCCAGTTTAACCCCCCGTCCTCCTTGTGTCGCCGAATGAGAATTTTTGAGGATTTGATTCTTTCCAGGGTTTATATTTTTTCCTTCCATATCTGCTGCCTTTGTCTTGAGGATTTCGGGCAACACTTCCACAAAAAACCTCGGACACAATAGCATCTGGAGTTACAGCCATGAGGCACTGAGCCCATGTTCCTCTTTAAACCTAAAACAAATGGAGAAAACAGCATACTCCAATTATGCTCCCAAGACAATAAAACACAGCAAAAAGGAAAAAAGAAATCTCCTGTAAAACATTCAGGATTACCTAAAACTGTGTGTTTGGAGTCCATTATTGACGGAACAATATTTAGCTGCAGAGTAAACAAAGGTGCTATGCTCCAGTCGTAGCTGTAAATTGTGTTTGGGTATTGTTCGTCAGACAGATGACGACTGCTAATGTTGAATTAAAAAGGTTCTTAGAGGTGGATTTAACACGTTTCCTCTTGTCTTCAGGGTTGAGACGGAAGGCGAACGACGAAGGGAGACAAAGAGAGAGGTAGCAATGAGAGAAAAGGTGTGAAATTCTGAATTAGCAGCACAATATGGAAGTATTAAAGCGCAGCACAATGAGCAGTGAGAGCTACACGGCAGAGCGTTGTTCACTGACACTGACTGACTAAATAAAGACGCAACGTTCAGGCTCCCAGGGTTTTCATGTATCAGACAGGAACAGGCCGGGAAACAAACTCAATGTTGAACACCAACATGGCTCATTTTTGTGGTATACATTTTTATGTCTCCTGACCTTTTTCTTTTCAGGGAAACACTCTCCCTCTCACATGTGAATTATTGTATTATTATGTAAATTAACCCTTTGAATCCTAGGTTTTCACTCCCTTAATTTACAGACTTTGAGCGGACATGTCTAAGCCAGACATGCCATATATTGTTATTTTCAGAATAAGATTGGGTATTTAGAAATGCCATCAGTTTGCATGTGAGTTGTACTATACATGTTCTAGGACAGTTTTAATGCAATAAAAACAGTTTTATTAAAACTGAGTTTTTTGCCTGTATATCCACAGGTTTTCAACACAGGGCAAATATCTGCATATAAATGGATAGAGGAGAGTGTCAGTGTTAAGTGTCAGGGATATAACAACCATGTTGATAGGACATTCTGATGCTAATGTCAAAACATGTAACAGTAGTGCAAAATGAAAAGAAAAAGAGCTAATATTAATGGATGTTGTCACTCCTATTCTTACTATTTTTCTTCTATTTGGGATAATCATGTTCTACGTTTTGGAACTACAGTTCACATAACGCTTTGAGGGATGCATGCAGGAAGTATAATGGTGCCATGGGAGTCAGTGAGTTAGCTGTACATGGGCTACACCTTGAGTCATGCTTGTTAGTCTATATTTGTGTACATTTTGTAAAATTTGCACCATGAAATGAATTAGCTAATAGCAGTTCCTGTTTGCACTGTAACCATGGCTGTACAGATTGTCTTTTCTTGTTACATATACTTGTAGCAATTTGCAACTGTCTAGATTACTTTTAATACTGAAGAAGACTTTCAGACATGATGATTCTCAGGCAAGTTCTGGAGTTATAAGGAGTGTCCTTTGTCTGATTTCTAAGCGGACTTATGGAAGTTTATGTACGATGGACACTGGAGATATTGATATCCCAGGAAAGTGTCAGTTGCACTGAATTTGAGAGTATTTGTATGAGTCATGACTCTGAGAAGAACTTGTGTAAACTTGGTTAAATTTAAGTCTAAAATTTAACCTCGCTTTTATGAAGAAAACTGGTTTCCAGGCAGGAGCAGAAGATCAGAGCTAACAGAGCTAATGGAGCTAATGGAGCTAACGGATCTAACACATCTACAACAGAGCTAAAAGAGTTACGTGAGTAGGTAACAGAGCTAATGGAGCAAAGGCAGCTAACGATGCTAACAAATCTACAGAGCTATCAGATCTCTAAGATACAGTAGCACAGCAAGCTGCGATATGAAAGTTTTAAGATTTCAGGTTGTAAATAATAGAAGAATTGTGACAATGTTTTTCCTGCCTCGTTCAACCTCTCTGTCTCTCTCTCTCTCTCTGTGGGAGGAGAGGAGGAAGAGGGGCGACCCCGGAGAGATGGATGATGGGTCAGGTGCTGTCAGACTGGAGGGGTCAAAGGTCACAGGATCCTGTGGTTCAGCATCACACTCTGATTTTCTCCTGTCACTGTCATGGCTGTCTCTCATCATTTCTCCTCCTCTCTATTTCCTCCCCATTCTTTTCTCACCCTGTACTCTCCTTTGCTAAAATATTTTTTCCTTTTTATTTCCTTTATTCATCCTTTGCTTCTTCCTTCCTGACTTTCATTCTGTTATCTCTTTTATTCTACTTGAAATCTTATTTTGTTAGGTCCATTTTGTTTCTTCCTTCCATTATGATTGGGGAGAGTAAAGGAGACACAGAAGATTACTGACCCTGGACACGAGTTGGGCCGGGTTCAAATTATATTTAGTCTAATTGGAATGGTAGGGTCAAGTTGTATTGCCAGAGCAGATCTGGACTCTTTGTTGAAAGTTTATTAATGTATGTCTGGCTTGGGTAGGATTTCCATGGGTCTGTTTCAGATCAGGTCCACAATTTTAGACCCGTGAGAGACCTCTAGTTTGAGCTGACCTCTTGAGTATGAAATACGGCATTTTTTCCTCACTTTCCTCCACATTTTCCTCTTCCTCCCCCATTTTCTCTCTCCTGCCATCAATGACAAACCTATTCCTCCTCTTCCTCCACCCTGACTCCAAACTTAATACCTGTATTTAGACAAATGTGACAGCGTGTGAACACCTGGACGGCTGTAATATGAGGGGTATAGCTGTAGATCTGGGAGCTGCATCACATCGCTGATGTGCTCTGTGTGATTTCAGCGCGACCACCTGGCTGCAGAATAATGACATATCTGCTCCCACACACTGTTCAGAAGCCGGTGATCAGAGCGGCTTCATCACAGCAGGGCAGACCCCACCTGACATCACACAGTGAGGGAGAAGAGAGGAGGGTGGACAGCAGAGGGAGGGACGGGGACAGAGGAGGGAGGAGTGACGAGCCATCTGAGCGCCTACATAGAAACTTAGATGGCAGTCACCTGTTTTCTTTAACAAATTAGGAAAAAAAGAAACATTTTAAAAGTTAATACCCATATCAACTATAATAACAAAAGTAATTGCACTGTGGGCTCCATTAGGCTTTATTAAAATTCATTCACCACAGGTCAGAAATTAAAATGAGTAGCAAACAGCTTTTATAAGCTCAGAGGCTCAGAAACAATAATGACATAATTTCATTGCCACCTGCTGAAAGGCAAAGACAAAAAAGTATAAGAATAATAATATCTCTAATTAGCTAGGTCCTCAATTTAGGCTACCTTTTCTAACAGCCATATGTGAGTAACAGAATAGGCTATGAGAATAAAACAGTGAATAAGATCCCCAAAAGGATGTCAACAGGGCAGATCAAATCTATCAGACTTGAAAAAATCTTTTTAGGCTACACCAGAACTATTCTTCTGTGCATCTATTAATGTTGTGTTCATGTCACATGATGTTTGTCTGCTTGTCCGTGATTACAAGCAGCCAAATGGGGAAAAGTGTTCACATCAGCCTCATATTGTAATTCCAAGAGATTTGGGGTATTTTTCGAACAGCTACAATATCTCCCACTTGGCCATAAAAACTACATAACTGTGGACAAACCATTGGCAAAGTGGCTATAAAACCACCATCGCTGGCATAATACAATTAGTTAGCTAATCAAAAAGAAGCTACACACTGCTTTTACCTGGTTTCACTTATTAACAAATTGCTACAAATATGTAACAAGAAAAAACTACCGGCTAGTTTAGGCTTAATATCCATATTCCTGCAAAAGGTCAAATTCCAGCTAAAAGCCTCCAGCAACCTGCTACCGTTAGCTAGCAGCTGTTTGACGTTATTTTTATCTCCCAGTCAACCAGCTGTACTTCAAATAAAACAGTTTTCAACTTGTAGCATTCAGTCTTCATAAATATCTTGTGCTGCTTATTCTTAGTCAAATTTTATCTTAGCTAGCTGTCTCTGCAAGCTAACCTATTACTTTAGCTGGTTCAAACTGAGCTATAGTTAGCCTGAAGTGTTCAACATACAGAGTTAAAACATCTTTAGCATCATTAAGTGGACTAGCCTGATAGACAGACTGAACTGTTATTTTGTTTTCACTTAATTATTCACGTCATTGACATCGTGTTCATGTTAGCTGTTTTCTGTTTAGAAGGAGGAGTAATTTGTCCAAACCAGTCAATAACATCATGTCCATGTCATTTTCAGTCGACAAAGAAACCGTGATAGCGGTTGCTAGGACCACTTCACTTAATTTGTCATGTCGGTCAAAGATATATGTGGATTCAAGAGATATTATTTCTGTTAGTCCGCTCACAACAAACTGCGCTGATCACATCTAAACTTGTCACCATTTTTTTTTTGACAATTTTGCTGCATTATTTTTCTGGCCCTGGCACAAGAAGATGGCCTTCCCATTCTTAATCACACATACAAAGCTCTGATTGGTTGATTGTTTTTCCAACCAGTACAACAGCAGACCTATTTCAACTGCTAAAAAATTGGACATGCAGAGGTGTGGAGTCCAGCATGCAAAACAAGATCTGAAGTAAACTATTTTACCAAAACCCAAACACCTTCTTACAGACTAATATTATAATTTCTTTAGTGGGAGCTGACCCACCTGGCAGTGTCACTGCCTTGCTCTGTACTGATTTGACCACGGGATTTGAACCGGTCACCCTGGCAGATTTGGGGCGGTTTAACACTAACAGCATGGTTTTTCAGGTCTTTGTCAGCTCTGTTCCCATTCAGTGTGTGCCAGCAGAGACTCTGCCCGCTGCTTTCACATGGCACTGCCCTGGAAGCGTGGGAAAAAAAATGCAAAAGCTACCAATTTACCCTTGTCTGCTGCCATGGTAACCAACCAGCGGTTGGGACATTAAGGCAGTGATACGCAGGGAAACTTTATGGGCCACTCTAGCAGCCTGGCTGCTCTACTTTAGTTTTTTTTTTCTCTCAGGTTCCCTGCTCTCTGCACCCCTTTCCTCCTTCAGTGCTGTCTTTATTTTTTAGCCATTTGCTCCTCACTCTGGTGCTTCTCCATCATAGAGGTCAGTGTGTGCTCTGTGTGAGCTGAGTGATGAGTAACACTGTGCAAGCTCTTTTCTTACTGATAGATTTTCCATTTTATTTGTTTCTTTAATATTATTATTACTTTTCACTTTACTACAGCATAAAATATTGTCAATTTATTGTATTCATTCATCTATTTTATTTATTTAGGGCTGCAACTAAGGATTGTTTTCACTGTTAATCTTTTTTGTCTTTTTTTAAATTTTGTTAATCTACTATAAAATGTCATAAACTAGTAGTTTCCCAGAGCAAATCCTCACATTTGAGAAGATAGAACCAAAGAATGTGTGATTCATTTTCTGTCGATGGACTAATTGCTTAATTGACGCACTATTTTCATTCAGTCATATTGGATAGAACATCAGAGGACTTGTTTTATTCTCTTAATTCATTAGATTTGAACAAATCCGCCATAGAAATATATCAAAATGAAAGAAAAATCAATCAATCTAATAATCAATTGTTTCTGATCGATCGCCTCCCTTTGGGTTCTGTATGCACATCTTTTCTTTTCCGTTTATTCGTGTGTTCAAATGGTTCCCCAGCCAGCGCCCCGTCTCCTATAATTATACTGTGTGTGTGTGTCTGTGTGTGTGTGTGTGTGTCTGTGTGTGTGTGTGGCAGGGGGAGCAGGTGATTGGTTGGCAACGGCTGGAGAGAGAAAAGAGAACACAGCTGCAGGGAGAGAAGAGAGGAGAGGAGAGGAGAGGAGGGAACAATAAAGGAGAGGAGAGGAAAGGAGAGGAGAGAAGAGGAGGAAACAATAAAGGAGAAGAGAGGAGAGGAGGAAACAGGAGAGGAGTGAAGAGGAGAATCTCTAACTTCAGTACCACTTTCCTAGATATACGATACACAGAGATTCACAGCTGATTTGATACAATTCAATTCAGCTGCAATTTATTATTGATTCAGCTCAGATTCAATTCGATTTTATGTTTCCACTTGTTCTGTGTATTGTGGTTTGAGTAACTAAATTAAAAATTAAACCGGATATGCCCCCCACAGTTATACTGTCACACTACCAATAGTTACAATGGGCAGTGATACACTGGGTAACTTTCAGGCCAGTCCCTGAGGAGGAGGAACGTTTTAGTGAAATGCTGCAGACAGAGTATGGGATCAGATTACACAACATTATTGCTTTTCAAGATGATCACTGTGCCATGACTTGGCCAAGAGACACGCACACACTAGAGGGACAGTGAGAGAGAGTCAAAAGATCAGTGAAAAGTGAAAAGATCAGTTTTTGATAGCTGTAATTGATTTTTGACAAATTTCATGCAGAATTTGGGTCAGATCTGTTGTGTATCGATGTAGCTGCATCTTTGACTCTTGTATCAGGTTTTCCGATACATATCAGTTAATCTTAATAATCACATTTAATTGTTCCACCTGTATTTTAGACCAAAAACTGCTGCATTGGTGGGTGGGTGTAGCTTCAGGTACTGGTGAAACAATAAAATACAATCCAGAAAGTCCAGTTTGAGTAACGGATCCATGAATTTGAATGTAATCTATTAGGAATGTGCACTTGCATAGTAAAAGAGCAATGGTTTTCAGACAGTTCTGACACAGGAGTCGATAGTACAGACACGTCTTTTGAATAAATTGTGTGAACTTATTTTCCCATTAGTGGCCGACCTAAGCTAATGTGCTAATGAGTTTGATCATCATCATGAGCACTTAGAAATGTTGCAATTAAAATCTAACAAAAACAGTCAATATCGTTTTGCTTATCGTTAAACCATTATTGGGCCTTTATTCTGAAAGGGGTCAGTGCTGTTTTCATTGGTAATGACAATGAACTGAAGTTAAACTGTAACTTTATTAATTCAATGCCGTACATCCATGTTGTTTACATTGTTCTTCTTCTACTGTTGCTGCTACTATTATTGCAACCTGTATCTGGTATGCATGGTGTACTGTAAAACGTCACTGAAGTCACCGGTAAAGCTGTGTGCAAGGAGCAAGTCTTTGTGTTTAAGGATTACAATTTGAAAAACAGCAAGGACTTTTCACCAAGCCCCATGCGACTAATGACGGTCTCGTCAAGACTAGTTATGTACTGGCTCACAAGATCACAAAACACAGCAAGCCATTCGAGGAGGGGGAATGTATCAGAGAATGCCTTGTGGATTCTGCAGCCATCGTCTGCCCTGACAAGAAGAAGACGATGATGACAATGAAAGACTTATTTGACAAAGTTAATTCATACATTGAAAAGCTGTGACTGTTCAGGGGAAAATTAGTCGGAGTTACAACTGATCGGTGTCTGAATTTGACAGGGAAAAATGTTGGACTTAAAAGTTACAGAACCCAATACAGAAGATAATTTTCCTGAGCTACATAATTCACCAAGAAGCGTTTTGCAAATCAGTTCTGAAAATGAATCATGTGGTTCACGTTGTAACAAAAGTGGTGACCTTCATCCAGGCGAGAGCACTGAACCACAGACAGTTTGTTGCACTATTGGAGGAGTCGGAGTCTGAGCATTCTGACCTGGGCTACCACATGCCCATTAGATGGCTCAGATTAGCCAAAGTACTCAAGAGACTGTGGAAACTTAAAAATGGAGATCTGGGTGTTCTGTCAGATAAAAGGAAAAGCCGTCCCTGAGCTGACTAATGCAGACTGGCTGGCTGACTTGGCATTCGCTGTGGATGTAACTGGCTACATGAGTGAACTCAGCACCAGGCTACAAGGCAAGGGCCTTTTTGCTCACGAGATGTCAAGCTCTGAGGATGCTTGTGCTTTTTGGATCCACATACATATGTAAACAGACATTTTCAGTAATGAAATTCAACAAGTCAAGATACAGATCCTCTCTCACAGATGACCACCTTTCAGCTGTACTGTGCATCGCAACAACCGAGACTACACCTGGCTTTGATGCCCTCGTTCACACTCATCAGAGACTTCATTCCTCCCACTGAGTAAGTAGGCAACTAATTCCGTCACATTTGTGTCTGGAACATGGTAGCCTGATCAATTTCTCATGTGGCCCCCATAGAAAATAATTGCCTTTCCCTGGACTAGCGCTAGCTAGCACCAGCTAGCGAGTTAGCAGTTAGCCTGCCAGCAACAGCAGTTCACCAACTACCCCTGCCAAAAGTTACTACATCACCAAGCTTCTAGGGCCAATTATTTTGCAAAGACGTGAATTAATTTCGCTGTACCAATTTCTGGTGTGACCAGCCCTTTAGTGTTAGTTTTAATTGGAGCACTTGGCTTCCTGTTTCTGTCTTTGATAAGCCTGATGAAGGTCATCTTGACACAACTTCTCCCTTCTAAAACAAGTTCTAACTCAGGTTAAATGCTGGAGATGTTTAACTTTGAAAAATACAATAGTAAATAATAATAATATATTATCAATAATATCTATTCATTTTGCACCCATTTTAGCATTACCTATCAATTAATGGATTTTAATCATCTTGTTTCTGTTATTGATTTATCTTTCATGTGTTTCTGTATCAAACTGTATTTGTACAAGCATTACACTCTGCTTAGTGAAACGATACAATTTGAACAAAAAGCAGAAGAACCACCAGCAAACATCCAAGTTGTGCTCTGCAAGAATTAAAGCACCTTCTCATATTAACATACAATCACTGTCTCTTGTCTCGTGTCTTTGTTTCGGTTTCTCGTTCACTTCACTTCTCAAAGGGACGCAGGAAGGATGAGGACGAGAGGAGGAAGAGGAGACATCTTGTTCCTGTACTCTGCTCTTTTCTCTTCTGAACTCAGTTCTGCTCGTCGCTTTGTTTCTGATAATGATTCTGACGATGCTGGTGACGATGCCAGGGATAACTGAGGGGTTTGTACTGAGTGGGGGAGGGGGTCTGCCCAAGCTGTTTTTCCATCTTTGAGAAGCAGGAAGAGGCTCAGATCGGTTCACTGATTGGCCGGCAGGGGGGAGGACCTCGTGACCTGATCATCAGGTTTCAGATAGTAAAATATTATTGATCAATAACATACATCAGTGACAGACTGGGAAGAGTTACGTTTTTTTAAATAAAAAAACATGCACTTTAGTAAAAAAAACTAACAAATATTGTTATTAAATGCTATTATCATTATTATTAAATTATCAGAAATGAATTTAAGATGAGGTTACATTAGGGTTCCTTCTGGTTTATGGATCAGACCTGAATAGGTCTTAATATTTATACATGTTGTGTATATATATATATATATATATGAAATATATATAGGTAGATTTTAGATATTTTTTGAAAATCACTTCTAAAGTATGTCACTCCTTAGCTCCTAATCTTATTTTCTTCCATATTTTTTTCCTCTTTTCCATGATCTGATCCTTGAGCTCCTCACTGAGTCATATCGTTGATCTCGGGGTGTTGTCTCATTTTAAAAAACCTGCAATGCCTGATTTTTTTGGCCACTTGGGGGCAGTGGGAACAAACTGTGAACACAACAAAGACTATTTAAGTTGATATGGCAAACTTGTTGCAAACACTTGCTTATTTACACATCCAGCAGTTACAGAGCAACATCATCTTTCATTTGGAGTCGTGTTTAAAATATAGATGTACTGTGTTTCTTTTGTTTGTTTTTTGAGAAGCTAAATTCTAATTAATTTAGATTTTCCAAAAAAATCTTACTGCACTAAACACTGACGGTCTATAAGTTGTCAGTAAATTCAGGCTCGGTCACTTGACACTCCACAGCTCTCTCTCAGCAGAAACGAGGTATTTTTGCCAGAAAATTGGCACAGGGGCATCTATCATTGTTAATTCATGCACTCAATGTTATGGACAGTCGAACCATGTGATTGGTCATTTTGATTCACTTCTTCTTCTTCAAACAAAGCTGGTATGAAAATATATTGTCACTGAAATATTTTTCAACCATTTTGAAATAACCCGTCTCTCCAGAATTAGCAGAGCAGAATTCGGCTACGTGTGATCAGCTGATCATCTCTCAGTCAATTTGTGTCTCTCAGTGCAGGCGAGATGCTAAAAGTCATTGTTTGTCAAAAGAAAGCTCTCACAAGCTGAAGCTGAAGTCAGTCTGAGTAAAAGAGATTGTTGTGTAAAAAATGTAAAATCAGATTCACATTCAGCCTCCTTTATCGGCCAATCAGATCGCATGAATGAAATTGCCCGGAAGTGACCGCAGCGTCGATCACAATGAATGAGTGTGTGTGAGAGAGTGTGTGTTGGGTGCATGTTAGGGCTGATTTTGCTTCATGATCCCTCATCCCACAGCCGAAAGCATCAGCAGCCAACATCCAACACACACACACACACACACACATATACACATACTGAGACAGCGAGCAGCAAGCTAGCGCTTAAAGCAAAACTGGGCTTCCATGGCCATCCATTATCACTGACAAGCTAAATGTACCATGGTACACCATATGGTACAGGGAGAGAGAGAGAGAGAGAGAGAGAGAGACTAAAGTAAACTGGAGAGAGATGCAAAACAAGAGAGAACGAGGGAGCGCTGAAAGAATGAGAAAAGAGAGAAAAAGACAAAAGAAGAAGAAGAAGAAGAAGAAGAGGGAGGATGGAGTGCATTTCAATTATGGTGTGTTTTTTTAAGCTGCATCTAGCTCTGTGTTCTTTTTAAATAATAATCTGCAAAACAATGAATGGATGGATGGATTTTATGATGAATAAATGTGGGTGTTACTCCTTTATTTCCTTTATTTGTCCTTTTTAACTTCATTCCTCATTCCAAGCATCTTAATATGTCACTACAGTTCAGAACCATAGCCGGCCCCACAACCAGCTGCCAGAGAAATTTTTTGACTAGCCACCAAACTTTTTAATTATATGTTCTGTTAAATGTATATGTCCACATGATGATCTAAATGCTGTCTGAAAATTATGTAAGAAAATACCTTTATTATTATGTATTGTTATGTTATTATGTTATTTTTAATTTAATTTGAATTTAATTTAATTAAAATTTAAAATTAAACAATTTAATCCCATTTTAAGCAATTTAGCTTCAGAATCCAAATCAGCATTAAAAGTCCAACAACTGGAATATACTGTCTGTTGTAATTGTTGAGTGTAAACTCTGATATCAATAACCAAACACAGTTTACTGATATTCTATTCTGGTTTTTTTTTCTGTGTTCATTGTATGGTATAAACGATTCCTAACCTACAAAAAAAAAAACACCAAACAAACAAACAAAGCATTATTTGTTGGAGGTATCGTAATTACGAGTTTCTGATTTGCAAATAGCATTCACATCATCTTCCAAATCCCTAATTACGACTGGGAAGCTCATATTTGTCTGACAGCTCTGATACATCCGTCTCTACCATTCATTCCATATGACGTGAATGCGACATAAAGCCTTGTGGGTTACACAGACTCTATATAAAGATGGACGACATGACAGCTCCCCATCTTGACGCCAAAACATCTGGATCACCCCCTGGTGGCTGGCTGCAGTATAGGTCATAAACCCCGATAGCGGATGGGACATGGGCTAAGTTTGGTTTTAATTAGTTATTTGATGCTATAAAAAGGGGCTGTGATGTCATGATTGACAACTGTGAATGTGCTCGCGATTGGTTCAGGCGGGTGTATAGGCAGGACCTTGATGCCGATCACTACTGCGCAGACTCTGGCTCCAAATGACGTCAGCAGCGCAAGGTGGCAGCTCCCGTATCCGGGATATTTTGGCTTCATTTTTGTACCGTGGGAGGAAGTGGAGACGCGTCGTCCATCTTTACATACAGTCTATGGGTTCCACGTGGCAAAACTCTCCAGCCAATCAGAGAACAGACCTGTACCTGTCAATGAATTTCAAACCCAGGAGCTTGAACAGAAAGTCACACAAAATATCTCAATAAAAACAGAAATCTGCAAAATAACGTGAACTGCAGTGAAACCTAAAATGCAATATATATATATATATATATATATATATATATATATATATATATATATATATATATACATACACATACATATATATTATTTTATTTTTTAAACTGGCAATTGTCTGCAAACACACACACACACACATGCACACACAGTGTTGGTGAGGAGTCTGTTACCTAAAAGCTTGCCACAGGAAACATCTGTTCAGACAAAACAGACACGTTCAGTTTAGACAAAACCACAAAGAGGGCATCTCCACACACGCACGCACGCGCGCACACACGCACACACACACACACACACATACACACACACAAATAGATATAATGAAGGAACTGTGAGACACTGAATTATTCAGCACATATACAGTATTTGTGTAATTCTGATGTAACAGTGACTATAAGAGCCATCATTATTTTAAAAACACACCTGTGTTTTTGTCAGCAGTAAAGAAGGAAAAAGGATGGCAAGGAAGGAAGGACTGGTGGATGGAGGAAAAGAAGGGAAGAAAGTGGATAAAGCAACAGATCAGGCTAAAACAGAAAAAGACGGCAGGAGAAAGAAAAGAAGGGAAGGAGGGTGGAACAAAAAAAGAAGCGTGGAGAAGGGAGTGAAGGAATAAAGGATGGAGGGGGAAGGAAATAAATGGAGGAAATGGAGGAATGGAATGGAAAGAAGGAAATGGAGAAGAGAATGGATGCCAGGGAAACCATAGACTTTAGCCCCACCTAGCTCTTAATTATCTAATGCTATGTTTTGAGGGAGTAAAAATCAACATCCCAAACAAGTGGCCCAAACCATCAGTTCATAAGCATGTGTTGGAAGAAAAAAAAAAAAAAAAATATATATATATATATATATATATATATATATAACCAAGATATATATAGATCTTGGTTATATATATATAACCAAGATCTGCCAAAATCAGCAAAACCAATACAACACACACACACACGCAAAACAGGGCAAGTCGTGTTTTCACTTTTCAGCATTCACATGTTGAGTTCGTCTGAACAAATGGCTGGTTTGTTTCAACATTTTCACTTTTTTATATTCCTCTGTTGGTTCTTTTTGGATACCTCTCTTTCCAGGGTACCAACACATGCACACACACACACACACACACACACACACACACACACAAAATAACACACACTCACACATAGAGCCAGTTTCACAACAAAGACAGAGACTGTGCCATGCTGCTGCAGAGGGGGCAGTGCCACGTTGGCAAAGCCCAGGGGGCAACTGCTATCTCGTGCCAACACTTCTCACACACACACACACACACACACACACACACACACACACACACACACACACACAGAACATATCAGTATTCCAGCATCGTTGCAGAGTCGACTCCTCCGCCTGCTTTGTGTGGCTTCATGTTCGACACTCTGCATGTTTTTCTACAGAGACTGTGTTAAAATGTTTGGATTTAACATGATTCATCAGCTCAAACACACCTGCATGAAAACGTCTTTACGTGTTCATTTCTACATGTGTGTTTTTGGGCCAAAAATATAACTTGAAAAGTGAAGAGCCCCCAGTCTTTGTATTTCAATAGTCTAAAGGACTATACACATTTTACATAACCATTTAGCTCGTGCCTATTTCTTAGGTCTGACATTTACAAGATAAAGTCTGTAAGTGTTTTACATTAAGCTCCAGATCATCCAATAATTATTAACAATTATGAGAGAAGATGCTGTTTTTAGTTTTCATCAAAACATTTTGAAATAAGAGTGATTATTATTGCACACATCATGAATGTGTTGGAAGTGTATTAAATGTATTTTTGACTATTTACTTAACTTTAAACAGACATTATCAGGAGGTTGAAGCTGACACACAAACACTACTTTACAGAGATTATCCTGCTTTAACCTGAACAAAACAATCTAATCTGTAGTTTTATTCTTCCTATGGATTAACGTGCACTGTCCCTCTCTTTCTCTCTCTCTAACCCTAACCCTGTCTTTCAACATTTTATTTATAGAGCGCTTTTCAAGATAAGACACTTAGTGGGCAACTTTACACGTTTTAGTTCAAACATGCCCCTTCACCTATTCAAATCTATGGCAGCTCTAGAGGACATCATTGGATGAAATTACAGTTTTGTGTTGTTGTTTTTTTGCAAACTCCTGTTGCAATGGACACTATACACTGGTACCACGGTCAGTTGTTAGACTGTACACAAAACTGATGCAAAAAAATAGATTTAGTGTTAAGTTACTCTTTAAAATGCTTATAGCACACACAATACCTAATTTAATTTGATGGGTAGAGTCGCCAAAAACTGTTCTCGAGTAAAAGTACAGCAAATTTAGGAAAAAAAAGAACTCAAGTAGAAGTAAAAGTAGTCACAAAATTCCCATGAAATATATGAATTTTATATAATCACGAAGTCAGTACAATTTTACGTACTTTGCTTGTTGTCTCATGTACTTATGATTTGGCATCATCATGTCAAAAAAGTATCAACATGTTACAGTTAATTGTAGGAACAATTTAGTTCACCTAACAAATCAAGTCTTAAATGTTTAATTCTTGTCCAGATGTGAGCACACCACATCCGGGTCTCCATTCAAATGAGGACAAGAGGACCACATGACTTTATGGCCAAATCCATCTATAATATCAAAAGCAGAACTGTAATGTTCTGTTAAGATTTATTATGTAATTAAGATTAAGCGTAGGCCTAAACCTAACTTTTTTTTAAAAAAGAAAATAACATAAAATTACTCATGTAAGCTTTTTAGGAGATAACGATGATTTTTCACTCAAAATGTACTTGAGTACGAGTAAAAAGCTACATTAAAACCCATTTCAACAAGTACAATTTACTCAAAAAAGAAATTTAAGTACATGTAAGGGAGTAAATGTATGTAGCTAGTTTCACACCTACTGTATATCAATAACTGCAGCCTGTGGATTTTCCCATACTTATACACGATATTGTAATATAAGAATAACAAAATACGCATGTCTAATATTTCAACCATGACAACAACAATATTTCATCCAGCTACACAATTGTCTTCAAAAATGCCTTAACTGATGTACAATAAATGCAATTATAATCAAGGACAAAAAACACACACAGAAACCTGATCAACCATCAAAACTGACCAAGTATGGAGACGTTCTCCAAACACTGTTTACTACCAGACTTTCAGGACATCAGCAGCAGCGCTACACATTCAACTGGCATCATGTTGTTGAATATTGTTACGGAGTGACGAGAAAAATGTCACTATTAGCTGTGTTCAGGTGCCAAACCACAGATACTGCTATCTGTCAGTATCATCTGCAAGAAACACACACCACACGCACGCACACACACACACACACACACACACTGTGATAAGCCCTTAGAGAAGCTCTGACTCTACGTTTTTGCAGGTGTACAGCAGCATTCCCCAAAGGAGTATCTCCTTCTATCTCTCTGTATCTCACACACACACACACACACACACTTCACCATGTTCAAGTCAAATAGATTTACTGACTTTTACACGACTTTACATAGTAAGTCAGAAAAAAAACCTACCTGGCTGAAATTGAAAACTTGCCTGTACTAATTAAAAGGTAAAGTTGAAAATGAAGGCTGTTAGAAAGTGATTTTTGTGAATTAAAGACGTTGTGAGACAAGCTTCTTCTTCTTGTTTTAATTCCTGTTGTGCAGACGCAGCATCAGTGTAATGCTGCCACCCACTGTCATAGACCTCCATTCAACCAGGAAGACAGAACAGGGAAAAATACAAATAGCACCTGACAAAATTCATACACAGTGTGTGTTTGTGTCGACAGAGGGGTAGGAGTCCTTAAAAGGTTTTCCTTGGTGTAAAGCAGCAATGGAAAAGTGAAAACTGCGGGCTATGATGGACAATGCTGCACATCCACTCCACAACATGGTGCTGGACCTGCAGAGCACCTTCAGTGCTCGCTTGATCGCCGTAAGATGCTACAAGGAGCGCTACAGGAGGTCCTTCCTGCCTTCAGCAGTCAGACTGTTCAATGCCTCACTGTGAGTTGCAACAGCACTCATATTCACTGAACCTGGGGGACAATAAATACACACGGCAACACTGCATCCGCCATTACACCGGACTCCTGTGTCTGTTTGTCTTATTGTTGCGTATTTGTACATTGTATTGTATAGTGTATTGTACTGTATAGCGTATTGTATCTAAAAGCCATGACGTAAGAGTTAATGTCTGGGCAAACTCCATCCGCAGAGGAAGACTGCAAGATACGCTGATTATGTGTATTACACTATATATAGCTAGCCTAATAATCAGACTGAATTGCCATTTAGTTTCATTCAGTCTGACATTGTGTTCATGTTAGCTGATTTCTTGTTTGGAGGGGCAGTTATTTTGTTTTGTTTTGCCCTCACCACCCAGTCGCGAGCGACACATCCCTAGCATTAGCATCATTTTAAGCTGACACAGAAGCTGCAATAGCGGTTCTTTGACTTTGATCAAAGAAACACGTTGATTTAAGAGTTACTTCTGTCCGAGGACTTACAACAACTCGTACTTCTGCGCAAATTGTATTCATGCTTGTCGCCATTTTTCTGAATTAAGGAATTAAGCTAGGTAGCTAGCTATCTATATAGGAAGCTGATGTTCTGCCTACTAAACTGTGATTGGTCAACTGTTTCTTTGAGTGCCAGAACAAGCTGTCAGTGAGCACAACACCACACCTGTATGAATTACTGAACAAATGGGAGATTTGAGTATTGAGGTCTGAAACAAAGCTAATACAGTATATAGCAGACTAAAAACAAAAAAAAACAAGCAGAGAAGGTGGACATTTTTTCAGCTTCCCCTAAACCCTCCACCAATAAGGTAGGACGTAGCATGAGAAGCGAAACCAGGGGCCAAAATGGCAATATGTTCTGTTTGTAGTGATTTAGCAGGTAGCAGGTAAGGAATAATCTTATTAAAATCAATACTTCAATACTTCCCACCCCAATGTTTTCCTTTTCTCCACTGCTCTTTCTTTCCGTCCCTCTGTCTCTCTCATCATTTTTCTCCTTTCTTTCTCTACCTGTTTCTCTTTACATCTCACTTTGCATATTTTTCTGTAACTTTCTGCGTCAGCACTGGTCTCTCTTTTTTATCCTTATCTCTCTCTCTCCCCCTCCTCCCTTTCTCTCTCTACTCCTCTCTGTTTATCTGTCTCTCTCTCGCTGCCTGTCTTCCTTTCATCTCTCACCATCTGCCTTCCTCTATCTCCATTTTCCTCACTCTTTCCCCTCTCTCTCTCTCCCTCTCTCTCTCTAATTCTTCTTGTCTCTCTCTCTCTATGTCTCTCACCCCTCCCTCTCGTCTCCCTAAAAACTTGGCAGTGATCCCCGTCGTGTTTTTTTTTTTTTCACTCCTCGTTTGGGGGATTGCGAATGAATGCGGTCCAATCTAGACCTCGGCTAAGAGACATGAATTTTCATTAATTACAACCTTGTCAGCAAAAGCATTATGGGAGCTGAATATGAAAATGCTAATGAGGGGAGCTCATTTGCATATTTTTCTTTGTTGGAATGTCATTAATTATTACGTTTTATGATGATGAATGCAGCTGTCGATGGCTGGCCCTCCATGCCTAATTAGCTATCAGAAAATCCTCCGATCAAAAAAATGGATTGGGATCCCAAACTTTACTTTTCATTTTACACCTCTTTCACTTTCTCTCTTTGTCACTCTCACTGTTGTTTACTAACCCTGTTTCATTTCTATCATTTCCCAGCATTATAACTTTACACTTCCTTTCATCAATGCACATTATCTTCCTCCCTTTCTCCCTATTTCAATTTCTTTTTCTCTTTGTCTCTCATTCATTTTTTTTCATTCTTTGCCTTAACTTTTTACTGTCTCTCTTCTTTCTCTAACCCTTACTTTCTTTCTTATTCTCCCTGTCATTTCTTTTTTCTCAGTTACTTCCTGACTTTTGATGCAGGCTGTCTTCGATTTCCAGAGATGAAATCTGCCGTTGGAGGATGTGTCACACTGTGCAATCTAGTGTCAACTTTCATCTAGGACAGCCCAAAATTGCACGGGGTATGGTGATTTCAGACATAGTTCTAGTTCTCCATTAGGTATTTTCCTTAAGCTCTAGTCATGTCTAGCTACCTTTAGTTTTGGTTATAGCTCTTTCAGATCTAATCTTTCATGCCCAATCTGGTATTGACCTTTAACCCTCTTATCACTAGCTTCTTTAGTTCTAGTCTTTTAGGTGTAGCTCCATTAGCCAGGAAACCTAATCCTTGGTCCTTCGGTCCTTCAGTTCTAACTCATCTAGTCCTTGTCCCTGTAGTCTTGGTTCCTTACACCAAATAATTAAGCCCTATATCCTGTAGCCCCAATTACTTCATGTCAGGTCATTTAGTCCTGTTTATTTAGCTAAAATGCTTTGGTTAGCTACTGTGTCCTGCTAAGTTTACCCTAATTACTTAGCACTGGGTACTTTAGTTCTAGGTCATTTAGCCCAGATCATGTAGCACCTATTATGTCTTTTAATCCTGGATTTATTAGCTGAAACAACTCAGTCATAGCTTCTGTTGTTCATAGCTTCTGATTCATCCCTCCTTTTGTTGTTCTAGCTTGCTTAGCCTGGCCCTTTAGCTACTTCAGAACTCATTCATTACAGTGAAACCTGCTCCTTTGAAGTACTTACTGGCATCTACTCTGTTGCACTAGAAGAATCAGCTCAACAAACTCAACCTGTACAGTGTGTTAGTTACAAGTGTTAGCTAGCTAGCAGGGTAACAATGCAGTTCTTGTTTAACAGCCAGTAATGTAAAAATTGCAGTTAGCTAATCAGATGTGTTTTTAATAACATACTTGGCTGTTGTAATTATTTCTTGATTATCTAGCTGACACCTGAAGAGAAAACCAATCAGATGGATCACTAATTAAATGATCAGTTTCTACTCAGACATTAACTACCCCTGTTCTGTTCAGTTGAGATGGAAAAGTTCGAAATTTGGACAGACAATCAGCTGATCACAGCTACTGTTGCCCACAAGCTGAGGACCTCCAATATGGCTGGAAGAAGCGTGGAAGTGTTACATCACCTGAAAGTCCTGTAATACTGTCGTAGTAATGTAGTAATGTCTCTCCTCACATCTCTCTTTTTGTTGTTCCTTCCATCTCTCTTTTTCTATTGTCTAAAAAGAGTAACAATGAAGACTTAACAAATCCCCCCTCCAAAAAAGCCACTAACCAACCCCCCCCTCACTTGGCTTAATGAATGCCAGGCTTAATTAGAGCACCATGATGTCAGAGGCATTAATTATCAGTTGGCTTCGTTTCAGAAAACACACACTGTCTCTCTTTCTGTCTCTCTCTCTGTCTTTCTCTCTGCATCAGCTTTATTCCCTTTTTTATTTCTCTCTTTTCCATGTTCAGACTTAGATTTCATGTTTAACTCAGACCTTTTCTTTTCAAAGAAGAGACTCAGTGTGAAACAGTGTCTGATTTACGGCAATTTATGACATCTGATCTCATTTGTGGCAGTCTGAACAGTCATATATGAATTAATGTGACATTTACAAAGCTCTAGCATTTGTGGTCTGGCCGGTCTGATGATATTGGCGGCGCAAAGGAAAGATAAAGGGCAGTTGACGGAGATTGTCAGTGGAGGCGTCCAACACACATCGACATACACATGTAATCAAATGCATGTTTAAAGCTGCATTAGTACATTTTTTGACCACTTGGGGGCAAGCTGAAAACTAAATCTGACATATCATCACCGTATAAAGTTGTTATGATTAAAGTGTTAGCGAACAATGGCCTCTGTACATGTTATTATAATTCATTTGAAGTTGTGTTTGATTAGTGCAGCTTTAAAACCTGAGTGTCTGAGCACTGTATCTTTACATGTATGCTGAAAAACACATAACAAAATAATTTTAGCCATCCAGCCTTCATCAGTGTAACTGACTGATGAAGATACCTAATTGAGGTGTTACCTTACAGTAATTACTTATTTTTTCTTTGCTGTTTATACACTCCATATAACAGTTTTGTCACTTTCTTGTCACTGTTTATGTTTCTGACTTCTTGGTGGAGTGGACACCTGTGATGGCAGCAGCACACTGACACACCAAAGGAACTAAGAAAAAGAAGGGCCCACTATTTCTTTAGTTTATTTGCAAAATCCCATCATTTCCCATCATGCTTCATTTCATTGCCTGTGTATTGATGTGCCAATGTCTAAGCCAAAATGGAAAACCTGTGTTTCTATTTACATTCTTTTTTAATTGCAAAAATTCCAAATGACTATAAAAAGCGGAGGCTAAAAATGTACGCAAAGAAACTGGTGAGAATAAAATGTTATTACAACCAAAAGAAGTGATGGGCAGAACAACACTACAGAGCCAAAAGGTGTTGGATGGGGCTGAGGTCAGGGCTCCGTGCAGACCAGTCAAGTTCTTCTACACCAAACTGGGAAAAACATTTCTTTATGGACCTGGCTTTGTGCACGGGAGCAGTGCCATGTTGAAACAGGAAAGTGTTGCCACAGTTGGAAGCACACTATTGTCTAAAATAACATTAACAATAACATATGCTGTAGCATTAAAAGTCCAAAGCCCAAAACAATGAAAAACAGCAACACACTATTTATGAAAACAAGGTTCTAGGTTCTAAAAAACGGGGGAATTGTCCTTTAAGGTTTGCAATGTGAATGTATCCCTTGTCTCTCTCTCTCTCTCTCTCTCAGATGATAAAATACAGTTCATCTTTGGCCTCTGGGAGCCACGGTTATAACTGAAAAGCTCTCCCTCTCTCACTCTCACAATAAACATACTGTTTCATGCTGCACATCTCTATCTCTCTCTCTCTCTCTC
>VMKM01000724.1:186335-254007 GCA_008360985.2 Macquaria ambigua | reverse complement strand
TCCATCCATCCATCCACCATCCACCCATCCATCCATCCATCCACCATCCATCCACCCATCCACCATCCACCCATCCATCCACCCATCCACCATCCATCCACCATCCATCCACCCATCCATCCACCCATCCAGCCATCCACCCATCCATCCACCCATCCACCATCCATCCATCCACCCATCCACCCATCCATCCATCCACCCATCCTACCCCTCAGCAGTTGTTTGATCTCTCTGCTGGCTTGTGTTGCAGTGAACTGGTAGACGATGTCCAGCGCAGTCTGGCTGTAGGTGTTTCTCACGGTGGCATTGATACCACTCTGTAGAGGAGAAAAGAAGATGGATTTGCTTTGTTGACTATTTAATTTAATTTTTGTTTCATGGAGACACAAAGTGAGAAAACAGGAAGTTAAAACAGACTAGAGGGTTTCATTTTCTGTTCTGTTATTGTCAATTTTAAATGTACGCTTGTAACAAAAAACTAACTTTTCTTTATTATATTGCCTTACTCATTATTACATTATACATACCTGTTTGTACAAGAAAAATCGACACACACAGTGTCCTGTTACTTAAAACTCAGACTAAATGAGTCTCTTCATAATAATTAAACACCTCAGTGATGTAATAATTCACCATCACGACGTCTACAGAAAATAACCCATGCTTGCTCATTCCCTGCAGCTGTTCTATTAATCACAACCACCTCTAATTTTTCAACTGAGATGGCCAAAAGCTGGAGAGCAATATCACATTCAGATCTATTGAATCAAATGTAGGCCAAAAAACAAAGATGAATTCAGTCCAAAGACGCTTCGGGGTAAAGACTCGTAGCCTCTCACAGCTGGAGGTCTAAATGACAAAGTCAGTTTCTCATCATGAAACGCACACAGCCATTAAAACATATTGCTGCTCTTGTTTTCATAAACCCTGAGGCATTTTAATGTCACCAGCACAAATGGGTAATTTGCATCATCCCTCTCTTGCATTGCAGTTTCGCACTATTTTTCACAACTGTGTCTCAATTTGATCACATGGGGATGTAGGGATTTTCCAAACCCTACCATAAATAGGCAATAGGCCACTACATTTAATGCATTCAACACTTCCCAAGGAACCCTATCTTTTCAAAATGATGTGACTGTCTGTTAATACAATAGGAGGAGTCACAACAGTGCAGAGTAAAATCTTTCTCTGAAGGAAGTAAAACCTATTTTAATATCAACCTTTTTGCAGCTTTATTTTTATTGATATTTTAAGGCAAACAGAAATAAGTCAATCATTTCCAGTATTTTACATATTTTCGTACTGAAGACTTAGTTTAGTTTATTTCATTCATTGACAATTACAGTCCAGTTGGGCGGTTTGCCTGCAGCCATTTTCGTGACGGCTTTCTTGCTAGCAGCCAAAAGTATCTTAAAGACTCTACTTTTAAATAAATATTTGTATCTCATGTGGTTTTTCCACAAAACATTTTTACAATTAACTAGTTAAAAATTCTTAAAATCTCTTTGATAATTTCTTGCCGATATTTAAGGACAAACCCAGAAAATGTAAAAAATGGTCAGCCATTTTTTTTTACCAAAACATTTTTGGCTTAGGCCTAGGTCTGTTTTTTCCATATTATGTCAATCTTCCTCAGTTACCTCAGTTACCATTTTTCTTTCCAACTTCCTTTTGATAAGAACGGTCAAGTAATTTGGGGCGTTGTGTATTTTATTGTATCATCATAGAGGTTTGTTGTCTTTAATCTTATATACACTTCAGTGGTTGAAGAAGTACTCAGATCATTTACTTTATAAAGGAGCAATACCACACTGTAAAAATACCTCCTTCATTTAAAATTCTACTAGAATTATCAGCAAAATGAACTTAATGGACCAAAAGTAAAAGTTCTCACTGCACAGAAAAATGCCCCCTGTCAGTGTTATATTTTTAACATTATTACATTGTTAATACTAATAAATCAATGTGTAAGTAGCATTTTACTGTTGTAGCTTTAAATACAGTTGTTGGTAGTTTAGTCCAGTGGTTCTCAGCCTGAGGGTCGGGCCCCTCCGAAGAGTCACAAGATAAATCTGAGGAGTTGTGAGATGATTAATGTGGCAGGAAGAAAGAAAAACCAAAGTTCTGCTGCACAAATCTGAATCATTTTTTAGAATATTTGTTGTCTTTGCTTTGTTGTGACATATTAGAGACTCTTTGGGCCTTGAACTATTATTTAAATGAAACCAGCTGAGAAGTTTAAAGGAAAATGGTTGAACAACTCATAGACATCTGACACTTGATAAGGGGCCCCAACTGGACACTGTTTGTTCATAAGTGGTCACAAGCCAAAAAAGGTTGGGAACCACTGGTTTAATCTTCATGCATTTTATTTATTAATAAATATGTATTTTATAGGATTATCATATGTTTTTATGTACAATGTTATTGTGAAAGGTAAGTAGTAACTGCACCTGTAGTAATGTGTAAGTGTAGTGGAGTAAAAAGTAGAATATTTCCCTCTGAAATGCAGTGGAGTTGATGTATAAATACTCGAGTAAAGTACCTCAAAATTGTACTTAAGTACAGTGTGTGAGTAAAAGTACTTAATTACCTGCCTCTGTAAACCGTTTTTTGAGTGAAATGATAAATCAGAAATAAAAATGATAGTTTTACTGGAGGGATTCTTTGAGATCATGGCTCCCCATTTCAAGATTTGTTTCTTAGAGAAGCCAAACTTGGAGTACGATGTCAGTTTATTTTTCATCATTTAAGCTGCGTCTGTCATTTAAATAACTCTTCACATTCTCTTTGATATGGAAAACATCTTCCACAGTCTAGTCATCCATCACAGAAAACAGGCAGCCTTATAGTCTTGACAAAAAAATCTATTAGTTTTATTGTCATTTTATGGAAATAGAAAACGCCTCCCCTTTTTATGTCACCTTACAAGTGTTACTGTCACGGCTATGATATTTTACAGGAGTGCAGTTAAATTCAAGGGCGGTTTCAACCTTGAAGTGTTCATACACCTTATGCTGGAAAGTCAAAATTACATTGTAATTGTTCTTTAAGTGAACTCAGGTCCAGGCGTCAGTGCTAGAAGGTTTTCAGTAAATTTCCACTTACGTCCAGCAGGAGTCTCACTGCCTCGGTCTTTCCACAGAGGGCAGCCTCATGCAGGGCAGTGCCCGCTTTGGTCTGTCTGTTGATGTCGATACCTGCCTGGATCAACAGTCTGACGGCAGAGAGCAGAAGAAAGGGAAAGTGATTAAGGGAAGGAAGTCGGAAGTGTAGTAGGAGATGACGTGGGGGGGGGGGGGGTATGAATATGTGAGAGGGTGAGAAGAGAAGTGTCAAAAGAAACATAGATGTAGACACGGAAGGATGCAGAGAGAAGAGGAGATGAATGAGGTGGAGTCAAGAAGGAGACAGAAAAGAGAGGAAAAAGAGAAAAAATGATCTTTAACAAGAAACACAACACAACTTACTGAACAAAAATGACTTGATAAGAAGAGAAAAATAAAGTGAAATCATAGTATACCGCTGGCATTACTCTATATTTCTCTTATTGTCAACAAATCCCATGAAATAACCAAAACCAACTATGTGTTAGTCCATCTCTCAATACTTTCTGACTTCTCTACCCTCTCTGTGATTATCAGCCCCAAGACCATTTGTTCCTCCTGAAGACGGAAATCCTTCATTTTAAAAAAAGCTTCAGTAATTTCCTAAAACAGCTGGGCATTGTAGTTTTTAGCAAGTGTTATCCAAACAGGTACAAATAGTGCATTTGTTGGGGACTATTTTCAGCTGTGGATTAACACACATTTGGCGAGTTAGTGAGTATTTACAGCAACTTCTACTACAACAAACTCAAAGTTTTCATCATAATGAAGTAATGATGTCTTTCTTCTGCCACAAAAGAGATCTTGATCTCAATGGGACCACTAATTAGATAATAATTATTGTGTTACGGATTGAATTAGAAATTGATACATTTAATTAGAAAATAATCAGCTTGGTAATGTCACTGGTCAACACACGATTTATGAGCCGCTGTCACATTTCATACTCGTTCCATTGTCTGACAACAGAAACAGAAAAATATGTAAATGGCACAACTACATTGTGAATTAGGCTGCGTTAAAACACAGTACAGGTGATCACAGAGAGCAGGAGGGAACAGAACGGAGGTTAGGGCCGTCTCCCTAGTGGAGATTTCTTCGCTAGATGTGTTTGACTGAAAAAGAGAAGAAAACTGACAATTTCCTAATGTCGTCTTTACAATCAACAATCTCCACCGCCATCAGAAACACAAGCAGCCAATCCCAGTTCTTGCACTCCCCATGTTATCACTGTAGCAGCCATAGCCCCGATGTGTAGTTGCATTTTTGGGTAGCCTACAACATAGCTTTGGTGGGTAAGTGCAATGTAATTGCACGTAATGTACAACTATAAATCAAGCTTCAAGCAGGCCGTCTGTCCAAACTCACCAGGCAAAAAGGGGCCTTAATCAGGGAGGGGACCAAGAACCCAATGGCCATTTTAACAGAGCTTTAGAAATTGGAGAACCTGCTGACAGAACAACCATCAGAAGCCATTCATCAGTCAGGCCCTTATGGTAGAGTGGCTATGGAAGCTAACTCCTGAGTAAAAGGCATATGGCCGCCAAAAGCCACTTAAAGGACTCTAAGAGCTTGAGGGAAAAGATTCTGAACTTAGCATACTTGCTAACATGCTAAACTAAGACGTTGACCATGGTTAACATTACACCTGCTAAACATCAGCATGTTCACATTGTCAGTGTGAGCATGTTAGCATGCTGATGTTAGTATTTAGCTCAAAGCACAGGCTAAATACAGCCTCACAGAGCTGCTAGCATGGCTGTAGATTGTTGTTGCTGGTCTTTTCATGGGATTTGGTAACATGAAGTAGAGAATATCACCAGCCAGATACTTTAAATGACAGGGTCAGAAAAACGGACGTGAGGTTGAAAGAAAACACAGCTGTCAAACGCACATTTAATTTTCCTCAAACTTCTACTGAATTAGAGTCAGAGTTTGTATGTGAGTGTGTGTCTTCCACAGACTGCTGGCCATGCCTAATGAGCATCATTTATCAGTGTCACTTCATGAGAGGCACGCTCTGCTCTATCAGCTATGACAGGCTTTATTCTCTCTCTCTCTCTCTCTTTTGAACCTCTCTCTATTTATTTATTTTTCTACCCCTCTCTCCCTTTCTCTCTTATCTTCCCTCGGTTGCAGTCTTCTCTCATCTTTCAGTGACTCTCTCCTTTCCTCTGCCTCTCTCTCTGTCTGTGTCTGCCAGGCAAGCAAACTTCTGCACCGACACACACACACAGTATAACGCCCTGAGTTACTTAAAAGTGGTTGAGAGTGATGAGAGGAAAAATAGACTTTGTGGTGTGCGTTTATTTGCAGTGGCACACCATTCTGCTGGGATCTCTTATCCCGAAGCTTTGTGCTGAATGTTGACATCACCACGGCAATGAGAGTCACTTTGCCATGATGCTATTTTGCAAAAACATAAACAAAAATTAGACGCACATCCTCGTCGAGATGAGATTATAATGACTTGACATTTAGCGTGACAGAGTGCCATGCAGATCTGCAGTGTTTCCAATCACATCAGCTGTCTCTGAAATGTATTTAGGAGTGTATGAGTGATGCATCAACTCTCACTGTGTGGCAACACATTTGTTGCATTATTCCTTCAGTTAATTGGATCATATTGTTCCCCTGTTTTGTTATATATGTGTTTTCTCAGCAAGCTCAGGAGGACATTTAAACCCAGTCATTCATTAAAAGTGGTGTGTGTGTGTGTGTGTGTGTGTGTGTGTGTGTGTGTGTGTGTGTGTACCTGATGATGTCTATGTGTCCGTTCTTGGCGGCCAGGTGGAGAGGAGACGTCCCGTTGGGGTCGGTGGTGTCTCCTTTTTTGGGCTCCAGCAAAGCAGCACACATGTTACTGGACAACAACAACTGGACCACCTACACACACACACACACACACACACACACACACACACAAACAGAACACAAGCAACACATTTGATCATTTCAGCAGATTGTCTTCAGTTGCTGCTGTTTTTAAACAATGACTTAAACCATTGGTTCTTACCCCAACTCTGCCGAACTCACAGGCCAGGTCCAGAGGTGTTTTCCCTGCGTTATCCACAATACATGGGTTGGACTGGTGCTGCAGCAGCATCTCCGACTGGAGACGGGAAGCACATACACACACACACACACACACACACACACACACACACACACACAAGCAAAAGCACACCAACACATGAGAAAAAAAATCCAACAAAAACAGCTATTAAAAATCCATTAATCCGTTATTGAGGCACTGAACACCCTGTAAAGGTCGCCAGCATTCCCAAGTGTGTAAGCTAAGCAGCCACACATGTTAGGACGAAATTACATGTGACAACTGGTGAGGATGCTCACTTTTTACCAGACATGTGGCTTTAGCCCCAGTCTTTTAGCAGATATCATGTATGTAGCCATCAAGTGCATATTTAATACCCCTTTTTCCAAGACTAAACGAGTCAGCTGGAAACATTCAGCTGGAGATGGTGTTTTCAACAAACTAATGGAGCTAACGTTAGCTTAATTAGCTAGCTAGTTACAGCGGATAAACTCTGCAAGCGTCAGTTGTCATTTCAGCCCACAAAAATCCATGGTTACCGGCCAGATATGAGAAGCCAGCTAAAATGCATACGTGCTGTGTGAGAATGGAAAGCTTAACAGGGGTAGCAACAGTAACTAACGGGGATGTGGCATAGTAAACAGCAAGCCTGCATTTCTTTGGACTTGTGGAATAAAACCAAAAGCACCAGGAAGAAACCCACACCGGAGATAACATACAAACGCTGCCAGCTGCCAGGTTTGAACCACCAACCTTCTTGCTGTGAGGCAACTGTGCTAACCACTGCACATCGTGCCGCCCCACGTGTTCAAAATGCAGTGCATACACAAGCACAAACAGTTACAAAGCCACACACTTTACACGAAACACACATGCTTGTTCAGAAAACATGTCACACTGTTAAAATTCAAAAGCACTACTGATGAACTCAGAAAAGCAGGGCTGAGCAGACAAACACATTTGCACGGGACACATTAATATGCTTGTGTATTTCCATCTAAAAGTGCCTTTTAAAATCACTGTACAATAATTCAGAACATCAATATAATGTGTTGTAAGCCTGTTGTCATGTTTAATATGTACCTTTGCTTGTGTTTGCTAAAGAAATCACAATATGGTAATGACTCAGAGAGGGGTGGCAGCGAGTTGTTTACTTTGAGTGTATATCTTTTACAAAAAGCTGAGTTTTGCCAGTTTTTGTCTCCAGGTGAGTTCAAGAGAATCCGTCTCTGCAGGCACAGCAGCTTGTCCCTGTAAAACGACCTTAGAGGAGCACTGTGACGTCAAGTGAAAGGAGGAGCTTGGTTAAAGTGGTTAAATACCCCCCTGCCAGAGGAATAAGTTCATTGTGCTTCCAGTTTTCTAATGCACCTTCGAAATGGAACAAATTAGGAGAATATGCCAAATTAGATTTACTCATCTCAGATAAAAACACTGTCTCGCCATCCTTGTTCTAAAGCAAATGTCTCTCTGTGTCTTGCTTTTGCCCCACTGGATGTTAAATGATTAATTTTTTAATCTGCGGTTTGTTTCAGTTTTTGTGATTTTATATTTATTTGCCGTTGCACACTGGGATCAGCTGTGGATCAGAGCTCCAGCCCCAGTTTGTTAGCCTGTATAAATCATGGTTATTCAATCAAATAGAAGCAGTGGTTCCTCCATTTCCGAGCCTGTGAATGCTGAGCGCTGCTCTCCTCTAGGGTATGTAGTGAGTCTGCTATATTTCACTGTTGTTGCTTTGGCAAGCCTGCAGCAGCACTGCAGTGTTTACCCCAGATATTCTTTTCTCAGCTTGAAAAGCCTCTAAGATGGAATTTTATTTAGCTCTTGTGCTTCATTTTGTTTTTTACAGTTTTGACACAGGAAAATGGGCACTACATATATGGCAGTGACCATTGCACTCTGCAGTATTGCTTGTGTAATGTGCTGGTGATAGGAACTGAGGATTATTGTAGGTATCACTGGATAAGAACAAGACATTAGTGATGAATGTTAAAGTAAAGTTAAAGGTAGCCTGATTCCAGATCTATAACTTGCTGCCCACACCTTTTGTTTAGCAATTCCAATATGGCTGGCATTTTGACTTGTCATAGCAGGTAAAGCACAGGTGTAATTAATAACACTGTTGACGGCTTTTAGGCAAAGTAAGTGAAAACACCTACGAGGGTGGACTACGGGTGTGTAGGGGCTTTAAGAATGGGGACATCATCCTCCTGCAAAGCTAGGTAGCTACCTAGCTACATTTACAAAAAATAGCGACAGAAAAAACTGTGGATTGACTTTTTGTAAGTCCACATACAGAAACAACAGCTCTTAAATGAACATACTTCTTTAATCAGTGTGAACATCTTGAAGTCAGCTGTTCCTAGCAACAGCTACTTTAGTGTCTGTGTCAACTGAAAATGACGCAACATGAACACGATGCCAGGCTGACTGAATGAAGTGAAAAAAATGACAACTCAGTCTTATTATCAGGCTACGTTAAACCTGCAGTAACTGATGTTTTGGCCCCCTGGGGTCAGCAGAAACAAGCTGTGAACACGGCACTGACAGATTAGCACCTTTTAAATTGATGTAGCAAACAGTTGTCTATTTACACATCCAGCAGCTCTGTTTTTGGTCTCTACCAACTCCTGAGGGAAATATTGTTTTTTTAGCTAATTACTAACTGTGTCTGTCTGCCGTTTGGTGCTGGGCAGGTAGTGTACTGTGGGTTTGTAGAGCTCTTTTATTGAAAACAACTATGAGAGCAGTGAGAGTGAACCTAAACAGTAGAGTTGCGGGCCAGAAAACCAAAACAATGACCTGAGAGACGCTTAAAAAGTTCTGTAAAACAGAGAAAAACAGAAGAGCTGGGTGATAATTTTACATGGGTTCGTCACTATGAATGACGTCTTTCATATTACACATACTCATTCTATTCATTGTTATTATAAAAATTTTGATTATAGCAGCTTTAAAGGTGTCAACAATCACTAAAGACAATCAATTATTTCAGCCTCTGTGGCAGCCTATTCTAACTAAAAGATGCTGAATATATATGAATTATAATAGATGTTATGTGAATCATGTGTAGTTAATACAAAAACAACCTGCCTGGACCTCCACTTTGAGCTCTGTTTTTGGGATCGGTATCACTCACCACGTCGTAGTGGCCGTGCTGCGCTGACAGATGGAGAGGGATCTGTCCTTCATCTGATTGGCCGTTGACGGAGGAACCGGATTTCAGCAGCATCTTCATAGGCTCCGCCTTCCCTTGCCAGGCTGCGTAGTGCAGCGGCCGCATACCTGCACACACAGTAACACACACATGCACAGTATGAACACGCATGCCATATCGATCACACACTGAGATATATGATACTATTGATCCGTGAGTGGTTATTTGTAAGAGGGTGACACGTACAGTATTTGCTGTGTCCAAAGCTCACTTTCCCCTCTGCTTTTTTTGCACATATGTTTTTCTATGTTCACGTGTGTGTGTGTGTGTGTGTGTGTGTGTGTGTGTGTTTCCTCCTCACCTTTCTGGTCTCTGATGTCAACAGCAGCCTGTGACTCCAGCAGCAGAGTGATGAGCTCCAGGTTTCCATTGAGCGCCGCATGATGCAGCGGAGAGAACCTATAGCACACACACACACACACACACACACACACACCATGGTTACTGACAACTCCAGTTTGGCTATTCTTAAAGTATTTGGACCAAACAACCATGTACTAACTAGACCACACACATGCAGACTCACTTACGCACACACACACACACACACACACACACACACACACACACACACACACACACAATGGTAATAGCAAAGCTTAGCATGACAAATAGATTTAATAGCAGAGGATTAGGACCAAACATCTGAGATCAGAAAAACAGAGCAGAGGGGGAGAGATGAAAAAATATGCACAAGAGGAAAGGATTATGTAAAGGATACAGTGTGTGTGTGTGTGTGTGTGTGTGTGTGTGTGTGTGTGAGAGTGAGGCCAGAGGGTGTATGCTGAGCAGATGATACTGATATGCCAGCCTTGATGGAAAAGGATGAGAAAGGGTATAAGGAGGAGAAAGCATCACATGACCTGAGGACAAAGACAGGCAAACATAAATGTGCGCAAACACACACACGCAAAATAAATCTCTTTCCGTGTCTCCCTAACACACACCTTCTATCTCACTCTTATCAACAGTGACACTTGTCTCCTTCCTCCTCTCTGTGACTCTTCTTCTCCTCTCTGGAGATTTGCCGCTTGCTGTCAAACACTATTGCAGAGAGCTTTATGAAGGATCCAACCTTGGAATATATGACCCATGAAACTAAGGTGGCGCGGAAGGTCACATACACAGTCGAAAGTGCAACAAATGGGGTGTTTGTCGAGGTTTGCTCCATCGAGCAGTTAAAAACTGACATCATGCTTGTTTGATTAGGAATTTTTTATGTGTGGCTTTATGTGTATAAGTAAAAATCGGTAACTGAGTCATCTAGGTTACATATTCAGTAATTTAATGTCAGAATTACTAAATAGTTTAAATGTTGACATTGACATTTACCAATAATCTATTTGTGTTAGGCTGTACAGTAAGTAGGCCCTTACGCTGGCAAGCCACTTGCAAGGCTTAAAAAATAAATGTATGTACAATTTAAACGTATGGGCTTGATAAGTTGATTCAGCCGCATGACACATCAGTCAGCCAATCACATCATTTTACAGTGTCTTTATGAGCGCTGTGTCTTGCAAGTATTGTGCATATATTGCACAGGCAGAGATGATGCTCTGATGTCTATTCTAAATAAGTGGAGCCTAAAATGGAATTGAAACTTCCTCTGCTCTTCCATCTTCCTCCATAAGAACTCATCTCATATAGATGTGTAGGTTTTATATGATGTGTATTACATAATCCATCCTGCAAACTGAAACGCTACACACAATGGTTGTGTATCAGCATAGAAACAGGAACCCAGGAGGGGGTGTAATGCATGTGCCGTCAACAGGCTAAAAGACTGAGACAATATTCGTCTGCCTCTCTCTGAATTCAAGGACACATTGTTTCAAAGATTGCAATTTTATATTTTTGGTGGAGTGTACTCTAGTTTCTGGTTAGCCCTCAACCCAGTTTTTGTGATTGGACACTGAATGATCTGTAACCATGGAGACAATGCTAGCTTTACCATTGGCAAGTGGCATGTGTGAGCGTCAGCTTGCAAGCTATTGGACCTCTATGTGTGAATTGTTTTGTGAGAAAGCAAGGTGTATTGGATGCTGGATATAGGAGTCACACTCGCTTTGTGTGTGTTTGAGTGAGTGTGGAGCAGCATACTAAAGAGTGCTGCACTCCCAGAGTGACCTGCTCTAGTTTATTCACTACAGATCACCCATCGCTCCTTCCCTCTTCTCCTCCTTCTCTCTGCCTGTTCTTCTTCTTTTATACTCCTTAGTTTTGACTGGTTATCTTATTTTCCTCCCCTCTTTTCCATTCCTCCACTACCTCCTCTCCCTATTATCTTCCCTATATCCTTTTCTCCTTCCCTTCTTACTACTACTTATTAATAATTTCAAATGTTTTATACTTTTTCCTTTATTTTTGTTTTGTTGGTTTATATTTTGTATTGTTGCGTTTTCTTTCCTGTGCACAGAAATATTAAAAGCTAACAGATATTATTATACAGCTGTATCATAACATATATTATATCATTACATATATATTATTGGGTTATGATTTCTGATGCATTAACATGCAATCAGTATTTCAATGCTAGCTGGTCAGGGTTGAGCTTTTAGCTATTACAGTAGTTAAAGTAAAGTAGTTAACTAATAGTTTTAATATGTTTTATGTATGTAAAATCATTAGCGGCAAAGTAACTAGTAACATAAGTACAGGGCTCCATGTTTATTGCTGCTACTCAATAGGAAGCGGGAAACAGTACTTCAAAATAAAAGTGCTGTTCTGGAAATTCACTACATTTCCAGGTCAAATTTGACAAAGCTGACCCACTCAGAAAGGACCTGCAGTGAACTGCGACCCACCGGTTGGGAAACACTGCCTTAAAAGGCTAAAGTCAGGAAACAAAGGTCTCTCTTGCTAGTTAGCAGCACAGATTACATGAAAGACTGTTACATGATTGGCTGCTCTGCAAAACACACAGTGATACCTATCTCTGGCTGTCTTTAGGTAAGAATATGACTTTGAAAACATTTGAAGTGTTTTTATTAGAAAAAATCATGTCATATATATATATATATCTATATATATATATATATATATATATATATAGATATATATCAATACACAGTAAAATGGGCATCCCTATGGAAGCCCAGGATTCATGTACTGTTGGAGTCGACCCTGTAAAAAGATCCTTGTAAAAACTGGATTGTGATGAAACCTTAAAACAAAATATTAAATGAAGATGTCAGCATCTTTGGACCTTCCAGCAGCCCTATATCTGACAGTGGCACGTTGAGCCCTCTTATCACAACAAACAGTGAGCAGAGAGCGGAGGCTTCCCACTGTCTGTGTGTCATAACCCACTTCTGCATCTCAGCAATGGCTGCGTCTTCTTCCCCTCGCTTTCCCCTTCAGGGTTAAACAGGGATACCGTTACACAATGCTGCACTAGGCTGAGTAAAAGAGCACTGTGTGTGTGTGTGTGTGTGCGTGCAGCCCTGCAGAGTGAGTCGGGGGGTGCACGTATGGGGGAGGGGAAGGGAAGCCCTTGCTTTTGTCAAGTAGTAAAAGCTGCCATGCAATATTTATACCCCACTTCTCCTCTTCTCCTCCACAAATCCGTCTCTCTCCTCCTCTCTCTGTCCATCTTACTCTAGATCTCTCACTCGCTCTCTCCTCCCACTTCAGCCTTTGACTATCTCACTACCTCCCTCCACAGCTCCGTCCTCATTCTCCTCCTGTACTTCCTCTCCAGTCTCTTCCTTTATGCCTCCTTAACTCTAGCCCTCTTCTTACCCTTTTCCATCTTGCAGAGCAACGCTGCAGTCAGGCCTTTAAGGTTGTGGAGAGAAACTAGTCTCAACACTAGTGACAGACGCGTGTGTGTATGATTGTGATGTTCACAATACATCACATCTTATCCACAGCCCTAGTCCCTTATCGAATCTTATTAGGTTTAAGTAACAAAAAGCTAAAATAAAGTCACCTCAAAGATGTCTGATCACCTTTTGTTGGCTGAGAAGGCAGAAACTCTGCAGTTCTTAGATGCAATCCGGGTCTTGTGCAGACCAGGAACCAGCGATCTGAACCCATCCCTAGCTGTCTTACAGGAAATGTTCCCATTTTTGCTTTCTTGCCAAGAGCTAGATGAGAAGATTGTGTATGAAAATGAAGCTACCACCAGTAGCTGGTTAGCTTAGCTTAGCACAAAGACTGGAAAAGTGCTGGCTCTGTCAAAAGGTAACAAAATTCATCTAACAACACCTCCAAAGCTCACCTCTTAACACGTTATATCTTCTTTGTTCAAACAAAAACTGAAGTGTAAAAACGACACATCATGGTTTTACACGGGGTTATGTTTCGGACAATTTCTTGGTCAGGCGATGTGAAGTCCTGGAGTTTTGTCATCACCATGAGGCAAAAACGCCAGTCCCCCCATTCATTTGAACGTGGGTGGTGCGGCGGTGGGGTCAAAAGTTAAAACGGAATCAACTTTTGGAGAAACACCAATCGACGTCACACTGAGGTGGCCAATCACATAAGCCAGCGATCAGACTGGAAGACACCCAGGTGAAGAAGAACCTTGTTTACCATGTAGCATTGTAGCATTAGCTGTTTACTGCAAAGATGGAAGAGAGACGGATCGATCACCGCGATGATGACCTTTCCAGAGCTGTTCAACCCTGCCATGAGGGAGTACAAAGACGTTAATCGCTGTGCAGTCGCTTGGCGTTGCATCACTCAAGTTTGGATTTCTGGTTAGTATTTCTACTTGTGCTAACTGCCGCAACTCCTGATTTGGTGTGAATACGGCCTAACTCCTGTTGAACTATTCCTTTAAAACACGAGTAGCTAGCTGTGAATATACCCAACTACAAATATAATGCAAAGACACCAAAGCATTTTTTCAAAGTGTATCAAAAACATAAAACTGTCTCACAATGATGTCAAGTGCAAATATGGGTTTGTATTCATGTAGGGATGGAAGCCACAGTAAATCCCGTTCACCAAGACATCACTGCACTGCTGCCTCTGAACCCCACATCTTATGTGTCTCCATGTTCACAAACCAAACTCTGTTCCATATCTTGGTTTTCCAATTCCTCTCTCCAGCTGCCTCTGTTTATTTCTCTCTGTTGCTCATCTGTCTCTCTCACGATCCTGTCAAAGTCTGCATGTCTCTCTCCTCTCTTCCTCTGACGCTGTCTGTATACTGTATATATGTATTAATATATCTCTGACTATCTTGATCAACCCCTGCCGCGTTTTTAGACACGCACAATCTTTTCATGCCGTTTTGTTAAACAAGCTCTACACTTGTCCTCTTCACCTGTCACACACACACACACACACATATACACCCATATATACACATACACACACAGTTTGACCCATTTTCAGTAATGAGAGATTTTTATGCCTCCTAGGCCTTCCCAAAACACACTGCTCCAACAATCACACCATGGACAGGGAAGGAAGGAAGAAAGACAATCACTCTTCTCTCCCATCTGCTGCTCACGTGTGCTTCTGACTGTGCATACAGCATGCACCTGTGTGTGTGTGTGTGTGTGTGTGTGTGTGTGTGTGTGTGCGCGCGCACCAGCTCCTGGCTCATATATCATGTTGTCTCGTGTCACTCGGCCTGCACATGTGTGTCTGCAGGTTTTATCTGGCCAACAGATTCCAGATCATCTAAGAAGGAGTTTATGTATCTGATGTCTTTCTGTTCGGAGACGTCGATATCTCTGACTGTGGCTTTTGAAGTATTAAATCAGTGTAAAAATGTGTTACAGGTGTTTTAATGCAGACAAGTCATTCAGAATTTGGGTGACAATCTATTCTAGTAAAATGTCCTCATGGCCATATTATACTATTTTGTAAGTGTTAAGATGACTCACTTACTTATCTCATAGTCATATTTTCCTTTAAGGCAGCAATCGCTTAGCATAGAACCATCTTTTATTCAAGAACGGCTGTGTGTGTTGTGTCTCATTATTTCCTCTTTAGCTGAGCATAGAAACCAACCAACAACATTAATTATCCATTTGTCGATAACACTCTACTGTTTCTAAAATGTTTCCTCTCCTTATAATGTGTCGTCTGCATTTTGATGGAAACACTGGTGAAGTGGCTACTGGAGGGCAGAGAAAGAAATCCTGGTCGGTACCATTTTGGGCCGTTTAGGCTGACAATATTAAGCCTTAGAGCGTCCCCTCCCCAAACAGCTACACTCAAACATGGACCTGGCCTGAAGAGGGATAGTGGGTATCCTGCTGCATTTCAGTCTCGTACACAAAACAGAGATCAAAGAAAACAAAGAAAGAAAGAAACAGATTAGATGAAATGAATTTAAAATGGCTTGGAATAAAATAGCCAGTGAAGTTGATCAGGATTTTAGCAAATGATTAAACGGCATGAGGGGCTGAGCTGTGGAACATGGAGGTGTTAGCTGATTGTTGTGGCAGGTATCAGAGAAGTACATCTGCAGGTGGATGGAGGTCAGGCTGCTTTTGTGCCTCTTTCACTGGCTGGTTTGCAAGCTTTCATTTTTCTCTCTCTCTAGTTTTTTTGTCAAACCAGTGATAACAAGACAAGGCCAAAGGAAGCAGAGAGACAGATAATCAAATATTTATCAAGATTTTCTTTAAGGTGGCTTCAGAAAAACTGTCCCCTTTGTCTTTGTCAGTATTGTTAAACACCTACATCTTCTATTACAGATAAATTGGAGATGAATTGGGAGAAAAACGGTGGGAAAAATGGTGTGTTTATTTAGCCAATGAGACAGATCTTTCATAATAATTGTATGTACCATGTGCGATAATTGATTTTAAATTAGGCCTTAATTTACTGATCATTCCATGACCTCATATTTGTTTGCTTTTTTTGTTTTTTTCTTATGTGCTTTTTGCTTACTGTGAAACATTTTCATAAATAAAAAGTAAAAAAAAAAAAAAAAGATTTTCTTAAAGCTAACAGACAATGTGACTTTAGGGGTCCATGTAGGGCTATAAGTCATTTATCTAGAAACTGGAATGTTTTGAGTGCCATGTGTTTTTGTTGCTTTCTAGCTGTTTTAGATCAGGTATTAGGCATTTTACTGCTTCCTTCATCAATCTTTTTCCCTTTTGAGGTGGACCACTCTGCATTGTTTAACTCCTGGGTTTAAAGTCAGACCCTCTCTGGCAGATTTGTTGGTGAGCTCTATGCTACTACTATGTATAAATCTGTGAAGACTAAATTTGCACAGCTTCTTGTATGTCTGCTATCATATACTATATGTTGTTTGTCTCAGGGAAAGTACATCAGATTTCACTTCCTGCACTACAAAAGAATGTGCTGGCACGGGTATGAAACTTTCTCCCTTTCTTATTCTTTCCTTTCTTCTAGCACATTTTCCACACACACACATACAGTGCATATATAACTGGGGTCTTGTAATGTACTCTCAGGTCTCAATGGGGATCTCTTTGTTAAGGTTTATGAAGAGGGATCTTCATCCTCTGTACACTCCAAGTGCTTTGTTGTTGTCACATCTCCAGTCTCCTGTGAGATGTGCTAACTTGTAAATGTGACAAACCTCTTTCTTTCTCTCTTTCTTTCTTTCTCTCTTTATCTCTGTCTTTATCTCTTTATCTCTTTCTCTCTCTCTTTCTTTCTCTCTTTCTCTTTCTTTCTTTCTTTCTTTATCTCTTTCTTTCTCTCTTTCTCTTTCTTTCTTTCTTTCTTTCTCTCTTTCTTTCTTTCTTTATCTCTTTCTTTCTCTCTTTCTTTCTTTATCTCTTTCTTTCTCTCTTTCTCTTTCTTTCTTTCTTTCTTTATCTCTTTCTTTCTCTCTTTCTCTTTCTTTCTTTCTTTCTCTCTTTCTTTCTTTCTTTATCTCTTTCTTTCTCTCTTTCTTTCTTTCTCTCTTTCTTTCTCTCTTTCTCTTTCTTTCTTTATCTCTTTCTTTCTCTCTTTCTTTCTCTCTTTCTTTCTTTCTTTCTCTCTTTCTTTTTCTTTCTCTCTTTCTTTCTCTCTTTCTTTCTTTATCTCTTTCTCTTTCTTTCTTTATCTCTTTCTTTATCTCTTTCTTTATCTCTTTATCTCTCTCTTTCTTTCTTTCTTTCTCTCTTTCTCTTTCTCTCTTTCTCTTTCTTTATCTCCTTCTTTATCTCTTTATCTCTCTCTTTCTTTCTTTCTTTCTTTCTTTATTTCTTTCTTTCTTTCTTTCTTTCTTTCTCTCTTTCTCTTTCTCTCTTTCTCTTTCTTTATCTCCTTCTTTATCTCTTTCTTTATCTCTTTATCTCTCTCTTTCTTTCTTTCTTTCTTTCTTTCTTTCTTTCTCTCTTTCTTTCTTTCTTTCTTTCTCTCTTTCTCTTTCTTTCTTTCTCTCTTTCTCTTTCTTTATCTCCTTCTTTCTCTCTTTATCTCTCTCTTTCTTTCTTTCTCTCTTTCTTTATCTCTTTCTTTCTTTCTCTCTTTCTTTCTTTCTTTCTTTCTCTCTTTATCGCTTTCTCTTTCTTTCTTTCTTTCTCTCTTTATCTCTTTCTTTCTTTCTTTCACTGTCTCCATCTCCACTCTCTTCCCTTAGCCTTTTTTGTTTTTTTTACAGAGTGAGTTCATTATGAGTCTCCAAGCGATTGCCAAGAAGAGTAAATGAATCTAAAATGAACACTAGTGCAGACTCATTAGCCATGTGTATAAAATTTCACTTGATCCATGCATTTCTATCATAAACTTTATTTATGACTTATTCGTGCAGCAGACAAATACACACAGACACGTTAGCATCAGCCAATACAGAGCACTTAATACTGTGGGAGGAATTAAGGGTCAAAGAGGCAATAACAGTAAACACTCTAATTAGATTACACTGTTCAGTTTCACGTAGAGTGGCAAAGCAGCGCTGCGAGGATTACTTTTGATCTTTATCTCTACACACTCCACTTTATTCAGCGCAGTTTGCAGTCTTTTAGCTCCGTTTGAATTACTCTCACAAGAGGAATTAGCATTTCTACCTTGTGTTAGACAGTCGTGTATCGTGGATGAACAAGTACTCTAAGTGCCAATTAATGGAAAAAGTGAGGGCCACTACGAGAATCGTGAACAGCGTCAATGCTCCTCGGCATGAATTCTCCAAGCCTGTGGAGCTCCACTGGAGAAAGATCCGAAAGATATCTGACGATGAGTGCCGTCTAACCCGCAGTGTCCAGCTACATCTGCTGAAGGATATCCACCTCCACAGTCGAAGCGCCCATGTTAAACATCTCTACTTTTTTCTCATCTCTCCTATATTTACGCGCAGGACCAGCTCAGGTCTCTTTAAATATATATATATATATATATATGTATAAATGCCTATATTTATTGACAACAGACTTAAAATTAACTTAAACTGAATTTGTCATTCACTTTGTCTTTATAGACGTATTGTTTTTGTTTGTTCACATCACGTCCCCTCCAAAGCTTGTAAAGCAGGTGAAGGAATTTTCTTTCTACTAATATGCACTATTCAGGAAATACAGACAATACAGTGTGCTGTGTACAGTAATTAAAATGAGTAAAGTACAGCCACAAAGTATCTGTTACAGCATCGATCATTAATGAATTAATGTTAATTAGGTCTGGATCTCAATGGGACTTACCCCGATGAGCTGCATTATGTTTGTAAAATACCAGCAAAGCAACTCCAACCTTTATTGTTAATGTGGCAGCTAAAGGACAGACTGACTTAGAGTGGACACTGGTACCGCAGGACCTTTCCCAGGGGACCAAGAACCTATTGAGGAACTCGGGAACAAAACCTGCATTTTGACCGAAGGAACCAGGGAATAGATTTAGTTTCTGAACTTTAGTTCCAGGTATAAAATAAGTCCCATCTCCGAGGTAGTACTATTTGATGGTTCAGGAACTTTTTTAGGGAGTTTGTAGGGCTGAACACAGACACCACACCAACTATGACTTGCGTACCGCCTCATTCACATAACAAGGATGCTACTACTGTAGTAGCAATATGGTCGAGGGGTGGACATTAAAGAGAGAGGGTGCAAACAAGCTGAGAAAGCAAGCAATCGAGAGAGAGAGAGAGATGTGGTCGAGAGAGCTAGCGAGTGAACGAGAGAAATAAAACTTTATAAGCTGATAGTTTCATGGCGGTTACGTTCTAAAGCAGGAATAAATCACCATCAAACTCTCAGGAGTTCTCGGTCTCCCTTTCCACCTCTGCATGTCTCCCTTTCATTCATTGATTAAATCCAACACAAACATCAGAGTCAGGCAACAGTAAACACAAAGAATAACATGATGACTCTGTATCATTGTTTCCTCGTGTATAAAAAGTTGCATTTCAAATGCTATTGTCGTTTTTTAATCCATCATCGGTGTGATTTGTATGGTTCTTCAGATGTGGTGGAAACGCAAACAGGAATGCTCAGAAAGGACTTTCTGTTGCTAGTTTAGTTCTTTAATTTGGTTCCACTGGTTCCATAGTTCCTGGAACTATTTGGTCAAAAAGCACTGAGAGGTGCAGCAGAATTGTGGCGCAACTAGAACGTGATGCAGCAGCATCCAGTGGACATTTAAAGGTGTTCACTTGGGTTGAGATCCGGTGACTGCATACGATTCACATCATTTTCATACTCGTCAAAACATTTGATGACCTCTTGTGTCCTGCATGGAAGCATCTGCATATGCTATGTTTCTTCACTTATTTATTCTGCCATAAATAAGAACCATACACACACACGTAGAATTGCTCTGTCTGTCTCTCTAAACGCTCTCTGTCACATGTTGGCCACAGTTCTCCATTTGATGTTTTGTCTATTGTTGTTTTGTTTGTTTGAAGCAGTAGCTCACGAACAAGTGCTCCCATATGCACGTAGCCACATATTGTACACATGCAAGGCTTTTAATGACATTAATACTCTCTCTCTCTGTCTCACACACACACACACACACACATAAACACGCCATTCTAGTCTGAACTTTAGCTGAGTGGTATAAGGGTTAATCCTTCAGCTTTTAATATAGAGACACAAGTGAAACTACCACGATAATTCAGCTTTTTTATGAATGGGACCAGGGGAAGAGGATGGATATTAAAAAAAATATCCATCCTCTATCCATGGGGGGTGGTAGTGAGCAAGGAAGGCAGAGGTAATGGAGAGAGTGAGGGGGAGAAAATGAGCGAGCAATAATGGAAACGGATGAGAGCTACATGGGAGGGGTAAGGGAGAGTAACTCACCCATCTGTATCCTGGAAGTTGACATTCACTTTCTTTGCAGAACCAAGGAGCTCTGAAACACAAATAAAGTGGAACATTAATTGATTTTTGCAGCCAATAAATGACAGTAATAGCCGGTCAATGCCTTTTTATGATATAACGCTGCAATGTAGGTGTTATATGTAATGTTTACAGCATCATTGTACGATATGTAAGGAGTATTTTTTTATTCGATTTCAAGCCAAAGAACCAACATTTTTCCCTTTTTCCTTCCCCAGAATGAAAAACGCTTCTCGAATGGGAAGATGTCATTTATTATGAGTCATATTGTCGTCATATTTCCACGCCTGCTGTGTGCAGGAAAGAATGTCATTTCCTCAAGTTCAGGCACCCATGGTGATAATAACTGTCTCACATTTTGAATATTTACATCATTCAGAGCATGCTTGCTACTGTGTGTGGTTACGCATCGAGTGAGGTAATATGAATGCAGAATTCACAATCAAAAGCTAGTGATAGAAATGTCTTACAAACATACAAAATGTGCAACTAGCCTGTATATGTAACCTTTTGTAAGACTATATAGCAAGCAAGATTAGCAAAATAACACCCATGTACACATCTGACCAGATCAAATTACCAAAACCGTTATTAAAATTACCAAATTAAGTGTTAGAAAAACGATATGTGTTAAAATGAATGTGCTACACACGACAGTTTAGTTATTTGGCCTTGTGTTATGGTGCTCTGAGTGCACGACGCTCTGGCGATGGGCTCGAAAACCGCTTTGTGACTGACCTGTTTGTTAAATGCTCCTCATGAATAAATTTAAACTGACTTTCGCAACACGCCACACTTGAGTGCAGATGGTGATGCTGCATTATGTATTTACATTACAGTGTAGGTGGTAAACAAACAACACAGTGTCAGAAAAATCTGCAACAAAGACTAGAATATCAATTTGAGTGATGTACACTCAAATTGATATTCCTAAAATATGTGATAATAACCCAAATATGATCATTTCTCCTGCTAATCACAGAAAAGTATTTATATTAATATTTATGATATGACCAGTAATACTGTACAGCAACTACCCAAATAACAAGATTTGTTATGATTTGTTATGGTGATGGTTAGGCTGTTACTAAAAACTAAAAACTTCTCCTGCACTGTAGAATAGTTGAATTCCTGGCTGCCAGAGTTAAAGGCATATGGGAGTATTGAGGTCTTTATACTAAATTCTGTGAGACCATACTGAGACCATAGTGTAGACTCAAAGAGTTTGGTTCAGGGCCAGGACCTCTTCCTCTCCTCCGCTGAGCTGGGCTCAATCTCATTCCTGTACCAAACCAGTTAGCATGTAGTGGAATTGAACTATAAAACCATCCGACTGCAAGTCATGATTAAACTCCACTAGCTCTAAACAAAAGCACACATGCCAGATGATGGAGGAAACATATAAATTTAAGTTGCTACTTTGTCAGATATTATTTTGATCATGCCCATGAGTCTACACCATGCTAGCAGCACTGTGAGGCTATATGTTGAGCTAAATGCTAATGTCAGCATGCTAACATGCTCAGTGTTAACATGCTGATGTTTAGCAGGTATACAGTTTACTATGTTCACCACCATGGCATTATATTATTAGCTTTGCAGGTATTTAGTCATAAAATGTGTGAAATTTTGACCTGATGAAAAGTCAGAGGATCACCAAAGTGATTACAGTTCAACCTGAGGGGGAACATGAATATCTGTACGAACAATAAAATTCAACAGCTAAGTTAGCAAGGCAAATATCGTTACCAACGGGAACAGATGTTGTCCCATACTTTATCTTCTTCTTAATACTCTGAAAGGAATACTTCCCCATTTTGGGAAATTAGCTTATTCACTTTCTTGTGGAGAGATGGGAAGATCAATACCACTCTCATTTTTGTACAGTAAATATGAAGCTAGACCCAGCAGCCGGTTAGCTTAGCTTAGCAAAAAGATTGGAAACAGCTAGCCTGACACTGTAAAACCATGTGTTGTTTTTACACTTCGGTTTTTGCTTTAGAGGTTCTGGCAAGCAGACTTTGTTACCTTTGGACAGAGCCAGGCTAGCTGTTTCCCTCAGTCTTTGTGCTAAGCTAAGCTTCATATTTACCATACTGACAAAAGATTGGTATAAATCATCTCAGCTAACACTAGGTATGTACTAGGAATACAGGTATGTTCCAAAATGTTGAACTATTGCTTTAACGTGGAAAGCCTTCCACAGCTGTAAGTGTGACACAGCTAGTGGGGAGGGATTTGCTCACTCTATCCATCACAGCTCAGCGGGCCTGGTGACTGGCTCGCTGCCAGAATAATGTCACAGGTGAGGAAACTAACGGCAGGGTCGATGACCTCTCTCATGAAATGACACTGCTAATTAGCCTATTAGCACATTAACAGCTTTTAGAGTAACTTATTCTCAGGTAGAGGAAGTCAGAAAGTGGAAGGCATTTGGTTTAGGTCATGTTCTTTGTCAACACACATAAACACATACATGTTCATCACATGCAGATATACTGTCCACATATTGGCTTGAAAGAACAGATGCAGACCCCTGCACAGACGCATACGCACACATAACACTACGTTTTACTTTAACCCACATTATTTTTCATTTTCTGCCCTTTGTTTTATGTCTAATGTTAGCTGATGATGCAGAACTGAGGCACAGCCAAGATGAGTCTGTACTCTCTCTCCCTGCGTTCTCTCTTTCACTCTTTCTACACACTCATGCACACGCACACACACACACTCCCTCCAGGGTGCAGGAAACAGGACAGTCCCTCTATTGTAGAGGAGACAGCTCCCAGCGCCACTGGGAGAGGAACATTGATTTCCTAACAGGCTATTTCTGGCCACTAAATGCAGGGATTCACTCACACACAAACACAAACACACACACACACGGACCAAGAGCTTTCAAAGGCATTATCTACATCCTCTGTGTGTGTGTGTACTTGTTGTGAAAGGGGTGTAACACTGTAGAACCTGATATGAAGCCACTAATATGCATTAATACAAAGGTGTGGTGAAGTTGTGGTCAACAGGACGAAAAGTTCAAAGAGGTCAGAAAAACTGACATGAAACATTTTAAGATAGAGGAAAGAGAGCCGAGGACAGAACAAATAGAAAACTAAAAAATGTTTGGATATCATTGATAAGCCTCATACAATGACTGGCTTTTCCCGAAAAAAGAACCAACACATGCACACACACTAGTCTTTGTTCACATCTGTCCAGCTGCTGTCAGCCGCGACCTTTTGACTCCATGACGTCATCAGACCATCAGACCTGACCCCTAGTCATATGTAGCCCTGTGATGTGACAGGAAAATAGGCACACCCGACGGAGCAGGACAAAAATCCCCTCCTTTAATCTGATGGTGTCCTCGAGACAGAAGAAACCATTTTCTCTTTACTTTTTGGCGGATTCACTTTGCCTCAAGTTGCCTCGACTGTGTCATTGGGTGATTACATACATTTCCCAAAATGCCGTTTCAACAGCTTTCAAGGAAATGTCCCTGAATTGACTGTTCGCTAAGCTAACTGTTGATACATCTGTCAAGCTTTCTGTTCATGGCACATGTGCAGTTTACAATGAAACTGGCAGATTTACCATCAAAATTCTTAATCATTTTTGAAACAATGGTTCCTTGATTTCAGACAGAGGCAGACAAAAGCAGACTTTTCATTTCTAGCTGGCGCCGACAATTGTGGAGGCTGAAATGACAACAGTTGCTAAGAGTGCTGTAGCTAGCAAGCTAATAAAGCTAACATCAGCTCCATGAGTTCGCTGTTTTTAAAATGAGAACCCTGCAAAATGGTCTTACATATTCACTTGATGGCTGCATACACGACATTGTGCTAAAATACAGAGGCTAAAGCTAAATGTCCCAGGCAAAAAGTCAGTATCCTCACCAGCTGATGATCCATGTAGAAGACATGGAAAAACAGCATTGGTATTGTAGTTAGTAGTATTGTTGTTATTGTATGAGTATTGCAGTCTAAAGGTAGTTAGTCTTCATATTATAAGTATGAGATGAGGTTATTTTGTTCTAACATAACCCTGTTTGACTGCTTAGCTTACATACTTTTAACCTTACAAGACAAATGGCTTTGAGAATAGTTTGACTGGGGTTGCTCAGTGTAAACTTCCCCTAATCTAATACAGAGCAGCTAACATTAGCCTGATAGCATCCAGGATTGGCTTCTGCACAGTGGGGAAGTATCCACAGTGAATGTGCTAGTGATGAATGGAGCTTTTTGAACAAAACTCCAAAAACTAATGTAATGTTAATGATGTGCTCTTTGGTTTTGGAAGTAACGCTCAATTACTACTGTAAGGAGTAAGCTAGTTAGCTGGACATGCTAACGACTGCAGCTTATGTTAGAGCAGATAAACACACTCATCTATTCCTTACACTTTTGCTCGTGTGTATTTAAAAGACAACCCTTCAACCTCTAAATGCCTCTAAAAGTGTCACTCTTACTACACATGTGGAGAAATTCAAAGCTTGACGGACAGGGATGTCTACTGCTAAGCTACAATTGGACAATCATTGTTTGGGGTAGAGGTTTAGTGAACAATCAGTTCACCTGTAGAGGTGGGAAGAGAAATGCTAAAAAATAGTGGGAGCAATATTTCTGTTCAAGAAAAAGTGCCAACATGCATTCTCAGAAAAGACACTCTTGTGGCTGCATCACATTGTAGTCTACCAAGGCTACATTCATTCAACAAATTGGCCTCTTGGCCTCTTCTGTAATGGATTTTTCCTGTTGAACATCAAGTGGTAAGTGTAGATAAACCATTGATGTTCAGGATTAGTGGGTAGTTGTGCTGGAAATCCATCATATCAGAGAAAAAAACTGAAAACATTAACGAGAATATCACTGACAGTAGGATTTAAGAATGTTAAAAGAAAAAAGTTAAATTTCTAATAAACAGCTAAAAATTGGTTTAATGGAGTCTAAACTCATAGCAATTAGTAACACATGATGGGTCATTAATAATTTAATATTGTTACTTTCAGACAGTGACTACATAAAGCAGGATGACCAGTAATGGGACTTACGGTAAATTTATATGCTGCAGTATGCAGTATTACAGTTAAACTGTGTGAGCAGACTCATTTGTTCAAACGAGCATGACAATAGGCTTTAAACCTTTCTGTGTGCAGCCTAAAGTGAATATATTGATCATTCTCAGTAGACTAATCAGGCTGAACAATTTAGAGACCATCAGCTGAACATACACACACACTTGGTATATAAGGCAAACTGGTTGATAAATACCTCCTGTCAAAGCTTTCGCTATTGCATCAGTGTGTCCATGCCTGTGTGTGTGTGTGTGTGTGTGTGTGTGTGTGTGTGTGTGTTACTCAGAGATGCTGGACAGCAACGAAGTAGCAGACAGTCATAACAAACAGTGAAACCATGGTTATGGAGAAGCCAGCCAGCCGAAAAACACACACTAAAACACTCCACACCCACATAGCTGCAGTCACAGTGGATGGAGAAATGCCTTCGTGCCCAAAGAAAAAATGACATGCACACTTAACTGCACAGATAAAGAGTACACACACTTTACACACACGCATTCAAAAAACACATGAACCAACTGTCCATTTCTACTTCATACACAGCTGCTGTAATGTTGAACATTGCACTGACTGCAGGCCTATTGGAGTCACTGTCAAAGCATCTGACAGCACCCATATGTATTTCCTGTGTTCTACCAGCCTAGGCCTGCCTGCAGCGAGGACACTATCTGCAGCGTAAAGTGAAAGTGAATATAATAAAACACAGTACAATAGACAAATAAAATCTTCACCAGTTGGCAACCATACATTTCAATATTCATTTTGGCTCTAAACGGTTTTGTGGAAATCTGAAAAAAAAAACTTTCCCATAGGAGAAAAACTTCTCTGAAATTGCTGGAGGCGAGCCATCTTTAAAAAAAACGCAGAAATAAAAATCTGTTAGTATAAAGTAAATTAAAAGTGTTGAACCCTTGGGGATTTTGGGAGGTTGCTGTCTGTGTGGGCTGTTGGCATACTGCCTTCGGGAAATAAGATAAAGCAAAAACATTTAAATACAAACTGAAAAATATAATATAAACAAGTGGGTTAAGACTGAGCAACAGTAAATATATATGACAAATACAGCAAATGATGGATTGGGGCACAGAGCGCATAATAACAGCAGCTGATACAGTATGTATGAAGTAAATGTTGAAATATGCAGTTTGTTCAATAGGAAATGGTTTTGAATATCATGGAATATGAACATATGTACAAAGAAGATATGAGACTATGAAGAAATCACATGTACATTATGGTAATTACACGCAATGAGCAAATACAATACAAGTTAAATAAGGGTAAGGAATGTATAAAACATCTTTGTTCATTTTACAAAAAAAAAAAAAGCTTACTAGCTTTTTCTGGCACTTTCAACTACATGTCACTGTCTTCATTGGAGGATGGGTTTTGCTCAGGTGACCACCTTGAAATGTGGTGAAAGCTCCAGAAAAAGCTATAAAATGGGACCCTGAGTTAAGATTTTTGTTTTTCCTTTTGTTAAACTGCTATAGAGAGCTAAAGTCCTGACATGTTCTCTGGGCTAGCTGCTGTTCCACTAGCTTCTGTAAACAGGAAGTGGAGCTAAATGCTAACGTCAGTGGATGACAATGCTAACATGCTGATATTTAGTAGGTTTAATGTTCACCATCATATTTTAACATGTCAGCGAGCAACAATTCCTAATAAGCACTAAGCACAAAGTACAGCCAAGGCTGATGGGAATGGCACTAGATGACATCATCACCAAAGTTATTACAATTCATCCTGAGTGGAACATGATTGTTTTTACCAAAGTTAATGTCAATCCATCCATCCAGATATTTTAGTCTGGACCAAAGTGATGGACCAACCAACATTGCCATCCCGTGGCTAAAAATGACCAACCTTGTCTAGACAAATTAAACAAACTGCACGACATACTGTTGAATAAGGTTATGTTCCTTGCTGGAAGTTTATTTGAGTTTTCTTTTACTTCTGGAACAGTTCCTGTTTCACTTAGGCTCTGTACACAAGTGACATTTTAGTGTGGGTGTGTGTGACTCTGGGGGAAACCGATCCACCGACCCAAAGCTGAGTTAACATCACAGTCCACTCTGCTCTGCTCTTCCTGATGGGGTATTGATCGCTCCCTGTTAACATGCCCCAGTAAAGGTCAAAGGTCAGGGAGCGCTGAAAGGCATGATGAGTTTTAAATTGTAGTGTCTATGCATAAGGAAGCATGCATGTTAGAAAAGGTTAGATATAACCATATTCCAAATATGAGATAGAGGCAGTGAAGGTAAAAGAGAGGGGATTATTTGCAGTCTGCTGATTCTCTGTTCTCTTACCCCTGGCAAAAATGGGCTGAATTTATCCTCATGGGAGAGGAAAAGGGAACAGTGCCACTGCTTTTCTTAATATGCTGTGCTGTTATGTAATATCTATCCTGGGGAAGACTGAGTCTGTTGTACGGACAACTTTTAAACAAGAGAGTTTATTTTGTTCTATCACAGGAAAGACATTTACATTATAGAGGGAGAAGGAAAGGAATAGAAAGGAAAGGAAGATTCCTTACCCCCGTTAGCTTATAGCCTTAGCTCTCTGCCTTCCTCCTGCCTCTCCAAATTTCTTTTCCCTTCCTCTCTCCCTCTCTCTCCCTGGCAGTGAGGATGGAAAATAGTGTGCTGGACTCTGGAGTGCTCTCTGAAAGTAGACCTGTTGTCTTGGCCCTGATCGATCTGTCCCCATTTCCCCTCCTCTGACTACTTTCTTCACCCCCCCACCCCCTTTCTTAATTTTCTCCTTTCTTCTTGTGCCATCCTTCACTCCAGGTCCACAGATGAGAAAGGTGACAGCATTTCTTTTCCCTCACATGCAATCGTTTGCCTCGTGGTTCCTCGATTGTAGCGCTAAAATTACATTGGCAGGCGTAGTAGCAGGGTCTGTCTTCATGCATTTATCCTGCATTATTAAGGTAGACTCTTGAACGTTATCTAGTAGAATCAATTTAGGAATGTTGTAAAACTACACTCTCATGTCGGTTTAACCTTTCCTAACTGTGGTGTTAACTCTATACCCAATAAATGTCCCTCAACTGACCTTTGAATAGACAAAAACGTATTGTATTCCTATTGCATGGATGCTTGGGGCTTGGGCAGCCTTGGGCAATTGTGAGCACCCACCAAGATATCATATAGTGGGGGGACCATATTGCAAGAATAGTAACGTAAGGAAAGAGACATTGTCAAAGGAGTGACTCTAAATATGACTACTTGTTTGTGAAAGGTAGATGAAGCAGCAGAGAATTATGACCTGAATCTGTAGCTCCCCCCAGCTCTACGGAACTTTTTAGCGTTTTTTAAATCATTGTTTTGGTTTTAAGGCCCGCTACTTTCCTGTTTTAGTTCAGTCTCACCACTCTCAATGTGTTTTTGGCCGCAGCTGTTTTCAGCGAAAAAGCTCTAAAAATCCACTGTTAACTGCTAACACTGCTAACAAATGTTAGCTAGTTAGTACTAGGGTTGGGCGATATGATGGTATATACTGTGTGACGGTAGATATGTGTCCACCAGTAGAGATTTGGCAATATCGTTTCCACCGCGGGAGCTATCCCTTAGTGTCTCTGCTATATATTCGAGGCAGCAGGGCTGCTTACCACGTTCTCACGTGACGTGAGAGTGACAGTTGGTGGCAGTAATGCACCTCTAAGTTGGTTTGCCAACCGCAGCAGAAGAAGAGAGTGACAAGAAAACATGGAGGAGGAGAGTGAAATTGTAAATACAGAACATGAAGTACGGTATGGTTTCCATTTCTTAATTGAATTTACAGAACAATTACCTTATCGGGATATATATATATATATACTGTGATATAAAATTACATATACCGTGATAGAAGATTTTGGCTATATCTCCCACCCCTAGCTAGTAACTTTTAACATTTAGCTAGAACGTTTAGCATCTTAAGCCTGATATTTCCCTTAGGAGTTGGTAGAAACCAAAACAGAGCTAAAAAGCGAGTGAACTGAAACACAACTCCAAATGAATGTTAATGTTGCTCCATATCTGCTGGAAGTGTAGACAGGCAACTATTTGCTAACAAGTTTGCCATATCAACTTAAAAAGTGACAGATAATATGTCAATGTTGTGTTCACAGCTTATTTCCAAGTTGCCAAAAAATCTATTGTGTTGCCATCCGACAGTCTCCTCAAGGTTTCAGTGGTTTCATACTAGTGAACTAATACTAGTGAACTAGCTCAGTCTGAGCTGATTGGCTCTACAATCATTTTTAAACAGAGGCAGTTGCAAAGTGAGCTAACACTTCTGTCCAGTAACAATCAGACTTTTTGAAATACGGATGTGTTTGCAACTTAAAACGGACACAGCTAAATGTAGATAGATGTAGTGACGCTAGCAGTGCCAGAGTCTGACGAAATGTGCTTTACATTTAGGTCAGTTAGTTGCATTGCTTTGTTGCTTGTTTAAATAGCTTTAAATGCACCAATCCAAGCATTTGACAGTGTGTAGCCTGCCTGTACATACAATATGTTTGGTGACATCCCATCAGTCTTATTTTTACTTTCTTCGGTATTGGCTTTACTTGGTTGGTGGTTGTTTGGTTGTCCATTCTCATGAGGTGATAAGGTGGTTGTTTTGACTGACAAACCAATTATATGGAGATGGTTTCAACCCAGTTAAGACATAGAAAGCCGATCTCTCTCCTTCAGGCCTGTGTGCTCGTGTGTGTGGGTTGACTACTTGTTTTGCTTTGGACTAAATGCACTCGGTGACCCCTGCTCTTAATTTTCTGACATCATAAAGGGACACGGCCGCCCCAGAGTCATCAAATAAGGACAGAATCTTTGTACAAGACATCATATAAGGACAGAGCGGGTAAGAGTGGGAGCTCTGCCAACATCATCCTCTGCCTGCCAGACGTACACACACAGTAAATTGGCCGACACACGCATTCACACAATGTGCTGTATCATGTATGCGTACACACACGGTGACAGGAAACTTCACATCCAAACCAAATACACACACATTACAGTGACTTGTGAACAAGCACATAACTCTGATGTCTCAGTATAAATAATTAGCATGAATAATTTATCTGCATATAAATACTACCGAACAGATCAACTGTGTGTGTGTGTGTGTGTGTGTGTGTGTGTGTGTGTGTGTGTGTGTGTGTGTGTGAGTGTGTGTGTGTGTCAGCATGGTAACTGCAGGAGCTGTTTGATCCTCGTTAACCCTTGCTGCTTCCTCCCTCCTCATCAACACTGGTCGGAGCCTCCTGAGCAGGTAGCACACACGCTATCTGGTCACAGCTCACACACACACACACACACACACACACACACACACACACACACTTGAACACAGACACACCAAACAGTCACATATTTGAATGTAATCCATCACAATTAGAGTTATACACATTAAAATGCACATATATTACGGAGCATACATACACATATCTACACCTTCTGGGTTTTTTTAAGATTCATTTGTATAACTTGTATAACAACCAATGAGCAATCATTTTGGTATATGATGTGTTAAGCCCAGCTGTAGCTGTCAAACGCTGTACTTTCAAGAACAGATGTGGGAGCAAACTATCATAAAACATGCAGAGATGCTTGAAAAGTGGGTCGATAGATCAAATGTGCAGCACTACTGGAACTCAGTGTCCAGCCAGGAATGGCGTAGCGGCGGGAATTGGTGGTAATTCTGGTGTTTGTCCCACATCTGCTGCTGTTTCCATCCAAGTAACCAACACTCAGATGGAAACAGGTCATACTGCTCAGCACAAAGGCATGGGATGGGTGGTATAACGTAGAACTTATCACATGATACATTTTGAATATGGGACTGTTTTTCCACTTATAATGCCAATAGAAGTATGAGATAATAATGACTTATTCTGTGGTGTTTACAGGAGAGAAACTGGAGAGAAAGCAAAAATGTTAAGTTTTTATTGCATTTGTTCTTGGCGATAAATCACAAGTGCAGAATGAATACCACAGTATATGTTATTTAAAGGCCTTGAACACCCACACAATTACAATTAATTAAAGTTCTACTTAGATTGAAAGTGGGTGGAGCTATACTGGGAATTACATCCCGCCCTAACAGGCGAGACTAAAACTAAGAGGAGAGTGAGGTATCAATCAAGCCCAGTGCGTACACACCCACACAGTTCTGTAGAGAGATCTAATCTGGCAACATAACCTGTGTGGTTGTGTACAGGCTTTATATGCACAATAAAACCAATTTTGAAGCAAGTAAACCCTCCACCTAAACACTTGTGGGTTATGTGCTGTATCTGCTATTTAATTACGTACCTGCTGCAAACACACACACACAGCACACACACACACTACACACAAACTGAATTACTTCACTGTTTTGTAGCCTGCCGCAGCAGAACTCTGGGAAAATACTGATTTCACGATGTTGCTGCAACACCTCAGCCTGCAGATTAACTCTGCTCTCTGCTTCCCTCCCTACACACACACACACACACACACACACACACACACCCTCATAACTAGGGAGCACTGGGTTGCGTAGAGGCGGTTGCTAGGCAACAAGCATCCTCTAGCTCTCCCTATACATGGAGAAGTGTGCTATACACGCACCCAAAACACGAGACTTCAGAATCACGCGCGCGCGCGCACACACTCACACACAGAAAGACGTTCACATTGCCATAATGAGAGTGTGACATCCTTACTTCCAGATTGTCTAAAGCAACATCTGCTTCCTCCAGAGAGACTCCGAGTGAACAAATGTGACTTCATGGAGACTCCTCACGCTCAGACATTCAGCTGACGCCTGTACCCAGATCAGCTGAGCTCAATGCAGTGAAGTAGCTTCAGCTCATTACCACAGTTAACTCATTAATTACTGTAAGTATAGACTATCTCTCCTCGCCGTCGGTCGGCCCATATGGGAGTAGTAGTAAACGCACTAACTGTGTATTTTAACGTCTCTCAAACAGCCTGACTCTCATTTTCCAGGGAGTTGGTGTAAATCAAAGCAAAGCAAAAAGGGAGCACTAAGCCATTAAAACAGAAGGCAGTGCAGTTATAATCATAGACGGGAAAACAAAACACAAACACATTAACGCAAACCACTGAGACACCAGGGATAAACAGCAGCGTTCATGTTACAAATGAGTGATTCTAATTTGGGTTTTTGTTGTGGATTATTTTAGTCAAATACTGCAAAAAAAAAGGAGCTTATTCTCATTAGTGTGCATTGATTTGTGGAGTGTCGAAAACTTGGCCCTCCTGTAACAGTGTGGAGTAATGAGATGATCTATAATGGAGTACTGTAGTGCACACTTCTGTAGATCTCATTTATTAGACACAGCAGTGACAAATTGGTTCAGATAGTATTTGGAACATAACATGCCTCATAAATTAAAGATGTGTGGGATACATAACCAGAGGATTGATATACTACATGACACGTGTGTAAGTCTTGTAACATGTCATGCCTTTGTCTTTTTTTGCATCATTCAAATATTAAATATGGAGGGCATTTTGTCAACCAAATGACCAAACATTTACAGTTTTTGAATTTTGAAGATTCACTTACTGTCTTTTTCTGGGGCTTTCAACTACGGTGGCCGACAAGGACAAACACTCTAAATATTTCCATTAGGAGAAACGTGCTGCAGCTTCAGAAACGATGCAAAGTCAAAAACACATATGAAAAGCCACCAACGGACGTTCTCCAGGACTCTAGGGGGGGGACAGACTAAGGCCAAATGAAAAAGAGAATACGTACATTTTTATGTTGCCTCTTTCCTTACTACTACCACTACCACTTTTCTTCCCGCTTCAAAAACAAACACACTCTCTCATCTGGTCTCTCTCTCTTGGGTCGAAAATCAAGCTGTTCCACGTAGCGCTCCCCCTAGAGGCCTGGAGAACCTCCATTGTGTTGACTGGATATGCAGCGTTTTTCTGTTGCATTTGTTGAAAAAAGTTAGTAAGTGGATCTTGATTTCAGATTTTTTTTTTGTCAATTTGGTTCAGTTTTGGGAATAGATTACAAATGTATTTTTTCTTTTTATTTGATGTCATTATATCATACAGTAATCAAAGGCCCCCATTGAAATGTAGATGTAAATATTGATTAATTCATTATGTTATTGACAGAAAATTAAACTGCAATTATTTTGATAATCGATTAAGTCTTTTTCAAACAAAAATGCCACACATTCGTTGATTCCAGCTCCTCAAATATGAGGATTTGCTGCTTTTCTTTGTCATACAGGACAGTAAAGTGAATACCTTTGGGTTTTGGGACCGTCTGACAAAAACAAAAATTTGAATATGTCACGTTGGCTCTGGGAAGCCATTTTTCACTATTTTCTGACATTTATACAGACAGAAAATAACCAGAAGATTATAGGATAATGAAAATAAAGTGTGTGTTGCAGCCCTATGTATTTTACAATAGATTTTACCCTCCACTCAAAAATGTGTTTTGCTTTTTGTTACTTCTCTTCACTCTGCACATACATCACTGTACAGGGTGTATGTGCAGAGTTTGACACTAGAAGGCTGTTTTCACATTCATCTGCTGGAGGGGGAAACCTCAGTTTAAGATGTTTATGTATGCGCACTACTATTGTAGTTTGGAAGCCAATTGTGGTCCAGCATGCAGCTTAAACAAGTGTGATGTGGAAACCTGACGCCTCCAGAGCTCTATACACTGAGAGTGGACCTTACAGTGACGTAGGAGACATCTTGTGTCCAGCAGCAGTTCAACTTTTGAAACGAAAAGGAGGGAGAAGGAGTAGATGTCATATCAGACACAAATTATTAATCAACTATTAAAGCAGAGTATTTTTAACTGTCTTAAAACATGTCTGGAGGGGATCTTTAAGATGGATAAATGTAGCTCAGTGCTCTTAAATCATTTTTAAGTTTTATCCTGTGTCTCTGCGTTAATTGTTCTGTCATCTCTTTTCATATGTCAAATATCTGTTGGAAAAAAAAGCATTTTTGAGTATTTATATATCAAAATTGCTCTCTTTTCCAGTAAAACATGAAAATATTTTGGATGACTCATCCTGCACTTGTGGGCATATACATACATTTATCCAAACAAATGTGATTTGGGGCGACTGCATAACCCCTCCCATCATCATAGGGGTCATGGTCGCTGTCATCTGTATAAGTTTGGCTCTAAAATAAAATAAGAATGACCTGCAAAAAAAACGCAACACTCTGAAAATAATTTACATAACACAATTTAAATGAACTGTGGCAAAGATCTGTTAGTCAGTAATGTAAATCCGAGAAACAGATTGGATCTTTTACGTTTTAAAGGCATTTCTTAAAAAAATGAATAAACTAGAGATTAGAAGTAGATTAGACTAATACTGTCTATATAATCTCTCTCTCTCTCTCGCTACCTAATTGACCCCAGACCATCTCTGTCACTCGGAGTGCTGCCACGGGACGATTGCATTGATTGACAGCTGCATTATGGGAAAGCAACGGTCAATAATTGCATGCTGTCAGACCGGACGACGTCGCATGATGGACGCATCGCAACACATAAACACAGAGGTGGAACCACACGTGCACAGCGCCATAAACACACGTACGAGCAAAGAGCGCATGCAGCCAGTACACACAAAAAACGTGCACGAACACACACACACACACACATACACACACAGATGAGTATTGTTCAGAGTGTGCCAGAAGAAGTCAGAGGTGCAGCCAGCTGAATTCATTTACTATAAATACACACATCATATCCTTGCTAACTCTCCACACACGCACACACACACATGCACTCACACACACACAAAAAACGCCTGCAAAAACACTCCGAGAAGCTCTCCTGTGCGCTCCCTCCCACAAATGTGATCCTGAAACATCTGTTTCTGAGGACAGAGGAGAGAAGATGAGAGTAGAAGAAAAAAAACAGGATGGAGGAAGAGGTGTGTGTGTGTGTGTGTGTGTGCGCGCACGCGCGTGTGTGTGTGCGTGCGTGTGTGATAAACTGACTCCCAGATGAAGCCAACAGACCAACCCATCTTTGTGATTCCATTACCTGATCAATTACTCCCGTCTCCTCTCACGTCTTCTCCTCCATATCTGCCTTCTTTTCTCTCTGATTTCCCTCCTCCTCCTCTCCTCCTGCCTCACATCCTCCCTCCCATACGCTCACAACTTTCTCTCCTCGCCTCCCTCCCCTGCTGTCTTTGTTTCCCCTTCATTCTTGCTTTTGACTGCTGAATCACAAAAACATTTCTGTATTCCTTCCTTCCCGTCTCTCACTTATATGGCGGTGTACTGTTCGTCCACATACTTTTGGCCATGTTGTGTAAGTGGAGTATTGTCTACTCTACATCTCTCTTCCTTCTTCCCCATTTTTCTCTATTTGAACAGGTCTTCGAATGTGTAGGTAATGTATATGCAAATAATGAACTGTCCCCTAACCTCTGGGTGCATCAAACACTTGCACAGGAAAATTTTGTGTAAAAAAAAAAAAAAGACTTAATAAAGTCCTGGTTCCAAACAGCAAACATGCAACAGCCCAGCATCCTCTAGTACCAGCTGAAAGTAGGTTTTACCTTAAAGTCAATACTAACTGTGCAATGCAACTAGTTTCCCACTAATCTACAACTTAACCAAGTCAAACTTGATCAAAACATTGTCACAAAGAGTAACGTTCCATCTAGTGTAAAGTTCAAGTTATAGACTAAGGCAAAGAAAGACACTGCTAACTAGTGAAGGAAAAAAGTAAAACTGTATAAAAAAAGAGAGGCATTCATGCTATCACATGTGAACTAACTAGCACATGATACAACACATCTTTGTGACCTTATCGATTGCTTCTGTTGTACTTTGATGGGGTTTTTTTAACCACGCTAGAGGTGGGATTTTGGGATGACAATGTGGGTCAGCAGACAGTCGGTCCACCACTTTGGTCCAGAAATATCTCAACAACTATTGGATAAGCTGACTTGAAAGTTTTGTGCAGATATTCATGGTCCCCAGAGGATGAATCCTACAGACTTTCACCTGCTGAGGTTGATGACTCAATACCTGCAAAATGTACGGCTTTCCAAACAACCTCAGCTGTACATTCAGTTAAGTATTAATCACCAAATGTCAGCATGCTAACACACGGGAAACTTAAATATCAACAAGTTAGCATTGTCATTGTGAGCAAGTTAGCATGCTGACATTAGCATTAAGCTTAAAGCACTCCTGTGCCTAAGTACAGCCTCACAGAGCTGCTAGCATGGCTGTTTGTTTGGCTTGGTTGTTTTACTAAGTTGAGGATGACTGTATCACACATAAATATGGTCATAAATGATGGAAACATCAACAAATGTCTCTGGAAAACTTCCATCTTGGTGAAAAGATTCTACTGACATCATCACCTAAAAAGTTTAGTTGCTGTTACAAATGTAAACCAGTGTAAATATTGAAGAACTTTTGTTTGCTCAGGGGAAAAGTAAATTTTAGGTTACATCTTAACATTGTAACAAAACTTGCATGGTGCAGTCCGTTTTATGGCAGAACTCCCGCACTACGTTCAAACTGAGGTAACAAAGGTAACAAAAATTTCTGTGCATGTGTGCATCAGTGTGTTTCTGTTTGTGTGCACAACAGTTGGCAAAGTGCACAGGACAGGATGACGAGTCGTGATTACTTCCCAGCTACCGATCCATATTTGCTCAGCTGCACACACACACACACACACACTGTCATGCCAGGTAAACAGGAAGTGGGGTGATTGAATTAGAGGGGAGAGACTTTCCAAACAGATACAGGACCATCTGAGAGAAAACGACAGAGATGGATAAAGTAAAGACAGAAGGTGGGACAGGAAGCACTGATATAGGAAGTGATTATGAGACAAACCGATCAATGCAGGCAGACTTCACTGCATTATTGCTGTGTTGTTTAACAATATTACAAATTTGCACCAACATGCAGCTAATGCATGCTGACAGCTTGATGTATGGAAGTTTTCATCATAATCTATTAGTGTCATCTGCAATTTATCAGTGTATTCGTTCATTCTGGAATCTTATTTCTACACGCTTTAGCATCATATACCAATAAAAATCACTGTGCTAAACTGAAAGTGAAAGAGAGAGTGGCAGTGCTTTTAATTTATAGCTGCTAAATGACTGTTTGCTAAACCCCTCCCCTGAACAGTGATTGTCTAATCATAGTTTAGCAACTGTAACTAGGTACAGCAGGTCTGTTAAGCTTTGGATTTCTTTAGGATGGAGTCTTTTTTAATCCTTTCTAAAACTAAAATACATGAAGTGTAAGGAAGATGCAATCGTTAGCATATCTGGCTTACTAGCTTACTACCTACAGTAGTAACCAAGCGTTACTTCCAAGGAGGATTTCATTAACTAACTACCTTAGTTTGTGGGGTTATGTGGGTAGTAGTGTAGTACTATGTAGTATTTCCCAGGTCCTGGATGCTATCGGAGTTTAGGCTAACATTAGCAGCTCTGTCCTGCTCCTTATTGTATTTGGGGAAGTTTACATTCCAGCAACCCTGTTATCTGCGATAGCGTTATGTTAGCCAAAAACATCGGCTAGTCTCCATCCTGAAAGCCTTTCCTCTTGTAGCATTAAAAGTGAAAACATGTAAAAGTATGTCAGCTAAGCAGCTAAACAGGGTCATGTTGGAACAAAATAACAGTCTACTCTTACAGTTTTCCTTGTCACAATGCCAGGAATAGCTAGCTCTACACTGCAATACAAGAACAATGTTATTTCTTTATTTAACGTTACATGTCTAGCCATCAACCCTTTTACATGGTTCTCATTTTTAAACGAGCCAGCTGGAAATAATAAAAAGTTAGCCGGAGACAGCATTTTAAACAGCATTTTAAACCAAGCAAGCTAATATTGGCTTAATTAGCTTGCTAGCTACAACTGATAAAATCTGTGAGCAACAGTTGTTATTTCAGCTGAAAAAATCGATGGTCACTGGTTAGAAATGAGAAGCTTCTTTTGTCTACTTCTGTCTAAGACCCATTGTTTCAAAAGTTGCTAGGAATTTTGATGGTAAATCGTTATTGTAAACTGCATATGTGCTGTGCGAGAATGGAAAGCTTAACAGGCCTAGCAACAGTAACTAAGGGGGCAATTTTTTCTCAGTATTGTCATTTCAGTGCCTTTTATATGGACATTTATTTTTCATTTCCTGTTTTTCAAGCACTACATCTTGCAAATTATAGGAGGAGTTAGCCGGAAAAGCATGTGGTAGTAGTAGTAGTGTGTGGTGCACTGTACTGTACACTGTAGGCTTTTACTGGGACGGTGGGTTTGTTTCCATTATAACCTGCTATTTATACACACAGTGAAACTCTAACCCCTGCTTTGACCACACACTCACACACACTCAGCTTCCCATGGGAGGCAGTCTCCATGGATACAAGAGTGCTCCTCGATTGAACTCCTGCTGAAACGACTCTTATTATCTAACCAACATTATTTCCAACAGGCCGGCCCCATTGAAACTTCACCACCGCCACCAATCAGAGCAGGGAGCGCCTTGGGTCTCTATCTCTGAGACACAGAGTGAAGCAGTGCTGCGGAGATAAGCGGAGCTGAACACACAGCACAGAGCTGAGAGGTCAAACATGGCATCTTGTTGACCTTGATGTGTTAGGACTAACCTACATGTGAGCAGCTAGGGCCCCCTAAACCCCTCAGATGTGTTTAAGATAAAATAAAAAGAAGAAACCTAAAAGATATGAAGTGTTATCACTTGCAGAAGACATTAGTTACCTTCTGTCCTTCATTCATCTTTAAAACAGATGTGTCATATTCAGCATATCCATGTGTCACTCATTTTTGGTCACTTTTTTGAATCTGTATGTCATTAATAATAGCCAATAATGTAAACAGAACACTGTGAAAAGAAAATTGTGCCTTTTAACTGGATAATAACAAATCCTCCTGCTAGAAACAGCAGTGACGTCCTGTAAACAACTGTGTTACCATCACTGTTACAGAAATAATCAGTCTGATGAGATGTCTCCGTGTCACCCACAGCAGAACAGAAGCCTCACACAGACAAGGAAATGAGAGACATGTTTTTTTAATCATAACTTCTATTAGTAGAACTGAGCATCAAGCACATCTGAAGTGCTTAAGGCTCCATCTGTGTATGACTGGCATTCTACTTCATCGTTTTCCCTCAAACCACTTACATTCCAACAAAGTTCGTATCAAATGCGTCATGGTTAGGGTCTCTGCTTAGGAGGTTAAAGTGCAGTCTTGTCAACAGCAGGCGGGGGGGGGGCAGTCTGACAGTCTCTTTAAGCAGGACCCTGCTGCCACCAAAACTAAATTAAAAAAAGATGAAATATGTGTTTTATGTATTGATTATCATTGCCCATAAAGACCTCGGACTGGAGGCATTACAACTGCCACAGTCAGAGGTACACTGCCACTCTATAGTTACCTAGCAACAGCTTTCTCACCCGCTATCAAGGTTATCTCCCGGATGGATAACACGTTTGTGAGAGCCTCACACACACACACACACAGATGCACGATTGAATGCCATGCACATTCCTGAAAACAAGTGAGCATCTGTTCTGCTCTGCTTCTTTTTAGCGTATGTCAGTATAAGTGGAAAAATACATTACACTTACATAGTGTAATGTATTTTTCCATGTATTGCTGTCACTGCCTTATCTCATGTTTAACTTTTTCCTGAGGGTGACGTTAGATGGTTTGTCTGATTTGTCTGATCTCGTCAAAGTTCATGGTAATCTTCTAGTAAATGATGAGACATCTTTTGCTCAGAGTTGTCATTAGACATTTTGGATGACTAAAAAAGGTCCAAAGACGTCATCAATGTGCTCAATGACTGTCTGGCCATTAGATTTTTATATTTACAGTAACATGTACAAGTGGAACTTTTGGCCCGACGGTAGAGGACAAGTTAAGGATGTTCTAAAAACATTAGGAATCATCCTCTGGGGACAATTAACATCCAGAGCACATTTCACAGGAATTTGAGCAGTAGTTGTTAAAACATCTTGGCCTGGAACAATATTTTTGATGGGCGAACTAACTGACATTATCTCCAGTTCCTCCCCATGGCTGTACTTTGTGTTTAGTGATAATTAGCAAATGTTAGCATGCTAAAACCCTAAACTTAGATGGTGAACATGTTAAACATTATATAGGCTAAACATCAGCATGTTTACATTGTAATTGTTAGCATGTTAGCATGGTAACATCAATACCATTTAGCTTAAAGCACCACTGTGCCATAGTACAGTCTTGCAGAGCTGCTAGCATGGCTGTAGACTCTAACTGTGCGTTCAGAGAGAACGTGAAGCGAATTTTAGAGACGCAGCATACAAATTCAATGTGAAGACGATTCGACGCGATGCCAGTATTGAAGCAAAGGCGGTGAGTTCTGAGTTCAGCAACATCATCAACCATGTCACCCTCCACCGTTGGGAGGCGTTTTCCTTTTTTTTACTCAGGCAGAACTGGTTAGTATGAAGAAGACCAAAAGGTAGACGAACATCACAGATAGACAATGTTGATGGTAATGCAATATATATAATTTGGTGAACAATTTTAATCAAAGTGTCTGAATGCACACACTTGTAGCACTGGCTGGAGGGGAAGCTCTAGCCCTGGCAATGTTAAAGTCAGGGTCAAGAGGCGTTTTACACTTTCAATCTGGGACCCAAATGAGACCCAAAAGCATGTATTTGCTGCTGGACTTTCAGCCCCTGCCCCCCATTTCAGTCTGATTGACATTTTGCATCTGAGCGTGTTTGCCTGGAGAAATGCTAAACACAAAGAAGTCCAAGTGCAGACACAGACGCCACTTCCAATCCCTGTATACTTAACACACTGAGACACGCAGACGACATGACGACACCCACACAGACAGGCGAGCACACTCGCAGGCAAAGAGAGACTTACAGAGGACCATAACACACCCTGGGGACAGTCACATGGCTCAGTGATCAATGGAGACCATGTGTCTGCTGTATAAAGATCTTTCTCTCGCTGTCTCTCTCACTGTTTTCCCAGACTCTGCTTCCTTTCCATTACTCTTTTCCTGACTCTCCACCAATCTCTTGTTTTGTTGATTATTTCATTTCCTTCTCTGTCTCATTATCATCCCAACACAATTCACGTTTTCTCTGAAGTGCTCCTTCTTGACTCTCCTTTATTCTTGACATCTCTTTGTTGAACGACTTTTGTTCCTCTCTCTTCCGACCTGTTTCTCTCTGAACTTCAATTAGGAGTTTCTAATCATCCGTGGCCACTTTTTTGCCTCCCGATGTGACCTTGCACAAATACATCTTCACATCTAATAAAACATAAAACAGCCCACTTAACAATCTTGTATGTACTCTACCATTAACTTCAGTTCAACAGACCTGACTTACCTCAGAAAATAGGATTCACAAATGCCGTATATTGGATGATACTTGAAATGAGAACCAAATTTATGCCAGCTTCCAAATTTTCAGTATTGCGGATTAGTTACAGTAATAAGGCATGGTGTCTCGAACCCAAAATCCTAACTTTGTGTGAGATAGTCGAATAATTGACAGTAAATCTGGGCCAGTATGTACTAAACCACCCAGAATAGGATTGCTGATCCTGCATTACTCAGTAATTCATTCATAAGGATGAGAAAGGAAGATTTTCTGCTAAGACAGCACTCCTGTTGTCAGAAGCCTTATATATAATGGACACTGGTCTATATCTTATAGTCCAATATCTCATCTGGGTCCTCAGCCAAAAATTAGGTGAATGGTCTGTTTCTTAATCTCCATGTAACAACAGACAAGGGATATTGTAGGTTGCATTTTGTTTTCCTTATTTCTGTTGCAGCTTGCATACAAATAAGAAAAATGTGCATATTAGCAATAGGCAGAGGTCTTTGAGACAGCACTGCAACACAATTATTGTCAATAGTGCTGCTAGGATAATGGAGTTTAATGTTTGACTTATAGCAAGGCTCAATCTGCTTGCTGGGTAAAAGCCATTACAGGCAAAATTCACGAGAGGCATTTGGAGGTAATTGAAAACAGAAACACTGCCTTTCAAGGGCTGAGTATCAGTAAATAGGATAAATACAAGGCTGACAGAAAATACTGCTGGCGGTACTTGTTAGCAAATAGTCTTTTATATTGTATCTAACTGCTGTTGATGTCCTTTTAAAAGGTAAACAGGATTAAACAAGACTAGTTTACCTTCTTAGTTGGGATTGTTAGCATGCTAACACTGATGGGAATGTCATTACTTTGGCAGGTATTTGGTCATAAACCAAAGTAATAGATGAATTTAAATTTTAACCAGATGATGGCGCTAAACGAAAAGTTAAGGGATCATCAAAGTTATTACAATTCAATTCACGAGGGTCACATGGACGTCTGTACCAAATTACATGGCAATCCATCCAGTAGTTGTTGAGATATTTTAGTCTGGACCAAAGTCGTGGACCGACTGACACTGCCATGCCTAGAGCTGCTAGCATAGCTAAAAATAGCTACATTCAAATGAAAATCACTTTGTCATTTACAAATACTACAATGGGAATCTGATTAGGTTAAGTGGTGCTGATGCTGCCACATTCACAGTGCAATATCTATTCAGAGTCAAAAGAGTTGTTTTAATGGAGGAATATTGGTTTAGCTTGTAAGAGCAGTGAGTGTGTGGATGTGAAGTAGTTCAGTGCACTTTAGCACGTCTTCTATATCAAATAATAAATGTAAACTTTTCCGAGGCGACACTAGAGCAGAAACTGACCAAGTAAGAGACAGTGTTGGGTGACAGGTCAAATACAAAGCAACATGTCTTAACATCTACCGGCTAGATTGGGCATATTGTCTGATATGGTCCCCAGAGGAGGAGTCCAAATTATTCTGGTGACCTCCTGATCTTTCAGGTACCTGGACAGATTCTTTGGTATCTTAAACTGGAGGATGTTAGAACTCTTTACTGCTTCATATTTTGTGCTCAGTTGTTTTCTACTGCCATTTATACTCCTCAAATGAATGTGTAGAGCTGCCAACAAAATATATAAAATAATATTTATTACATATTACTTTCACCATGCATCTAAATTACTCAAATAATGAAGCATGATTTGTATTTGAGCCCCAAACTCTAATAATAACAAAAATCAGTCTAAACTGAGTCTAAATAAAAGCTGTGAATGAAGTCAGAATTGCATTTGGCCAAACTGCATGTTTTTTTTTTAAACTGGAGGTTGTGTATATAATTGGAGGAGGCCCAGATGATAACGCTGGTCTGAAATGTCTATGATAAAAAATGAGAAAGCTGTTGCCAAATATGGGCTTAATAGCTCACTGGGCCCTATTTTATCTTTATAGGAGGTTGTGAAGGTCCAGATGAAAATACAGTTAGTTTGAAGTGTCTACGAGAAAAAGATGAGAACATTTTGCACAAATTGGCGCATTTGCATGCACTTTTGAGACGGCCCCTAACTTCAGCTCGTCAATTCCCGTGTGCTGTCAAATCTCCAAGGTGCCAGGCTTTAATGTTGGATCATAAGGTAAAAATAAACACCTGTGGAACATTAGTCAAGCTTTATCCTGCACTGCACAACTCATCTGGGGAAAGCCGATGAAACGTTGTCGAGGACGAACCTCCCTGAATGTCTGAATATCAAAAAACTACACTGCCCCCGTGGCTTAGGGGTTAGGATGCAAACCATGAACCGCAATGTACCCTTACTACTCTCCATGTCCGCCTTTTGTAGATGACATCACGCGGACCCTTGCGGCCACACGGATGCAGAGAGTATCATTTGGGCTTTAGTATTTGGGTTATGAGATGGCCTACATTCATATTTATTGATATGCACAGTAAATATGGCCAGACACACACACAGTGAAATCTAGTGTTGATAGTGCAGCTAAGCCGCTGTCTATTGACTTGAGAGGATCTCATTATTGTCAGATTAAGCAGCAGCTCTGGTGCACTGCAGACTGTGCCACTGTCAGGACTAAACACAGTGAAAGTAAAGGGTTACTTCATGGAAACGTCCACCGTTAGAGGCTGAGACACAGGAGAAGAAGAGAGAACAGGACAGGACGTTATTGAGAGGGGATAGATTAAATAGATGAGGTCATGGTTTCTGAATGAATTTGATGTCAAAACAGCTAGAAACCACAAAAAAGGCATTCACGCTGGTCATATCCATGCTGTTTAATTTAGCTGAATTTATTGGTTAATTTTGTAAATTACATTTTGTGTGTGTGTGTGTGTTATAAAGTGTATTCTTGTGTGGTCTTAATTTTATTTTGTCTTCACTGTTAATTGTGCTGCTTTGTAGTGTGTGTGTGTGTGTGTGTGTGTGTGTGTATGTGTGTGTTTTGTTGTGTGTGACAATTGACTTGGTGGCCTCTCTTCGAGTACAGACCTCAGGGCAGCACTGATTGCTATACTGAACAGACAATGACCTCACCACACACACACACACACACATGCACAAACACACATGCACAAACACAGAAATGAGGCTAACCCACCATCAGACCACAGTTTCCACCCAAAAGCCACCAAATAACTGTTATTTACAGGGAAATTTACACTCTGATACACACACACTGAATGGTCTGTAGCTACAGCATGTGTTTTCTCTGAGCGCACACTCAGACATGCACACATGAGGTTGCCTAGTAATATGTTGCATCTGACAAACACATACAAACAAATAAGGCAACTACACACACACACACACATTTACAGAATGGAAATACACTACAGTCAACACCTGGAGGACATTTATGTCACAAGGCATCATTACGCGTTCCCCTCTCTGGCTTCCTTCATCACAGGAGCCACATGTTTGTCATTGAGCAAAAAGGGAGGGAGGAGGGAGAGGATCAGCAGAGTGGTAAAGTATACACTGATGGAGGACAGAGAAGAGGGAAGAACGAGGAGGAAAACAAGTCCTGCAAAGTAAACAACAAACTGCGCTGTGTGTCATCACCCTCCAAAATGACCCATGTGCGCTCTTTCTGATGGGGCCCTACCGGCAAGATGACATCATTTGTCAGTGCCTTCCAAAACTGCTACCAGCGGCACACAAACTACTTGGTTAAGGTTATGGAAGGATCACGATCACAGCTTAAATCAGGAGACAGGATGCAAACAGCAGTCTCCCATTAATAATAGAATCGATTAGAAATAGATATCACATTAATGTAGAAGATGAAGGACATACCATGTAAACTGTCAGAAAATGTACTGTGGTTTGGTGTAGTACCTGGTTGTCACAAGGTGGTGCCTCTGTCTGTTTAATTAATGGAGTTACACAACTTTTTACGCGTCAGTTTTTGCGTGGATTAAGCAAACAAGATATAGCATGTTCCTTTGTGAGCTTCTCCCTGACCCCAGAGTTATTGCTAAGTTAAACTAACGCGCTTCTCTCTGTGGCTTCCATAGACTGTATATAAAGATGGACGACGCGTCTCCACTTTCTCCCACTGTACAAAAATGAAGCTGAAATATCCCGGATACGTGCGCTGTCATCTTGCGCTGCTGATGCCCCTTTTTATAGTAACAAATAACTAATTAAAACCAAACTTATCAGAAAAATGAAACTTGAACAAACATCAGCGTGATAAGAACTACCTAAAATGATAGAATAGAATAGAAATTTATTTGACGTGTACTTTGATTTTTCAGTTTGGCCCATGTCCCATCCGCTTACATGGAGGGAGCGGGGTTTATGACCTATACTGCAGCCAGCCACCAGGGGGAGATCAGGATGTTCTGGCTGTCATGTCGTCCATCTTTACAGACAGTCTATGGTAGCTTCATATGTACTGTACAGACATGAGAGTGGTATCAATCTTCTCATCGAACTCCCAGCAAGAAAGCGAAGTGTGTTTCCCAAAATGTCAAACTATTCCTTTAAGTGAAGGCATTATTTTGTTACTATAATTAAAATTATGCTTAATTTATTACTCCAATAACCAATTTACTAGGATTTTACAGCAATTATGGGCCACACCAGTAGTTTAAAAATGCAAAAATGTGAACTTTGTGTTTTGTCATTTTTCAATGATTAACCAACTATTTATTGTTAATACGTCCAATAATCAATTAAAGAAATTACTTGAAATCTGCATCCCTATCTCACACCCAACAACCCACCCCAAGCTTTGTTCTTAGGACAGAAAACAGTCATTATTTGTATGACAACAAGAGGTCCTTGTCTGGTAAATGTAAACATAGTCCCTAATGACCAATGCTATCATTACTCCAGTGAGGACAGTCTAATGAAAGAGGAAGTGGACGAAGGTAGGTTACGAGTGGGAGAAGACAGAGAAGCTATGAAAAACAAAAACAGGAAGGAAACAAAATAATTACACACACATTCAATAACACTGAAGAGAAATTGGTGAAATAAGGAGAGTGAGACCAAAAGAGTGGAGGAGGAGGTGGGAAAAATATGCTGAAGGCTGCGTTGAGTGGAGTGAAAATGAGAAGGGGGAAGAGAGATAGAGGTGACAAATTCATCACAAGCGTGGCAGTGATCATAGCCAGGAATAAGACAGCGCTGGATTAGAAAACAGACTCAGAGCTGCAGGGTTTAACAACAACAACAAACACCACCATCTCATCCTGCTGGTTTACGCTCCCGCTTCCTGCCCCATTCGCCCTCTCATTTCTACATTCTCTATTGCTCTCCGCTCTGTTATTCATCACCTATCAATACCTCTTCTCTCTGACTCTCCCTCCCTCATTCTTCCTCTCTTTTGCTCTCCATCCCTCTATTATAACCCAACAGCGTGGGCTCGGACTATTACTGAATATTGTGATTGCTCGCTACATTTAGACTGTGGGAGGAGGAGAGGGGGAGGTGAAATAGAGAGATGCAGAGAGATGGAAAGACAAAGATAGAGATGGAGTGAGATAAAAAAAATTTAAAAAACGTGTACAACCTTTCACGTAAAGCTAGTTACCCTTGGGGCGTTAATAAAGCGGAACAAGGTGTGTGTGTGTGTGCAGTGATCTGTCTGGCCTTGCAATGCTGCAGTAAATCTGCCCCTATACAATAAAAGGGCAAGGGCTGGGAGAAGAGGAGAGGAGAGGAGAGGAGAACAGTTGTGTCCCAGTTTTACTTTGACCTCTATCTGTCTGTCTGTCCCTCTTCTCCCTGATGACACACATTATATGAAGCTCCAGAAGGCCTTTTGATGCCTGGGACTGTCAGTGAGCTGTTTCCCCAGTGGCACGCAGCCTCCCTGGGCATGACTCATAATGAACACCCCCCCTATACACCACCACCACTACTCCTCCTCCTCCTCCCTCTTCTACCAAGGGTCCTCCACTCACCCGCTATTCTCCACTCCAGCTCTCTCCTCCTCCCATCCTCTGCTGCTCTCATCGCACCCTCTTCTCCTCTTTCTAATCCTCTCTTCTCTCTTCCGGTCCTGCTGTGCCATCTCTCTCCCCCTCCTCCTCCTCCTCCTCCTCCTGCACCCCTTTTCTTCTCCCTCTTTTCCTCTCTCTTATTCTTGTCATGCTGCTCTCTCCATCATCCTCTTATTCCATCCCGGTTGGCCTGTAAACTCCTATTTCCTTTTCTCTCTTAGTTGCTTTTTCGGCTCCCCTCTCTCTCATCCTCTTTCCTCCCTTTCCGAGCAGTGCTGCGTTATCTCTCGCTTTCAGGCTGAAGATTGGCTCTGGAAAACAGCCAGCACTGGGTTAACCCCCACTGCACACACTCACAGACACACACGCATACATATGCACACAACAAATCAAACACTATAAACCAATAATGCAAACATGACCTAGCATTGGTGCATGTTCACAAAAGTGCAAACACATGTGCAATTGACCTTTCGCTAAGCCCAGCCCCTCCTAGCTACTGTTGCTACGCACTCCGTTCTCGCACGGCACTGCAGTTAATAGTGACAGTTTTACCACTCCAAATTCGTTGTAATTTTTAAAACAATGAGTCCTTTATTTCAGACAGAGGTAGATAAAAGCAGGCTTCTTATTTCTAGTTGATGCCCATCATTTTTTGGGGCTGAAATGACAACTGTTGCTAGTATATTTTAACAGCTGTAGCTAGCTAGCTAATTAAGCTAACGTTAGCTCCATGAGTTGGTTTAAAACATTTTTTATAAAATAAAAATGTAAGACCACAGCTGTTACAGTATTTTGCTCTAACACAACCCTGTTTGACTGTTTAGCTTACATAAAAGTTTGTTTTCACTTTACGAAAGGCTTTCAGGATGAGGACTAGCCGATGTGTTGGAAAATGTAACGCTAAGTTGGGTAACGTTGCTCGTGTTGCTGGCTTTTCCAAATTGAACTGGACAGAGCTGCTGATGTCAGCCTAAACTCTGATATAGTAGCATTCAGGACTACAGTCCTACATGTGCTAGTCATGAACGGGGCTGTTTTTAACCTGTAACCCCACAAATTTATATAGTTAGTTAATGATGTGCTCCTTGGCCTTGCAAGTAATGCTAAGTTACTACTGTAAGTAGTAAGCTAGTTAGCCAGACATGCTAACGATTATAGCTTATGTTAAAGCAGATAAACACACTGCTCTTGTGTTTCTGGCTTAAAAAAAGACATCACTTTCGAAACTCTTTGAATGCCACGTATCTCTCTTATTACAGCACCAAGCACACTGTTTTGTTGAGTAATCTAAATCTTGACAGGCCTGCTAGTTGCTAAGCTATGATTGGGCCATCGCTGTTCAAGGCAGGGGTGAGCAAACGGTCACTTAGGGAAATCACTCGCACACACATAAAACATACAAGACACACTTATCACGCACATGCACATTCTCTTACACGTGACACTGACATCAGTGGTCCCTGAACTATCAGAGCGTTGAATTCAGCAGAGAGGGACTCTCAAATCTGACTCCTAATATAGCTCATAAACCAGGCTGGCTGCACTGATTCAACACTGGATCACTGAGTCTCTCTCTATGTCTGCGTGTGTGGTTGCAAAAATGAGTCTGCTAGCTGCTATGTATCTCTGATTATTGTGCAGATCAATTACCCAGCAGTAAATCACCCCGCCGCTATACTCACATAATTATCAAAGACACAAACGTCAGCCGAGTGTGTGTGTGTGCAGGCGTGTGTGTGTGTGTGTGTGTGTGCGAGGTTATGTCTTTGCATGTTATTCTTGAAGCATCAAATTAATCAAATATTTTATCATTACACCTCGGTAGTTGAGCAGGTAGTTAAACTTTAATCAAGTCAACAGCGTGTGACTGGAAAATTCAATGTTTTCCAAAGTGAGTTATTAAGTCTGATGAGGGTGTGGACCCAATTCATAACATTACCGTACATGACCTACATTTAGAAATCTTTTAACATTTAATAATAAAAATGGACAGGTTTTTCATTCTTCTTGAGTTGGGTAATAGAAGTCTTTTATTGTTCAAGTATAACACTTTTAGCTAAGATAGATAGATCAAAAGAACAGAAAAACAAAAAGGCAAAATATATTGAATGATGAATATATATAAGCATATTCATCATTCATTGTATTATATATGAATTAAAATATATTGATTTTCCTATCAAATAAGACAAACAAGAGCAGCAAACCATCACATTCGAGAAGCTGGAACCAGATCATGTTTGGCAATTTAGCTTTTTGTTTGTTGCAGATTAATTATTCCAATTATCGTACCATCAATTTATCAACTAGTCCTATTTGGTTCATTTAATTATTTGGTAATATGCACAACTAAATATGTACAAAACACTTAACTGAAATGATAAGGAAATGTAAATGCTAAAATGTAGCATAACAGAAGCACAAGTAGAGCTGAGTCATAATAAAGTCAGCACCTGACTCAGTAATGGCAGTTATACAACAGTATTTATCTAAAGTTTGCTGACATTAGCTAACATTAGCCACCATGAGCTACTGGTCATACCAGACCAAGTAAAGCTGTAGCAGCAAAACTCCTGTGTGTACTGAACTGAGCAAGGCTGAGCTGTTTTCTGAACTGTTGAATTAATGAGCAATAAAACTGTTTTATTGCTTATGAATTCAGCTTTTTATTAGTAAAAGAAATAATGTGTTATTTCCTCTTTCAAAAGTTACATGGTCTCGCTTTAAATGTACACATTTACTGTGGCAGTATTGACTATATAGGGAGAGAGACAAGAATGTCATGATACAGTATTTAACAGGGCTGGATTAACCCATTAAAGGTTCCTGGGGCAAAAATGAGCCATGGGCCCCTATTGACCCCCCCGTTCCTCCCAACCTCTGTGAACTGTGTATGTATCCTGTTGAGTTTGAATGGCCACCATGTACAGATTACAGACAGCAGCTTGATTATACTTTGCCCAGAATTTTAGATACCAACTCATACTCCTGTGCTGGGATTCGACACTGCCCCAGGTCGTGTGTCCGTCAATTTGTGGTAGTTTAATTTCATATTAATTTATTGTATTTTATGTATTATAGTCTTGAAATGATACAGGGACATAAGGTATTGGAATACAGAGATTAGGAGATACAGACACACTCATCTGCATAGTGCAAATGCAAAGAACTATTAATGTTGCTGTTTTCTTTTCTCAAAAGCTACTAAAGGAGACAGGAGGTGATAGATTATATAACCGCAAAATAAGAGTGCAGACATATCAAGACATCAAAAAGCAATGATTGACCTGAATATTTTAAGACAAAAATAAACTTCTAGGTTGGAAAAAAAAAATGCATCTCAAAATAGCAAACGTCTGGTGTTAAAATTAACAGAAAATTTGGGAGGGTGACTGAGAGAGAGTCAGGGAGAGAGCAAGAGGCCAAGTTTAGGAGAGCTTTGATGTGCAAGATGGTGCATCCTTCTCAGAGTGTAAATGTCAGGTTTCCAACAGAGAACGCCCAGGGAGAGAGTCTAACCCTGTGTGTGTGTGTGTGTGTGTGTGTGTGTGTGTGTGTGTGTGTGTGTGTAGTACTGTAACACACGTACGCACACACACATACAGTGAGGTCCTGGTATGGATCTATTCCAGTTGACTACTGGTACACATAGGGCTATTTCTGTCTGACTGCTGGGAAACAAGGACATAAATGGATAGATGAAGATCGAGGGAGAGAAGGTAGAAGGGATGGAGGAAGACATGGATGAATGAAAGGAGGAAGGACAGACTGACGGCAGCAGATGAGAAGAAAAGTGGAGATTAAAGCGTTCACTGATAGATCGGCTCAATATTGGTGCTTTATTGAAGCCGCTACGTGTTACATTTAAACGTCAATAACTCATTATCACAATTAATTACAGTAAATTAACGTGACTGACACTGAGAGGGCTGGCATTCTGACTGACACTGATGTTTTAAAAAGCGGTACATACTGTAGCAACCGTCAAAATGAGCCTGTTAGGGTTGAGACTCTCTGATATGACATTTCGACCTAAAAATATCAGAAGCAGCCCAGAAAAGCCCAAATCGGCCAAAGTCTCGCAGAGTAAAAATGAGGTTAGAAGGGAGGACAGAGAGACATTTAAGGAGGGATCTGCAGAGAGGTGGGTGAGAAAGAGAAAGCAGGAGAGTTATAGAGACAAGCAGGAAGGAAAGGGTATTTAGGGGACATTTTTCAGGAGTTACGGTCATGGGAAGAGTGGTAGAAACAAGACTAAGAGTCTACAGCCATGCTAGCAGCTCTGGGAGGCTGTACTGTACTAGACAAAGTGGTGTTTTGAGCTAAATGCTAACGTCAACTGATGATGGCACCAGATGAAAAGTTATTATAAATCATCCTGAGGGGGACATGCAGGACTATACTAAATTTCATTGCAGTCCATCCAATAGTTGTTGATATTTAACCACAAATGTCAACCTCATTGTGGCACTAGAGGAAAAGTCAAAAACTCAATAGGATCCATCCTTTGGGGACCATGAATTCCTTTGCTATTCATCCAATAGTTGTTGAGATATTTTGGTCTAGACCAAAGTGGTCCAACCGACATTGCAATCCCTATAGAGCCATATCCGTTAGCGTGGCTAAAAACAATAGACTGAAGCACAGGCGCAAAAAATACACACTGTAAATGATCAAATAAAGCCAGTAATTCAAATAATGGCTGGGGGTTTGGCCAGCACAAACAAATAAAGGTCACTATTAAAGGTCAGGTTAAAGGGCAAAGGGGTTACCCTGTACCACAATGGCTCACGGGGTAAATTCACCATACTGTATATTTCCACAACATTAATCAGTACATCAACAGAGTCATGCCATACTCGCCACTCTTCTGCTCTGTGTTTTAACAAATACTGTTTTCATTTACAAATCATTTCCAAGAGCTTCTGCTTTTCTATTCTTTTTATGTGTCTGTTAAGTTACAGCCAATGAAACTCAACGCTTTCTGCAGCTGTTTCACTCTAAAATCCTGAAGAAACAGCATAGTAACACACTCATTACATGTAGGTACAAGGCTATCAGTACAGATGGAAAGAGATCAGACTGGGATTAAAACATTGTCTACTAATAATTTTGTGGTTTGGAGTCAGTGTGCAGGCGCTACTCTTTCCATCACACTAAAAGTCTGCAAAGAAAGGGTGAAATGATGCCCTTTGAGCCTCTAGAAGGCTTTTAATGTGAAATAGCTGCAGGAAGTGTTGCATTTTACTGACAGTAGCTTAACAGCAATCAAAAAAACGGCAAAGGTGATTGGAAATAATTAGTGAATGAAAACAGTATTTCTGTTAAAGAAGAGAAACCCAGAGAAGCTGAGTGGTGAGAATGACATGGCTCTGTTGTTGGAATTACTGCATTTACTTTATACTGAATCTATCAAGACAGGAGGTAAACATATAGAAAGTGTTGAGTTTGCAGTAACAGCAAACAGCATCAGCAGCAAATTAAAATGGAAGCAGATGAGAAAACAGCACAATGTCTTAAAAACACTGATAAAATAAACATATAAAACAGGGGAAATGGGGGAGGAAGGCCTGTCTCTAATATAAAACATGAGAGAGAAAACAAACAGGTCAAGAGTTTGATCTGCTTCTCTGAAATTTTGACGACACACCCTGATCTCTGGATCTCTCTCCCTCACATACACACACACGCAGACACACAAACATACACATCCATTACAGAGCAAGGGGATAGATTTACAATCACAGGAAGCCAATCCCACAGACACAAAACCACCAACCCTCCCTGGTCTGAACCTGATCCAACAGACAGAAGTCTAGGCCTACATAATACTGCTCTCTCTCACTCTCTCTCTACCTCCATTATCTGTTTAACTCTCATATATACGGACATTTCATACTTAATGCAGACAATGCTTCATATCTGTAAAACATGCTGAGTACACACATACAGATAGTTTAAATGTCTTGCTCAGCAGTCTGTGTGTGTCTTTTCCCACATCAATGTTAACCATACCAGCAGCTTTGTGGTTGCAATCCCATGTCTGTAACTTTTAGGCTTCCATTGCCCGTATTTGAACAAAACTGGTGTCCCAAATTGAAAATAAATAAATAAATAAATGAGGATGAACATTAGAGCTACAGCACTATTATTTTTGAGATTCTGAGTTGATACCCGCTAGAGGATTCTGCCAAAACAATCATAGCGCAGTTGTTGTTTCCTTTGTGTGAGCTGAGATATGAATAGCAAAAGATGCAGAAAGCCTTTCTCTGAATAATAACCTTTACAGCTGCACTCGAACAATTTTCACCAAATAAATGTGTTCGTGAGGACACAAAAGCAATGGTAATACCTACAGTTTTAACATCTGGAAGGAAATTAATAGATATTTTCTAACATGTAACTTGATGCAAATTCATACCAGAATATCTTGTTAAGGAAGTTGTCCATAATTATGTAATAATGCTTGTAAATGAGAGAGGCAAATTTGAATTACCAGTATGAAATCTAAAAATTGCATTGTAGTGAGAGGAGAGGAGAGGAGAGGATGATGTGATAGGCTCTGAGAATACTGTATGTAGAGTCCACTGGGGCATGTAATGAACTGATATCATGCAGTGTCAGCAGCAGCCCCCTAATTTACTACTATAGATTAACCCTCAGAGAGAGTTACACGTTGAGAGAGACAGTTAAAGGGGGGGAAATAACAAGAACAAGCAGAGGTTGTGTTTCTCCTTCAAAGAGAGAGGGTAAAAGAGAGGACTTGTCAAAGTACTCCAGGTACAGTACTTTCAGTTCTGTTTCCCCCCAATGAGCACACAACTCTGAGCCTATAATGCACTGCTAACCTCTTCTAACTTAAGTAAGACACAGTGCTGATTTAACTCACAAAGAAGCAGCAGTTTCAGACCGTTGTGCTGCCTTAGTTTGATGTACTGTACTTGTTGAAACACATGTTGGAGCAGAACATATCACAAGGAGGGAGTCTACAGCCATGCTAGCAGCTCTGTGAGGCTGTACTTAAGTACAACAGTGCTTTGAGCTAAATGCTAACATCTGCATGCTAACATGCTGATAATGACAGTGTTACTGTAACATGCTGATGATTAGCAGGTATAATATTTACTGTGATCACCATCTACCCTTAGTTTATCATATTAGCTTTCGAACATTTGCTAATTAGCATTGTTTATAAACCAAAGCGCTGAACAAATAAAACTTTTGACCTGATGATGGTGCAAAATGATACAGTTAAGGGATCATCAAAGTTATTACAATTCATCCTCTGGGGAACATGAACGTCTGCACCAAATTTCTTGGCAATCCACCCAATGGTTGTTGAGATATTTCAGTCTGGAGCAAAGTGGTGGACTGACCGGAGGACAGACCGACATTGCCAAGCCTAGATCCATGCTGACAGCGTGGCTAAAAATGTAAACCACTGACATAAAACTGAAAGTTGAGAAAATTTAAAGGCAATAAACTTAAATAAAATCTTAACTTAGGAAATTAAACTTAATTTCTTAAATTTTGCCTTTTAGTTTGTCCAAAGGTTCAATTCAATTCAATTCAGTTTTATTTATATAGCGCCATATCATAACAAAGTTATCTCAGGGCACTTTTTCTAGTAGAGCAAGTCTAGGTAAGCTAGGTAAGAAAGGTTAAGCTACTCGAAGTTGGAGTATCTTATAAATTACATTGTCAGCTGTCAATTTACTCAAAATAAGACAAATCTGTAAATTGTACCCACTTGGAATTTTCACTTTCTGATTGGCTTGATTTTTAGCTGTATTGCTGGTTGCCAGACCAGGCTCAGTGCTTACTATTGTGTTGCCCGTGCTTTAAGTGAGTGATATAAAAAGAGTGCTGGGAGTGTTGCTTTCATTTTGATCAGAGAAGAACACGTGACTCATGTGAGACATGTATAAAAAGATGCATAACAAGCCTCCATCCTGTAACTGATTTTACAGTGTAATGGAGTCTGATATAGTAGTACACACGGAGTGAACTTTTAAAGTTTAAAATTTTAAAACGCTGCCAGCCCACCTAAAATAAAATGTCATTTTGACTTTTAATAAGAGATTTTGATGCCAAAATGCAGTTTTAGGATCATTTATGGGCCTCGACACAAACAGAGAGATTTTAAAAAGCCTGGGATGCAAAGATGAGAGGCTGACTTTCTCATTTAAATTTATGAGCGGTGAAAGTTAAGGAAGCAGCCTTTCAACCTGATATATCCTGAGTTTAAAGAGCACACTGAGATCTTTGAAACCAGGCACCCAAGTGCTCTCTTTCTTTCATTCTCCCTCTCTCTGAATTGTCAACCTATTAAATGTCTCTTTGTATCTTGCCTATTCACACACACTAACCAGTGGAAAGCTTTGGACCGTTTCACAGACAGAGAGAAAAGTGTTTGTGTGTGTGATTGTCATAACGGAGCTGCCCTTTTTTTTCATTGTGCAGTGAGTGCACCGATGTGATTTTGCTACTTTAGAAACTAAATGCACTGCATGTGTGTGTGAGAGAGAGAGTGTGTCAAAGTGTGTGACAGTCTCATGGAGAGAGAAAGAGAGAGAGACTGTGAGGACTAGAGCGGTGTGTATGTGCTAGAGTTACATGGAGAACAATAGCCTTATTGTACCTGTGTCTGCAGCGACTGTCTGTCTTGTGTTGATAGTCCAGCTCTGCACTGAGCCTGTTTGCCTGAGTCTCATTTAACATTTGTGACAAGATATTTTCTTCAACAAGAATAAAGTTCAACATTTGTGAATTATGTCATACACATGTGAGCTCCATGGTGACTTAAGCATTGCAGGTTTCCCCCGGTGTGTTAAAGCTAGGTATAACTAATGTGATGATTTACTGCCAAACACCTCCTAGGCAACAGAAAAATCACTTTCAAGCATTCAAGCGTCTACACATTGCATGTTAACATGCAGCATAACATGGCACGGCACAGAGTCTGGTCTTTCCTGTTCTGTCAACAGATAGGCCAGGTATTCCCACATGAGCTGTATCTGGATACATAATGACATCCGATCCATGGGCCTTACATATATATTTGGTATTGTTCTCTTTATCTTGATTCTGCCCGCATTGTGATCAGATCTCAATATGCAAATTAGTTAGGTGGGGCTGGCAGACCAGGTTATTCCTTAGGGAAGCAACGCTGCTGTATGGGCTCTACTTTCTTTTTCCTTTCAGTGCCTAAATCACTTTCTGAGGGAAGACTTGCTAACTACTGTTACTACTTGTAGCCTGAGAGTAAGTTGACCCTTTTAACTTGGTGGCCGATGTTTTTCTGAAGAATGTGGTCACGCTGTATAGACTGCATTTACACCTAGCTGAGATCCGATCACAGTGCGAGCCAGACCACCTCCAGATGTGGTCTGACTGATCTGATTGCATTCTGATCACAATGCCTCCTGCATGGGTTCACACCGTGCATTAACATTAGCATTTTTTATTATCCAGAAAATATATCCAGATACACAAGTTACCGTAATGTCAGGTGTATATTTAGAGAAGAGAATGTTATTAAAGGAAGCAGCAGAGGCAAAGATATTCAGACGTTTAGTCCCTAGCATAGGTTGAGCTCCAAAAATGCTAGATCCTACATTTCCCATAATGTACATGGATAGCGTCTTTCGTTAGACCTCAGCTGCTTTTATCTGCAGTCTCTGTGGTGGTCACTGCCCAACACTCATGATCAAAGGTAAGGACTGAAACAAAGACCGAGCAAAAGGTCGAGAGCTTCGCTTTGTGGCTTGGCTCTTTTCACCACCACGGTCCGATACATCATCACCTACCATTACTGCAGCCGATTACGGTATGGCAGCAACAAACAACTAAATTTATGGTTTTTAATAAGGCAGAGATGCCATAAATAGTTTCTTGCACATGTGTTTTTCCAATCAAAGAGCATCTTTGTTTTTTGTGAGTGCCCATAAGGTTATATTATCTTTATGTTTTTACGTACTTTTAAATGAATTCATAAATTAGATTAAAGAGATAAAGCTGATGAAACGAAAGGTAGGAAATGTTCTGTTTTGTACATAGGGCTGCAAGTAACAATTATTTTTATTATCGATTAATCTGCCGATTATTTTTTTGATTAATCGATTAATCGCTCTGTCTTTGAAATGTCAGAAACAATTGAGAAAAAATGCCCATCAAAATTTCCCAGAGCCCAAAGTGACATTTTCAAATTGGTTGTTTTGTGTAACAAAAAGTCCAAAACACAAAAAATATTACATTGACAATGCTGATCCTCACATTTGGGAAGCTGGATCCGAACAATTTATCAGTTATCTATAGGTGCCGGTTATTATTTTGTTAATCGATTAATCGACTAATCATTTCAGCTCTGATTGTACCTGTCAGTGCACAGTGAGATTCTCTCCTGACATTGTAATGGTCCATGGACCTGCTATGTTGCATCTTTGTGCAAAACAAACTCAGCCAAAGGAACTAAAGAAAGAAAGAATGAATGAACAAGTAACTACAACTGCACTGAACTGAACTCAAACACTTTTGCTACCCATCCAGCACCATCCCCCCTATGTTGGCACTTGGCCCTGCAACCACAGTAGCACGCAGAAGGGGCCCAGGGTTCCCCCACTAGGGTTGATGGGGGTGGGGATGAAGAAAGAGGGAGAGAGGAAAGAAATGTAAAAAAAAAAAAAAAGATGACACAGACAAAGATAAAAGTCTTGAGATCAAGAGTGATTAGGAAAAAAAGCGTATGAAAGGGAATTTCTCTTCTCCAATCCCATGAGGGTTAAGCAAGAGATCTGGATGAATGAGAGATGAGGGGTGGGGTGGGGGGTGAGGAGGAAAGAGGGAAGACAGGAGGAACAGCAGGATGAGAGTCAAACTGGAAAAGGCAAATGAGGCGAGTAGAGGAAAGAAGGGCAGAATGAGGGAGGCATACAGAGAGATCAAGAGGGAAGAGGGGGGTAAAAAGGATGGATGATGGATGCAGAGATGAAAAGGATGGACGAGAGGGAGGGAGGGAGGAAGGGACGTATGGGGGGGCATGAATGAAAGAATGGGATGAGAGGAAAGGTGAGAAGGCATGAGTGCAGATGGAGGAATGAGAGCGGAGGAAAGAGACGAAAGGAGGGAAGAGAGAAGCTGGTGAAAAGTGAGAAGAGAATGAGAAGAAAGAGGGGAAACAAAGATGGAGGGATGAGGAGAATGAAACAAGAGAAAGAAAAAAAATGGTACTGAATGTATAATAGCCAGTGGGCCAGTAGGTCTGCTGTGCTAATCCGTATTGTCAGATTAGAGTGTAATCCCATGGCAGAACACACACACACACACACACACGCACACATGCAGCGCAGGGCTAAAGTGTCTGACTGGACCACGCGGTGCTGGATTGGAATAACTGTCGGTGATCCAGAAATTTCCTGGCCCGGCACTGCATGCTTGTTGCCATGGCGATGGCTCCAGGAAGAGGGAGAGAGAGACAGAAAAAGAGAGAGTAGGGAGTGAAAGCAGGAAAGAGAGGAAAGATAAGATAGGACGAGAGGGGGAGGGACGGAAAAAAAGTGAACGAAAACTGAGACCGGGGCCACGGCGGGATTGGCACCAGTCATACACCCACACACACACTCCCACACACACACATATATATATGTGCATGCACACACACTCACCACACACTCACAAGCATGTAGAGCCAAAGCCACATGTTCTGCATGTGTTGAACAGCTGCATACAACCAGCCCATTAGCCAGAACACACAAACAACGGTGCTCATTGGCTCAGGGACGCCACTACTTCTCCTCCATTGGCTGACGCGCTGCAAAACAACCGCCTGATTGGCCCGAAGTAACACACACCTACTGTAGCACAAGGATCAAAGGAGGTGAGTTAACTGAACACGGATGTCGGTATGCTACTATATAAACACACACATGCTGCACAGAGGAGCTCATGCCTGCTCACGTTTTAGGAACCCGTGCTTTTACATTCATGCTAAATGTTAACTTTAAGATTTAATGTGGGTGGCCCAAAGCGATCACAAAACCTAAAGTATTAATCATTACAAAGTTTCCTGTCTCATTTGTTTGCTTGAAATTAAGCGTTCTAAACAAAATTTCTCATGTTGTATTTATCAAAAGTGAAACAAAAATGTTTAATATACAGTAAGAAAAAACAGAAAAAGTGAGTACTTCTCTCGTTTTATATTTCCTCCTTCTACAGTCTGTGCTGTGAATTTAACCTGACTATGCTTTGATCTTGCACTTATAGCAAAACCCACCACTCATTTCTTTGGACTTGACTCAGGTTACATTAACTGTGTTCTTACAGTAACAGGACTAAGAGTCTACAGCCATGCTAGCGCCTCTGTGAGGCTGTAAGTCAAAGCACACTGATGGAAATGTCAGTAGTTTTGCAGGTATTCAATCATGAACCAAAGTATTGGACAAATTAAAATTTTGACCTGATGATAGCGCCAGATTAAGGTCAGAGGATCACCAAAGAAACTAGATAATAAATTATCCTCAATGGGCCAAATATCTGTGGAAAAATTCACAGCAATCCATCCAAAAGTTCTCAAGATATTTCCCTCAGAACCACACTCCACAGAAACCACACAGAAAAACTCATGGTGGTGCTAGAGAAAAAGTCAGGGGATCACCAATGACAGTAGGGTTTATCCTCTGGGAATCATGAATGGCTGTATGTAATTTTGTGGTGATCCGTCCAACAGTTGTTGAGATATTTCAGTCTGGACCAAAGTGGTGGACCCACTAACTGTCAGATGCCATCCCTAGAGCCACGGCGCTAGCATGGTTAAAAACACACACACACACATACAGCAGATGTTCAAATGCATGCAAAAACATGTGCACACATACTGTGCACAGAGCTATTTACAGTCTAAGAAGCAATCATGAGATACACTCACACATAACCCACCAACACACAGTCTTTCTGGGACAGAACGGAAGGACAGACGTTGGACCATCGTGGTGGCTCATTTGGATAAAAGGTGTACTATGTTAGAATCTGATCTGGGACCAGCATGTGTCCTTTTTCACCCCACCTTCCCCTCTCTCTCTCCCATCCTGTCTTACCACTGAAAACGTTGATATGCAATGCAAATAGAAAAAGTAAAAAAAAGAGAAGGGGGCAGCTGTTGCTTTAGTGGAATCTTCCAGAATCCCTTCTTTCCTGTTGTCAGCTCGGGCCGTCCAGATCCTGGCCCAGTTCGACATGACTAATCACCCTCACCGGCTCCCTGACAGCAACACACTGCCAGCTAGACTGATTCATTGGGCGGGTAGAGGCGAACAGGGGGTGGGGTGGGGAGAAAGAAGGAAAGAGAGATGTAGAGAGAAAAATATGGAGGTAGGCAGTGCAAACGACAGACCCTCCAGGAATTTATGATCTGTGCAACCATACTAAGAAATGCAGATGTAACCAGTCCCTCCAACATATGTGACAACAAGCGCTAGCATTTGTCATTTTGGCCTGTCTTTGCATTTTTTATATTTTTTGCATAAAATGACCCATCAGAATTCAGCACAGGGAAGAAAATTACATCTGCTTTGGTCTTTTCATGGTCCAACTAATGAGGATGTAGTTTCATATTTATTCACCCATTAAGGATGAACTGTAATAACTTTGGGGATCCATTAACTTTCCATCTAGAGCCACCAGAAGCTCAAAATTTTAATTTCTCCAATACTTTGGAGAAAACAGATGACATTCCTATCAGTCTCAGTCAGGTGTACTTTGTGTTTAGTGCTAATTAGCAAATGTTACCAAACTAGCCATACTAGTCTTGCCTCTGTGAGGCAGTACAGCAGTGCTTTGAGCCACATGCTAACATCAGCATGCTAACAGGCTCACAGTGACAATGCTAACATGCTGATGTTTAGCAGGTATAATGTTTACCATGTTCGCCCACTTAGCATGCTAACATCTGCTAATTAGCAATAAGCACAAAGTACAGCTGAGGCTGAAGGGAATGTCATTAGTTTTGCAGGTAGTTGGTCATAAACCAAAGTATTACATAAATGTCACTCACAGTCACAAATGTGAACCTCATGGTTGCGGTAGAAGAAAAGTCAAAGGATCACCAATGTCATTAGGATTCATCCTCTGGGCACCATGAATATCTGTTCAAAAGCTCTTAGCGATCCATCCAATAGTTGCTGAGATATTTCAATGGACCAAAGTGGTGGACTGAGCAACATTGCCATCCCTAGAGCCACGATGCTATGGCTAAAATAATGAGTCTTTCAAACAGTGTATGTGAAATGTAATGAATGAAAAAAAGCTTCCAAGGTATCGAAAGCAGAAAGCCAGAAGGTTAAACATGTCTGGTCACAAGAAGGACAAAAAAGTTTACTGTGAGTTACTGTTGGGACTAAAAACAGAGAAAAGACACCAACAGAAAACTATATAAATCCATCTATTATAGAGTAGAGAAAAGTAGAGTAGAGATGGATGGATGGATGGATGGATAATGGGTTGCAGGGACTGTGGAAAATTAAATGAATGCAGTGGAAGAAATCAATCCCAGAACTTGATGAGATTGGAATAAGTACAGTGATTAATCACTGTGTATGTGTGTCTGTGTGTGTCCAGTCCCTTTATGTGTGTGTTTGGTTTTGTGTTGCTGGTGTCTGTGCACACGTATGTTCACGCTGTGAATGTGTGTGTGTGGCTGTGTGTGTGCACGATGGATCACATGTCTTAGCATGAGGTCTGTGGTGGCTTAGCAGACAAACAGAGATGTTTAAGTTTAACACCAAGGGCAAGATTCCCTCTGAATACAACTTTCCATTCTCTCTCCATCGCTTTATCTTCCTTCTAGTTGATTTGTTTCTTTTCTTCTTTTCCTTTCTCTCTTTCTTTCTTTTTTTCATTAAGGAGGATGGAGGCTTCACACTCACTCAATATGCTCAAGTTTTCCCAGCTGCTCTGAGGATTGGGTTCAGATGGTCTGAAAGTCTTCCAGTCACAAGTTCACCAATCATCTCTAACCATACGCATATTTTAGAAGAGTTCAAGCTTCCTGGAAAATAAATCTGACCGAGATATCTACCTCCAAATCAGCAGGAGAGGCTTCCTCACAGCTAAAGAGACTACACAGACTGAAAGGCTGAAATATTTATGAGTTAGGTGAAGGGGAGGCCTTCATCGCCAGATTCATATCCTGCTTTAAACACCAGTTATATACTAGCAATGGACGCTCATGTGCCTTCTAAGATCTGATAACACACCCTAAACCAATATACAGATGTAATGTTGAGTTAACATAAGTGGTGTTAGGAACAGTCTGATCCTACTCCCTACAATATATTGTGCACATGGGTGTTAACCTAACCTTCACACAGTTTAATGTTTTTCAGAAAAAGTGGAAAAGTGACAAAAGGAGACAGGAACATTCTCTTCCCCTTCAACAACAATGATAGAGCACACTTAATTCAATAACGCAGCCCTAGGTTTTGCAAGCTTTACAGTAAAATTGACTATTATTTTACAAAAGAAACACCAGAATACCAGATACCAGAATGTACGAGTATAAAAACATAGAAACAAGTGCAACAAATTGAGCTGTTTCGTAAGCAGCAGGACAAATAAGCTTTTCTCTGAGGGTACCCAGGGTGTCACTGTGATCCTAATTAATTATCTCCTGGAAATTCGGTTCAAATTTGTGCTAAATTTGGATAGGAGCCTGACATGTGATAAAGAAATACAGCCAATCCTCATATTTTAGAAGCTGGAACTGGAAAATGTTTGGCATTTTTGCTTTAAAAATGACTTAACTTATTAGCTGATCATCAAAATAGCTGATGATTAATTTTCCGTCGATCAACTAATCGATTAAGTGACTTATCATTTCAGCTCTAGTCTCCTTCTATACACATGGAGTCCCCAGCCTCCTCTTTTTACAGTTGCACTGAAAGCTTACATCCCTTCCAACTGGTTGGAGGCCGCAGTGCAGCAACCCGACAACACTACCAACTGAGTTCAATAGGCCACCTGTCAAAGGAATTGGGGGCAAGCGCTTTTTTTCTCTGAGCCAATTCATTTTTCATTTTATTTTAGCAGGGAAAACAGCAGAGCAATGAAAAACCATTACCAGCTGTGGGTCTGACTCAGTTTAGAAACTGATTTCCAGCAGGTTTCCTGTTAAGGTTAGAAAAAAAACATTCTTCATATATAAAGGCTGAGCATCCTTATTTTTTTAAGTGAATACTTTATATAAAAAGTATACAGCAATGTGTCAGCAGCAGCTACTATAAACACACCTGCTACCAGGCTGCTGCAATGATGCCCCCCCTCAAAAGAGGCTTTGTTAGTAAGATCCTTCAGTGTTAATGCAGGGTGAGGGAGTTCTACAATAACTATGAGTGCGTGAAGACGTAGGTGCTCAGTTTCCTCTTTTAAAAGGGACTGAAGAAGGTTAATATGGGAGAGAGTGATTTCACAGCGCTGACTTTTATGAGATGGAAAGCATCCAACCAAAGCAGGCAGAGAGAGACAGTGAGTTGCAGAAAAAGAGAAAACGGGGGAAAAAAGAATCCCATCTGGGTGAAAATAGTGTTTAATGGCCTTCCATAAGTAAGTATTGTAAAAGCTGGATTTGGATGAATTTGCATATGCACATGACCGTTTGGACACACAAAAACACACAATCATATACACAAATACAGCACAAACTGCATGTATTTAGAGGTCAGGTGCATTATATGGAATCTTTTGCAAATCTGCAGCTGTGTGGGCTGAGATCCAACACCAAACATCTGTTCAGCCGCTGGATCACACATGTACAGCTATGTAAGAGGACACACACACACACACATGCTAGGCCAGACTCAACATCTGTCCTGCTGGCCAGTCCCTTCTGGTCTCTGACCACTGCCTCCTGTATGAGGATGGACACACACACACACACACACACACACACACACACACACACACACACACACGATATGAAAGACGCAGCCGTGTAGATATTTTGTTACACCAGATGGTAATGTTACTGCATACAGTAGCATTAATGGACAGCTACCTTTTTATAGAGGTCGAGCCAGAGAGGTGGGACCACACAGCCCTTCTATAGGATAATCATTTCACAATGAAACCACTAAAACTGATATTTGGTATTTAAAGTATATTAGTATATTTTTTCTTTCCAAAACTAAAAACACAAGAGCAACAGTGTAAGGAGTGGATTTAACAGTGTGTTATCTGCTCTAACATAAGCTGCAAACGTTAGCATGTCCGCAAACCTAGCTTACTTCCTGCAGTAACCGAGCATTACTTCCAAGGCTAAGGATTACATCATTCACTGCCTATATTAGTTTGTGTAGTAAGCCGGTCCTGAATGCTATCTGTCCTGCTCTTTATTAGGCTTGGGGAAGTTTACTCTAGCAACATCAGAAACGATACACAAGATAGCGTTAGCTACATTTCCCAAACACACTGGTTAGTCCTCATCCAAGTCTTTTCTTGGGATTGTTAAAGATTCCCTCCAGACATGTTTTAAGAAAGCACTTAAGCAGTCAAACAGGGTAATGTTACAATGAAATAACAGTCTCATCTTATATTTTCCCATATCTAACTTTTAATTAGCTACTAGGACACTGCAATCAAAGAACAATGCTGTTTCTTTATTTCCATGTCTTCTACATGGATGATCAGCTGGTGAGGATGCTGACATTTAGCTTTAGCCTCAGTCTTTTAGTATTATATCATGTCTGCAGCCATCAAATGCATATTTAAGACCATTTTACAGGCTGCTGGTTTTAAAACGGGATAGCAGGAAACATTAAAAAGTCAGCCGAAAACAGCATTTTCAACTTAAGGAGCTAACATTAGCTTAATTAGATAGCTAGCAAGCTACACCGGATTTCCGCTTCAGCAAAATCAACAGTCGTTCGCTCGAAATGAGAAGCCTGCTTTTACCTACCTCTGTCTGAAAACGAGTACCCATTACTAAAATTACTAAGAATTTCAAGTGGCAAATCTGTCAGTTTATCACGAGAGAGAAAGGAGAACTTGACAGACGTAGCAACGTTCACTAAGGGGGACAGGGCTTAGCAAACAGTCACTTATTCATCCACTGGTGATATTTGTAGACATTAGGGTTTAGTTTAGACAAAAAACATATTTTACTCTTACTTTTTTAGAAACAAAGCTCTGAAGTGTCTCACATACCAACTTTAACCTCCCAAATACGCTCACACATATCAAAGACCTGAGGGTGTGTCAGTGTACGACACATTTTCCCAAGCCGTGAACCCGCACCCAAACTGTGTCACAGCCCTGTTTTTAGCGGCCACTCGCATAGCAAGAGCACCAGCATTCATTCAGAAAGTCCCAAGGCGATGCTAAATGTATTCACTGTGGGTGTAGGGTGGAACATTTCTAAAAGGTTCCCATGTAGAGTACACTAAAACCTTGTCCAGACCATGTTGGTTTAAGTTTAGGAGTCAAGTCTGAAAAAATGCATAATTTCCTGCTTTTATTAGCAGCTCAAGCATTAATTTAAAGCAGTAAGAATACACTCAATGTTATGAATTCAGGGCGGGAGTGGAAAAATCCTGCAAGGCAATGTAGAGGCACAGTCGCACTCTGCAGCAGCTCTTCAGGAGACACACACACACACACACACGCATCTTTGCAAGCTAACACACACCTACACATACATACAGCATACGGCTGTATTAGTTACATAATGATTCTCAATTGACATGGCTCAGCTGTCTTTTCTCCCTCATATCTTTGAGATTCAACTCTCATGTCTGCAAAGGATGTTGCTAGTATATTAAGCTTGGTGTGTGTGTGTGACTGTGTGTGTGTGTGAGCGTGACAACTTTTGTCCCCTGTCTACAATGCTTGACTTCCACCTTGACAATTATAACACACACACTGATAATGTACATTCCAACAGAGTCTGTACCTCTCTGTACCAGTCCAATGATGGTGGGGGACAATTGTGTTTGCGAGTGTTTTGTGTGTGTGTGTGTGTGTGTGTGTGTGTGTGTGTGTGTGTGTGCGCATAAGCCAGTACTGTAGGTGGTTAATGCCACCTCTATAATCGGTGCTGATTGAGCACGGGAGGTCCCACCCCGCTGCCCTTCTCATTTTGTGGGTGGTCTTTATATCCAGACTAAACCACTTACTCCCCTTCCCCTCTCCTCCTGTTAATCTGCACTGTAGCTACAATAGAATAGAATACAATATAGGTATTCACCATTAAGTGTCATATCGAACTTCATACTACATACAGCACTTTTTCTATTTCTGTCCCACCTTTGTGCTGCTCCTCTCTCCTTTTTATCACCTCAACCTCCATATCGACATTTCTTTTCCTATTCTTTCCTTTCTATCTCTCTTGCTAACCACTTCTCCTTTCCTTCCCACTTCCTCATCTTACTGCTTTCCTGTCCTGTCCTGTCCTTTTCTCTCCGGACCTTTCCTTTGCTGACCTTTCCTTTACGTTGCTTTTCTTTCCTTTTGTGTCATTTTCTTTCTTTCTGTTTCATGTGCTGTCCTATATTTCCCCTTTCCTTCCCTTTCCTCTCCTGTCCTTTCCTTTTCTTTCCTTTCCTTGCTTTTCCTTTCATTT
>VMKM01000724.1:0-186315 GCA_008360985.2 Macquaria ambigua | reverse complement strand
CTCTTCTTTCCTTTCCTTTCCTGTCATTTCCTTTCTTTCCATTTCATGTGCTATCCTTTCATATCTTTTCCTTTCCTGTCCTGCCCTGTCCTGTCCTTTCCTTTCCTTTTGTATCATTTTCTTTCTTTCTATTTCATGTGCTGTCTTATATTTCCCCTTTCCTACCCTTTTCTCTCCTATCCTTTCCTTTTCTTTTCTTTCCTTGCTTTTCCTTTTCCTTCCCTGCCTTTAAATTACTTTCTTGTCATATCATTCCTTTTCCTTCCCTCTCCTTCCCTTTCCTTTCCTTTCCTTTCCTTTCCTTTCCTTCCCTTCCTCCATATCCCAGCCTTCCCCCTCCTCCCATCTTCTCACCCCTCCTGTGATCTCCTATTCTCTCTGAACTTGCCACTGACCCATTAAACTATGTGGATGTTATTTTTGGTGCAGTGCACCGCGCAGATGAGTGTGTGTGAGAGAGACACAGAGAAGCAGTCGGCAAACAGAATAAAAGTTAGGTGGAAATGATGCTGTTCAGCTATCCCTCTGTTTCATCACTTGTTATTTCATCATGTTCAGCCTTTCATTGCCCCTCCTCCATGCATCCCACCTGCTCATCAGAAAGATCTCGCCCTCCGCTTCTGACTAAAATAAATCTCTCCCTCTCCCTATTTCTTTGTTTGCTCTCTTCTGCAGCTCCTCTCACCATTCCCTTTTTCCTCAAAGCAAAAATATCCATCCACCTCTCTCTCTCTCTCTCCCCATCTGTTCTGTAATTCAATTATGGAGGCAGTCGGCAGAGCAGTGAGCGATGATGTTTTGGAGGAAAATGCAGGGAACTCGGCCAGCCAATCCTCCACTCTCAATATTATCACTTCTAATTCCGTTTCAAGATAAAACTCAGAATCAATAATACTGTGTTTGCATATTTGCTCCTTCCTGCTTCTTTCTCTCTGTGTCAGTCTTCAAATATTAATTTAATTTAGGTGCAGTTGATTGACTTGCCCCAAGACAGACTTATATTCATGGAGCATTTCATCAGTTTTCTCTGATGCAAAACAAACAGAGATGTGTTATCTTAAATGCAGGTTAGCTGAGTAAACTAACAGAATTATTATGAACAAAAGCCAGTTTCTCTGCTATGACAAGTACCTGTGTCATTATGCTTAACAGAGAAAACAACAGGAGGAAACCCCCACATTCTACACGATATCCTCAGGGCCCTCTGAGCTGGTAGGACAGCAACACCCCCAACACACACTTACTTTCATCACATCATTTACACCTCATTTTGTCTGAAGGACATATACTAGTGTGAAGATTTCTCATACGTTTACTGGAAATTCAGTGCAGGAAATCTGAGCTAAATTTAGTGAGACATTCATCAAAAATGGACAGTTTTGGAGAAGGTTTGTGCTAAAGTAGCTCTTAATTCAATTAATAATAATAATCAAACCGGAGCTATATTGAAATTGAATCATTAATTGTATAAACCCAGCTGTGAATCACAGTGTATCCAATCAATATAATCTATCTATTATGGTTTGATTGGATTATTGACCATGTTTCTAAGTAATAGTCATTTATTTTTTATTTGAGAAGTAGGAGCCACAGCTTATTCTGAAATTATTCTGTATTCTGTCTTCTGCTCAGCATTGCTGGTTAAAGGCTTAACTTTAGTATTTCCATTTGATGCTGTTTTATACTTCTAGTTCACTTTTTACACTTTTGACAGCTTTTGTTACTAGTTACTTTACAGATTCATGTTTCAAATACAACACGTGAGCTTAGAATCATCTTAAAAAAATATTAAATATAAATAAATATGATACATTGTTCTAGATTAAACCCAGCAGTTTAAAATAGTTAGAATTAGCTTCATGTCCATCATCTACAATTCAAAATTCTGCGTATATGTTACTGCATCATTAATAACAATCCAATACTATTATAGGTAATAATACTGACAGGGGACATACTGCCTGCATACTTACTTTTACTTTTTATGCGTAGAATACATTTTGCTGATAATACTTCAATGAGAAATTGTCATAATCTAATACTTTACACATGGTTCATGTCAGGGAGCTTTCTAAAGTTTGAGAAAATAACCCTGATGATGTCACCAGGGTCATCTTGAGTTGGGCTTGAGACTTCCAATTTTTGACAGAAAACCTGCATTATTTACTTTGGGGTGTGGAGTTTGAAGGATGAAGGGATTTTAAGGCATGGAAAGTTCAATGAAAGTTCAAAGTTGCATTATGGGAAATGTAGGATCCAGCGTTTTTGATGCTTGACTCGTACCAAAGGTCAAGATATCTTGGCTCTAATCTCTAATGCTTTGATTTTGACCATTTGTTTTTTAAATGTATTTTGTCGCTCTCTTTTATGGATGTGCAATACTAAAGGATCTGAATTCTTCTTTCCCCACTGGCTAATAAATAAATATTTAATAAGTAAATAAAACAAGCTTGTTTAAACCACCACATTTACATTTATCCATTTGGTTCTGAAGTTTCTGAATGCACACATAAAGATGTAATCCTTATCCTAATCCTTTAACTGAAGCTAAAATGTGAAAACTATATGATATATGACATGACCTTCTGTCATATTCCAGCATTTTAGAACAGTTTCGCATCAGATAAAGCTAGCATCCTGGGCACTATGGCACATATAATCCAATAGTGTGCACTATATAATATAAAGCGCACCAGCCAAAAAAAAAAACCCTGAAAAAAACAAACTTCTTCACATTATGTTTCTCTCACTAAAGCATATAGCTGCAGTCAGACAGTTAACCAATATGAAGACTCTGGCTGACAGTATGTGAGGCTTCCTCTCTGCCTGCCTGCCTGCTCCTTTGTGAATGTGCACTGGTGTGGATGCAATCATCTGCTCTACTCCTCTGCCAGCCTTGCACATCAACACAGAAAGATGTGGGAGAGAAAGAGGGGGGGGGGGCAGAGGCTTGGTATCTCGAATGGTCTGTGAGCAGCATTAACATCTCTGCTGGCTTCAAAGACAGAAAAGGAAGGAGGCAGATAACGCTGTGTAGCAATGGAAGCATGTGTCGGTCTCTCATGGCAGTAAACATGGTGCCAGAGGTTGAATGCTAATCATTCCACTGGTGCAGCAGACACACACACACACACACTTACACATGGCCTTTAATGACACACAATAAACAACCATCAATACAGATTACACAACCCGCCTTGACACACAAACACTGAAACAGCCCATTAACAAACACAGACCTCAGGTCACACTCAAGGTCTGCTCCATGCACACACACACACACACACACATGTCCTGGTCTAGTACCATGCGCAGAAGGGACGTTGAGTGACAGCAACCTGATGATGACTCTCCAGATGGTGCCAGATGTGTCTGCATGTGTGTGTAGTTCTGTGTGTGCGTGTGTGTGTGTGTGTGTGTGTGTGTGTGTGTGTGTGTTTCTGCGATGCAGGTGAATCTGTGCAGACTGTATGTCTGGCCTGAGTAGGAGTAAAAGTAAACAGTAAATGCGTTGCAGCAGGGCAGAGCCTTTGCCAGACCCATTACACACACACACACACACACACACACACACACACACACACACAGACACACACACCAAACCCAATCTTACACACAATTCAACCACACATGCACCCATTACCACCACAAACCACACATGCATTTCTCTGCTAACTGCACACACACACAGACACACACACACACACACAGCTGTCTTGTGAGCTTTGTGTTTAATGCTAGATGACAAACAGGTCTGTGTTAACATCAGCCTAGCGTTACACTTCCCTGATGTTTGTCTGGGACTCTCAGCTGCACTCTGTCATTACTGCCTGGCTGCTTCTATCTGCCCTGTTTGTTTGTTTTTTGGGGGTTTTTTGCTGAAAGAATGGCCCACGGTCCGCCTCGTGTAACATCAGCGTCCTGCAGACACTTTGCAGGCAATCCCCCCAAAAACTCTCAGCTTTTCAGGAACTGAGAGAAACACTGGCTTATTTTGCTTTTCACATCCACAAATGAAATTTCACAAAGCATATTTAACAGTGTGTCTAGCACAGAGGAGTTTCTGTGTCAGGGTTAGCTGCCAGTTGCACAAACGATGAAATTCACCGTGATGCTGGGAAGGCAGGGCTTTGCAGCAGACTGGCTGGATTTGAAAGAGAGAGGCACTACAACAGAGGGATAGACCTTGATGCTGCGTTTAAACACCTTCAGTTAGGCTAGATGGCTCTTCAAACCATGCATAAGTGTAAGTTATAGAAGGGCAAACCAAGCTGGAGCCATAAAATGTCGTAGTCAGTCAATAATGTGACGATGATGATAAGTGTTTATTGAGGAGTGATGGCAGCCTGTGTCATTAGATGTCACTTGAATGATTGATTTTCCAACATGTCTGCCTGCATGCTGCTCCACTGAGCACACAGGGAGTAAGTAGACAAAGCAGCAGGAATACCTGACAAAGGAATACAGTCACCCTGCGATTAATACTGCCTTTGTGAAGCTTATAGTGTTGGAGCTGAAATCATAACTTTTCACATGTTGTCACTCTCAAGCTACAGCTAAGGTGGCAGAGCAGTTAGTGTCGCACACTGCATCACTTTGTCAGTGTTGGTATCAGGGTGGCAGCCAGGATTTTGGTATACTGAGGTCATGAGTCCAAGTCCTCCAACACCCACCTCCCAGACACCAAGAAAGTCTGTTTTTTTTTTAATTATTCTTATTTGGATTTTTTACGTTTTATTTAAAGACAGCAGCCCTTTAAAGGACATTCCTCTGGAAATCAACAGCTGCTTAAAAACTCAACTACTACTGAGAACTACTCAAACTCTCAGAACGTTGTTTCCCTTCTCCCGATAATTAGTGCTAAATTACATAGATCTTTGAGAAAACTCTTAAGGAAAATAACTTTGAAATTATGGATGTGTGTAATAAAGCATCATTGTTTTATTTCTGAAATTTTGAATCCTTTATTTGCTTATTTTATTGGCCTTAGTACGAGTCAAGCTTAAAAAATGCTAGATCCTACATTTCCCATAATGCAACTCTCATTGAACTTTAGAAAGCTCCCTGAACTAAACCATGTGTAAAGTATTAGATTATGACGAAATATAAAATTAAATATGTTTCTTTAGCTTGTGTCAGAAAAGTGTTGAGTCACCTGTATTTCTTGGAGGTTGTAGTTGTTGCATCAAAGGTTGCACATTATATTGTAAGGTGTTCCTGTTACTGTCCACCCCTTTTGCAGTGGTGCAAGGAGTACTCAGATCTTTTAAGTAAAAATATCAATACAACAATGTAAAAATACTCCATTACAAGTGAAAGTCCTGCATTCAAAATCACATTAAATTAAAAGAACAGAAGTCTTTTAGCTAAAAAGTATCAAAAGTAAAAGTACTCATTCTGTAGAAAAACAGCTCCTGTGACTTTTCACATTATTAGATTGTTAATACTGATTCATCAGTGTGTAAGCAGCATGTTACTGTTGTAGCTGGTTGATGGGGAGCTAGATTGAACTACTTTATATACTGTAGGTAGTTTAGTCCAGTGGTTCCCAACCTAGAGGTCAGGGCCCTCCAAAGGGTCACAAGATAAATCTGAGAGGTTGGGAGATGATTAACGGCCACACAAAGTTCTGCCACACAGATTTGTATCCAAAAAGACTGGGAACCGCTGGTTTCATTTTTAATGTAGCATTGTATTTTATAAGCATGTCATATGTTTTTTATGTAAAATCTGTAAAGTAACTAGAAACTGCAGCTATCAAATAAATGTAGTGGAGTAAAAAAGTACGATATTTCCCACTGACAAGCAGTAGAGTAGAAGTATAAAGTAGGAGAAAATGTAAATACTCAAAGTAAAAGTACCTCATAATTGTACTTAAGTTAGTGCACTGTGCATTATAACATCACCAGTATACTATAATGCATCATAGTGTCAGGCTTCAGTGTGTGTAAGACTCTTTGTTTTGACTAGACTGTTTCTAATTAGACACATGACTGATGCCTTCAGGGATTCGCTTATTACAGCAGCAATACTCTATATACTATATGCATCAGTTACCATGTACATATTATAATAAACAGAGGGCACCTTCTTTGTGCTAATAAGCAGCATGTATTGTCAGGCTATTGCCTCTTTCGCCTGCAGAATCTGCTTTAAAATGCTTTAGTTGCCGTGTGTACGCACTGCAATCCACTGAGGATTGGCTCCAATTTGGTCCACAACTGTGTGTGTGCTGCAAGCCACTGGCTGTTGCCTAGAAATAAACGTGTTTGAGGGCTTACCTGTCCTCTGTATTTGGTGTACTAAACAGCAGTCTGAGAGGGGCTTCCAGCTGAAGTGCACTCTACTGTAGCCTAAAGGTTATTTTGTGATGTGCTCTTGTACATAATGTACTCCACTGAGTTCAACAGACACTATTTTGGGCACTACCTGAATATGCTGGACCCTACTAACTCTTTTTTTCAGTCAAGGGATGTCTGTATTTTGCACTAGACGGGCTGCAGACTATCTTTAATCCAGGGGTTTCCTGTATGCGCTCTGCTCCCCTGTAGCCTGCAGACTTTGTTTCGGCGCCTGCCGTCATGCAGTGCGCCCCGCTGGTTCCTACAAACTGTTTTGAGGCCATGTGCTGTACTTCGCTGAGTCCTGCAGAGTGAGCTTTGCCATCTGTGGCATAGCAGCGCACAAGTACAAACAGAAAGTCAAAATCAAAAGTGATGTTTTCTGTGCGCCTGAATATTTTCTCCCTGCCCACATTATGTCAGATTCAATTGCCAATTTCACCCAGAAATATATTAAAGCAAGCAAGATCAATAGCCTAGTCATAAAATAGATAAAAATCAATTTTCTCCTACAGATCTGAAATTGTTTATTCATTCTTCTTCTGTGTTTTCTCTACCCTTAGTCCTGTTCTGGAAAAAATAAAATCCCAGACGATGGATTGAGTATTTGGGCTAGACCAGGACACCCGTATTGAACCAGCATTGAATCTTTTATGGGTACATAAAAGATGCAATTAAAGGCCCATAACAGGTGTCGCAGAGGTCTAATTAACCAGAATAATTAAAAAACACCTGTGTGGGTGCGCAGGGTCTTTAAAATGAGCAACACAATGAGGACAATTGTATGTCTTGACGTTTTTCACTGTCAGTGTTCAAATATGCAATGTTTGCAAAGATAATTATGCTCTGATTTTGCTGTGTGATTAAAACAGAACCCATAAAGTCATCGCGCACATAAAGGCCACAATTCTGGACCTTTATTTGTCATCAACACCAGCTACTTTTATTCAAACGAAGCCCACCTGCTTGCCTGGGGCCCTGCCAGTGTGAGCACCAGGTCAGATGCTGCAAACCTGCCTGACTGGATAACAAGGGATGTTTTTTTTAAATACATATTAACACTGAATTACTTATTGAGTCTAAGCTTAAATATTTGAAATCCTATATCTGCAGAAATTGGAATTCATGCATTTGGGCCCCTATAGCCTCCGTCCCTGTCTGTTGATAACTGTATCAGCCAGTTATTTATCAGTAGAAGTATCAGTGTGGCAGCTAGCAGCCTCTACAGAATGATCTATCTGCAGCTCTCTCTGTATTGCCCACACATTAGAGTGGGCTGAGAAAGAGAAACATTGTTGGATGTTGTACTGCTACATTTGCCTGCAGAAAATAAACAAATAGATAAGCAGAGTCATACATACCAGGGAAAGCAGAATAGAATAGAATAGAAGTCAGCTTTTACTCCTCACTCTACACACACACACACACACACACATAGCCTACAAGGTTTAAACACTCATGTATCTGATTCCCTGTGTGCTCTGTATGTGTTGTGTTTGCCACTGAAGGTGATGTTGGACCTTAACAATCACAAGGCCACTGGCGTCATCTCTCACTTGCGAGACAGGGTCACACACATCCCTCGTCCAAAAACACAACTCTGTTTCCCCTCCCTGTATCTCTCCCACCCTCCCTCTCTCTGCTGCAGTGCACTCAGACAGGGGTCTCAAGATGGGCTGCCTGTCAGTCTACAATCACACCGCTAATCTTCTCTGATACACCCGGATGCATACAACCTCTCTCTCTCTCTCTCTCCCTTTCTCTCTCCATCTCGCTCTCTCAATCACACACACACACACACACACACACACACACACACACACACATAGACTTCATCATCATCATCAGTTGGGCCTAATAGTAGCAAACAGCCAGCAATGGTATGTGAGAAATAGCCTTCTAACTATTGGTCTCACAAAACCATCAAGGGGTAGGTTTTCAATAGAATGCCACAGCTGTGTTATTATCTGCAATAGAATAGAATAGAATAGAATAGAGTGTCTTACTTGCTTTCCCTGGCCGGGGCCTTTGCAGCAGCTTCTGCACGGTGAGCAGGTCCTCGGTCTTCACCGCCTGCAGCAGTTCCTGGTCCTTCCCCATCTTCCGCTCTGAGCCGCTCTACTCCCGCAGCATCCTCCGACACAGCGGCGCTTCAGCCCAGCCTCACCACCACCCGGAGGGTGCGTCTACCGCGGCCACGGACAGCCTCCCTCCTCCCCCCTGGTCCCTGACTAAATGAGACCCCTAGAGCTCTGGCATATGATGGGGTGAGAGAGGCAGAAAGAGAGAGGGAGAGAGTGGGATGGTGGGATGCTCTCGGGTTCCCCCGCTAAGTGCAGCGCCACTGGATCTGGATGGGGACGGCACCGGGGGCTACTGGGCCGTTCTAGATTCCATTAACAGCGCGCTGGCGTCGCGTGCGTGATATTTTGACGGTGGAGATGAATGGTCTCGTTTCCACGGCTTGCTCGCGCTCCTCATCTGTGATAACGGCTGGAGGCTGATCGGTCTCCCTTGCAGCTGCGCTCCACAACAACGATTAACCGAACGTTAGACAGCGCAGATCCTCGCTGGAGGAAGGAGACGTCAAACGGACTGATGTAGCGAGTCGCCTGGCGGGCTCACTCGTAGACAAATGATTGTGCGTTAAAAAATCGGGTGCGCGCGGTGTCCGTTTCTCCCGAGGTTGTGCCGCTCTCGTGCTCTGCGTCGTAAACACAATCCAGGGCTGCTGCTGCTGCTGCTGCTGCAGCCATCACTCCGCGTGCGCTCGGGCTCTGTATTTGGTAATGATTTTCTCCGCGTGGGGGCAGGGGTAGTGAGGGGGGCACGCACACGCGCTCGCTCGCGCGCTCTACAGCTGGCCCAGCTCGCACAGCTAAATGGCTCGTGCTGCAACTTGGGGGCGGACCAGGAGCGCGGTGCTCTCCCGCCTCCTTTTCATCTCTCTGGCTCTGTTTCTATGGCCCCTCTCTCTTTGCTTTACAGAGAAGCTACAGAGATTTATTCAGCTGCCAAGGAAGGCACAGACAAAGTGAATAAACAATGGGTTCATCTCTCTTCTTCTGAGTGGCTCGAGATAGTTTTAGTCTAGGCTAAATTAGGTACACTTGCATCATAGTTTTTTCCCCCAAGTGATGTCAGACTTAACCTAGATGTAATCCATTACAGTTAGTGAACGTTATCTGAGAAGTGATTTAAGTTTTTTATACAAACCCATGGTCCTCTATCACATTTTATAAAGACACACCTGCCTCTGTGTAAAAGGCCTCGTGAGCAGGGGTGTAGCTAGGAATTCTAGTTCCCCTGAAAGAATTGGCCCCCCTCTCCACCCTTTTTGTCCTATGGCACTGCCCATAGTAGCAATGGGCTACTGCAGGAATACAACATATTACAAAACCCATAGATTTGAGCAGCTATGAGGAAAACAATAAGAGTCTACAGCTCTTTGAGGATGAGCATAGCCTACTCACAATGACAATAACACGCTGATGTTAAGCAGTATGATGTTTACCATGTTCATGATTGAAGTTTAGCATGCTAGCATTTGCTTATTAGCACTGATGCTGATGGAAATGTTGTTAATTTTGCAGGTATTTCATTATAAACCAAAGTATTGGACAAATTAAAATTTTGACGTGATTATGGCACTAGATGAAAAGGGATCACAGTTTTACAATTCATTCCTATTCTGAATGTGTGTACCAAATTTCATGGCAATATTAACTGATTTCTCAAAACCCCAAATGCCAACTTCATGGTGGCACTAAAGGAAAAGTCAGGGGATGATCAATATTTGAACAAAATGTCATGGCAATCCATCCAAGTTGCTGAGATATTTTAGACCGGACCAAAGTGGTGGACCGAGCATTGCCATCCATAAATTCATGCAGCTAGCATGGCTAAAAGACATTCACTTATAATTACAGGAGATATGGGCAATTTCTGATGGCTGATGTCTCACGCTTGGTGGAAAGAATTTCAGAAGTGCCAACAAATTGGTACAAAAAAATGGTTACAACACCAACATAGTCAGCAGGTCATTATAAATATCCAACATTGACAGTAATCGACTCTGCTGATTAAAAGGAAGCCTAGCCATAGCCTACTCTGTTTATTTACAATTGGTTTAACTTGTTTGGTGTTCTCTTCACTTTTCGTCTAGCACCATCATCAGGTCAGACATGTAATTGTCCATCACTTTGGTTTATGTCCAAATACCCGCAAAATGAATGACTTTCCCATCAGCCTTTAATTGCCATAAAAGGACTTCTGATTTTTGATTTGATTTAAGTGGCATAGAAGTGGATATCTTAGACTTAGCTCATCCTGTACAGCATTTCACTCTGCTTTGAAAAGGTCCTGTAACTGATGCTGTTGTTAAATGGCTACAATTGGAAACACTGTTCCCCATGAAGAAGGCAAGTACAAACTCTTTCATCTGGTGTTCCACAAGAAAGGAATCAATCATTCCTTTCAGTCATTGCCTTAATCAAATGGGAATATTCCAACATGTTAAATGACAGTAAGTGTGCAGTTTTGTTGCTCATTTTTGAAACATCAAAAAGTATCTTGTAATCTTAGTAGAATTTGTATTTCATTTCATTTTTGTTTATTTTTATTTTGGCCCTCTCCACTTGGGGTCATTGTCACCTTTCATCACAATGCCACTGCTGTTTATACATCAATTTTAAATCAATTTATATATAGTTGTGTCATTTCTGTATTTAAAAGAATTGTTCAACATTTATGTTTATTTCCCTTCTAGCCAAGAGTTAGATGTGAAGATTAATACCACTCTCATGGCTATGTGGTAAATATGAAGCTGACACAAGCAGCAGGTTAGATTAGCTTAGCACAAACACTGTTGTTTTAGTTCAATTAGTAGGCCTAAGCTCTAGAGGGGCTGGTAATAGATTTAGTTCCCTTTGTACAGAGCCAAGCTAACTGTTTCCCCCTGTTCCAGTCTTTATGCTATGCTAAGCTAAGCTAAGCTAACTGTCTGCTGGCTGTAGCTTCATATTTACTGTAGCTGCAGACATCAGAGTGGTATCAATCTTCTCATCTGATTCTCAGCAAGAAAGTGAATAAGCATATTTCCCAATATTGTCAAACTTTTCCTTTAAATTCCATTTTTAGGTAACATATCAGAGTACACTAAGTTTTTATATTTAGAATATTAAATGCTTTTTCAAGAATTCAGTCTTTCCACAAACCTGTATAGCCTGCATATGGCACCTACAGTGACTGATTTGCTGTGGTCATAAAAAACAATTTGAGAGAGAAGAGCACATATCAGTGAATTTGACCCTGACTTCTAACTGCAACATCTAACTTGTCTTCTTTCTCTGTCCAACCTCCTCCAGATTTTTAACTCCACTCTCCTCTCCATTGTGTGTGTGTGTGTGTGTGTGTGTGTGTGTGTGTGTGTGTGTGTGTGGGCAGTGTGCAGTGCTTGGATGCTGCTCTCTGCCTCCTCCACATATTCAGTGAGTTATGTAAGAACACTGAAGAGTAGCCCATATGGTAGTGAGAGAGTATTTATAAATCTGTCTTTGTTAATGCAAAAGAAGCTCACTGCCCTGGAGCTGTGTTAACACTGAAGCTTGATATATACATACTTCATTTTAAAGAGTTTACCTGCACCACCCCATCCCACCCCCTCTCCCTCTTTACTGTCTCTCTTCTGGCATTGTTAGACAGGAACAGTTAGTCTGAGACAGGATTCAATATATTTCCAAGGGAGGAACCACGAGCCATTTAGCCGTATCATATTACACTCAAAGAAAGTCATGTTCTCTTTCTCTGTCTGTGTGTTTATTGGGTGGTAATAAGGGGGGTGAAATTCTTTAGCAGTATGGTACTTTCTCTGGGTTCAGAAATAAAGAGAAATATGTGCATGTGCACACATATCATTTTATCAAACAAACAAGCTAACAAGAGAGGGGCTGTTTGAGATAAAGCAAACACGAGAACCTGCAATGCTTTAAAGAACAAGGGCAACTTTAATCTTTGAAAGAAGAAGCAGCTGGAGAAGAACTGCTCGGATGCATATTTAATGGATGGTAGTAGTAGTGGTGGTATAAGAAAACTATTTCATAATATTCCAATAAATATTTTGCCCATCTAATGTAACATTCTCATAACTAAATCAGGTATACCATCTCTTAAACCAAAAGCACCTCTTTGTGCAGTGACCAATCCTGATTGCATGTTTGTTGGTAGGCCTATCTATTAATGTTGGTATCTAGTTGATGAGGGATTCAAATAGCTGTTCTTGTTTAGTGTGTAGCTAAAGGGAAAAGTAGTTATTTTTTTCATATCAATGTTTATAACCATGTTTATTTGGAACTTGAAAGTTACTTCAGTTAACAAGAACTGAAGCTGGGATGTTGAGTGAATCATTCAGAAAAACACACTGCCCTCAAGTGGCCTGTCACAAAGCATACACTTCCCAGGAGGGCTTCCACTGTTTAGTCTTGTTGTTAAAACGAGTTAGTCACTGTGAGAATGAGCAATGCCAATGATGAGTAAAAAAATGTGTCTTTCTGTTTCCATTTTAATATAAACCAGTGGCTGAAATATGCGTCTGGGATTGCCTATTATTGTTATACCAAGTTGTAAGTAAGTACATTATCACAGTCAGTCTATCAGCATGAAAATATAAGTAAAGAAAAAGAAAAAAAAAACAAGAAATGCCTAATAAACGAAACGCTGTGTTACACAACACTGCTTTCCAATATTTTGGTGCCTTTTGTTTCTCTTTTGAAACATCAGAAGGTTGAGTTCAAGAACTTCGGAAACTTGCAACCTCCATGTAACAGTGGGTTTTGTTGGTAAATTGAAATTAGATTTAGTGACTGAACTCTGGTGAGGGAAAACTGCACGTACACAAAACTTGAAAAAATAGCGTTTGTATTTTGAAATTTAGTGTCGACGTCACTGAAATCAATACTGACGACAATTACTTACTTCCCTCCCGTAAACAAAAATTATATTGTTTACGGGTTTATAAAGAGCAAGTGAATGCATCTTAAGCGCGCCCCTTTTCCGTTTTTCGCCGTGTGATTGGTCGAGCTGTACATCTGTCAAAACTGTACATCGCAAGCAGTCGGAGTGAGGGGAACAGGTTGAAGAGCTGGAGGCTTGTACATTCAAATACTGTTGGTTGCAGATTGTAACCGGACCAAACACACAAGCTGGTGAGCAGTGTCATTGTGCTTTGTTTCATTTGATAGTCGTTATTCTATTTTCTACGCAGAAATACGTGCTTTCCGAGGCATGAAAAATCAATTCGCGCATTGAGAGCTATACAATCGCAAGATTAGTTCTTGCGAGCTATCGCGTTAGTACTTGTGTTAACGTTAGCTAACGCTATCTCATGATTTTACAAACATTTAATATTAGCTGACGTTAATGTGACTTTATTTGTCTAACTGCTTTTAAATAATATTCATGCAACCACAGTTTTAGCACACGGTTTAACTTCTTAACACATTCATTCTTGAATAATATACGGCTTCGCAAACGGCAAAATCCTGTGTTGTCCTGCTAGCTTAGCAACATGAGGAAGCTAACGTCGTGACTGTTGACAGTTGGGATGAACGATATCTATCCTATTAAATGCACGAGGTAGTCCATTAAACGTCACTGACACCCATAAAAGAAATTTCGCAAAACTAAGATACATATATAATGCAATAATTACCCACCCAGTTATATTAAGTCGCACATATTCTGGGTGCACATGGTTGCATCTGGAGGCAGTCCAGCCTTTGTGTTTGCTCTGTGTTATTGTTCAACAAACCTTCAAAACCTCAAGTGTATGTGCAAGCAGACTACTCACTAAAACCTTTTCATCCTGTTGACGCTCCAAACTATAGACTATGTCCGCTACCAGACACACAACATACACACACACAGCCTCATAAAGCAAAACGGACTGTATGCAGTAACCGAAAATGAAAGAACATGGTCAAAACCTCAGCAATAAAGTAATAAACCAGTCAACACATTTGTAAAGCAGCACAAAGAGAAGTAGCACGTATAAAAATGAAAGTTTGTGAAAGATAAAAAAACAAAGTACATTTTGATAGTATTGTTTAAGGTGGAAGGATGCTGCAAAGACTACTGGCCCTTCACTTCTAAAGCTCATACAGTATTAAGCATCTGGTTATAGGAAATTGATCCTAACTATTGCAAATTCTGCACATTTGGTCCTGCTTTTAGGCATTTTAGTTAAGGCATTTTATGAGCTTTCTTAAAAGAGGAAATCCATCCTCTCCTCCAGGATTTAGGAGAGGCACATAATATATTTGGTATGGGAATTTAGAACCTCATAACTATATTAAAATAACACAAACCCTTCAAAGATTGGGAAGGTTTTTCTTTAATTTACACTTCATTAAAAAAGGAGGGAATTTGGCTGCACTGGTCTGTCGTACGACAATGCTGTCATTCAGTATGAAGGAGAACTGTAGCTGTTAGCAGGAAGTTCATAAATAACTCAGTCACATTCTGAGGTACGAGGATCTCATATATATATTATGCATCAGTCTCAATACAAATGTAGATTAAACAGGTAATTGTGTTATCCAATCAAGGTTGGTTTGCCGTAGTATTTTTATACTCCAGTTAGCTTTCATGATTGTGTGCCATGAGGACACCTTGGTCTTTCAATATTAATGATGCTTTTATCTGAGAAAGCTGCTTTTATGAAAACAGTTCTGTTCAGTGGCTTCTTCTAAGTCTTCGAGAACTAACTGAGATGTGTATCCTGTTCCTCCTCTACTTGAGTTACGACGAGAGTTGGCACATTGATTTTAAAGGAAGTTATCCCCACCCCACCCTCTCCACTGCAGGAAGGGCTCAGCGCAGCGTGGGTGCCCAGGGATCCACTACCTGAGTGTGGGGAGAGCAGCGGCCGAGACCCCGGAGACATGAACCACACCAAGGGCGGCCTGGTCATCTTCACCGCCAACTCGCACCCCTCCAGCCGCGAGCTGGGCAAGAGGATTGCAGAGTGAGTACAGGAGGCATGGATGACATGTGATGCACAAAGACAAATAGAGAACAGTAATGCAGGCAAAACTGGTTATTTTAGAATAAATATCTTTGCAAATGTCGTCTTCCTAGAGCAGTCAAATAGTGTTAAACAGCAACACCCTGCACATTTAGAAAATCATCCCTGCAGCTAAAATAATTTGAAATCAATGACAGTTTATTACTAGCCTCCTTTTTAAAATAACAATTGTAGTTGCATGATGAGCTGCAACATCGTTCATATTTTCATGGTGTTATGTGTGAACAAAACGTTAATAAACTGCAAAAACGTACTTGAAATGCACACAATGCACTCCTCCAGGACTCCACAAGGACATTGAAGTCTGTTTATAGAACAAACAGAGTATAAGGCCTGGCTTATCAGACACTAAATTCCATGCTCTGTGTGTGAGAGAGGATATAACACACACAGAGCATGTTAACAGTTAACAGGGAGAAACCGTACAGACTGCAGAGTGAGCAGGTCAGGTTGTCTCAAGCGAAGCAATGTTAAAACAAATGTCTATACTTAAGAGTGTATTGTGTATTTTTCCTTTTTTAAATCTATGTTCTCTTGTTATTGAGAAAATAACACAAATGTTGCTTTTTTTCTAGCATTCCTCCTCTCTGTATGAATGTAAACAAACTTAATCTTAATTGCAACAGTTTTTTCCTGTCATGCCAATAAAGATCTTCTGACTTTAAAAACCTAAGCTGAAGCTCGCTCTCTCTCTCTCTCCTTACTCTCTGTGTCTCTGTCTCAGGCGGTTAGGGGTGGAGCTTGGCAAGGCGCAGGTGTACCAGGAAGCTAACCGAGGTAAGACTCCTCGTGCATGTGTAGATATTTACTTCAATTTGGCAAGACTGACCTGAGTACAGCAGAAGACACAGCGAGCCACACACAAGCACCTACAAACGGCATCAGAAACAATCTCGCACATCTCTGAAAAGGTCAAAAAAGAAAAGTTTAAAATCATCCAGTGAGATGAGACGTTCAAGTTTTAAAGTCCTTTGTAATTCATTCCATTTATATGGTGCAAAGTGCTGTAAGGTAGTCTTCCCAAGTTCAGTATTTACCCATGGGGTGATTTCAGCATCATTATGTGTACAGATGGTAGGAAGATGCAAGATAGAATTATAGGTTCTTAAAATAGAACACATTTTGTGTAATCAGGATTCAAGTTTGAGGTTCTGCACGGAGATGTCTGAAGAACGCTGAAGACTGTAATCTAGACATGGTTTGAGCTGGAGAAGAGCTATATGCACACAAGATTGTATCATCTGCATAAAAGTGGATATTATAAGGAGAGCTGAAACTATTAGTCGACTAATCGATTAGGTGATCGACAGAAATGTAATCATCAACAATTTTGTTAAATCGATAAATCATTTCAGTCCTTTTCCAAGCAAAAATGCCAAATAGTTGATGGTGAATATCTTGGTGTTTTGGACTGTTGGTTGGACCAAACAAGACAGTTGAGGACATCACCTTGGACCCATTTTTAATTTTTTTCTGATTTCATGAATAAAATGTTTAATCACTGAATCCAGAAAATAATTGGCAGATTAATTGATCATGAAAATAGTTGTTAGTCGCAGCCCTAATTATAAATCTGTGTTGGCATAATAATATTGTTTATGCAGATTGTAAATAATAATGGACCGAGCACAGAACCTTGCGGCGCCCCCTTTGTAATTAAAAGGGCAGTTGACGTGAGATCATCAGTGCAGATCACCTGTGTTCTATCAGACCAATATGCATATTTGGAGAACGGCCCACAGATAAATGATCACAGTGCTGTCTCTCTGTGCATGTCACCAGGTTAACTGTTAGATGGTAAATTGTGTGAAAGTGTGTAGCTGTAATTAGAGCACAGGCTGCGTGTGCAAAGTAGCAAGTTCTTTGAACTTAAGTCTGTTACGTAACATAATATATAATGTTGTCTGCTGTCATGCATTGACTGCAGATTTACTAGTTTAATGTTTGTGCATGTCCAGAGACTTTGCATTCCTCTGCTTAGTTCATAGTTATGAGCATCATGGTGGTGGTTTTGTTAAAGACCTGTACCTGAAGTCTTTGTCTGGTAAACATCATGGAACACTTGGTCTTAAATAACAGGCTCTCTGAAAGCAAAGTGTTCATCAAACCAGCAGTTTGACGCTACTCCTGACTATTTTACCAGATAAGCTTTCAGAAATCAAATCCGCTTGCAGACGTATGAAACATTGTTTAATTCATTTTTGTACTTTTGGCAGTTTCCTGCTGAACAGTATCCTTTAAATATTTGGTGTAATATTTATGATGCTCAGTGTATTTCATTGTCATTATAACAGTGGATTTGTGCTGCAGGAGGCTGTTGAATCCTTTTTTGTGAAGTTTGAGTCAGACCTATAGCAAGCACTGTCTCTACTGCTAACCACAATAGCTAGGAAGCTTATCGCCTCATAATGTGCACTGACCAAAAGTCAAAGATCTCAGTTTATACAGTTATGTTCAGATAAATTACCATTAGCTATAAAAACGGGCTGGTTTAACGGTTTCCCTGAAGAAGAAAGACTGTGTTTGTTATGTAAATTAGGTTATGTCTAATTTCTGTTTGCTGTATTGCTCGTTATATAATCATTTTGTGGTTACACTTGTTAGTAAAATGTCCTTCATCCCTGGTGACTTTATCTGGCTGGCTTATTATTAAAAAAAAGTGTGTTTTAGGAAGAGAACCTGTTTTGTGTAAGATTTTGTTTGTAGAGTCGGGGAGAGGAGACGCACTTCTTTGTTTTGTAATGTAACGTTATATGAGAGAAGTTAGGTTCTTTTCTTTTCTGACAAATGTTTCACCACTGCAGCCGTAATTGTGATGTCTTATAAGTCCAGGTGGTTTGTATGTGCACAACCCAAGCAACTACTCTACTCATATCCAACAAATTACAAACTGGACCTTATTTTGTGGACTGGTCAGTACAATGTGTTTGCCAGCAGACTACCAGTTCTCAGGAAGACTTTTCAAACAGTCGCTGCTTGCATCCGTTTTGTCACACAACGCTGATGCATGTTAGACAAAACAAGGTCGAGCAATTATGCAACATGGTAGATTACATATGTCAAGCAATTTTCAAATATAGGATGATTTTCATGGCATACTGAGACGTTTAAAACCTCTCTGAAAGGTAGAGAATCAGTCTAAAAACAGTGTAGAATGTACACATGTTGTAGTTAATGGGCAAAATCATGCAAAACTTCTGTGGCCCTTTTTAATTAGCCTGTGCTACAGTCAGTATAGGATCATCTAACTGTTAAGTAGTTGTGAAGGTAGTAAGATGAAGCAAGGGCGTCACTTTGTGTTGAAAAGTGGTGGGGACGTAAGAGCTCAGATGAAGGGGGAAAAAAAGGGCATAGCCTAGGCTATAGTACAAAAATACTCAGCATAAAATGCACATCAACGTCGACCGCACAAGTAACAGTCATCTATATGCATCATTGGACAATGCGCATTTGTTTCTTCTATATTTACGTTGCATTGTATGTTTTCTTATTGTGCAAATAATCCTTTCTCAAAGCGGTCTCAGTTGTTAGTTAACATTTCTTGGTGCACGCTATTTTTCAGAACATTTTAACAAATTGTGCTTTTAAAAAGTGATGGGGACAAAATCGGCCATTTCAAAAAGTGGTGGGGACGTGTCCCCGGGGTCCCCAGTGTATATGACACCTATGAGATGAAGATTCCGCACCGTGAATATTCAAAGTTGGTCAAAGTTTCTTTCCTGCTGGACATTTGGCTCTGCCTTGGAAGCATTTGTTTTCTAATCTCTTTTCCGTGGGAGGCACATTTTTGGAATGCTAGTATCTACAATTTCTCACAGTGGGGGGGTGAGGGGGGCGGGGAGGGGGGTGTTTGTGTGCGAGGCACAAAGGGCTCAGAAAGCCCTCTAATGAAGCTGACGGGCCTCGCAGGCTTTATGAGGTAGGAGTGCGTGCATGAATGTGTGTTTGTGTCTGTGTGTGCAAGCTTTCTTGCTGCTCTCACGTCCTGTTTGTTTCCATAGAAACGCGCGTACAGATCCAAGAGTCGGTGCGAGGCAAAGATGTCTTTGTGATCCAGACGGTGTCCAAGTAAGAAAGAACAAACACACACACACACTACTGAACATTTCAACGCCGTTTTCCCCTGAAACACCTCACTCCTCTCCCCCTCATCTTTTCTCTCTGTCCCCTCGGCTGTATCAGGGACGTGAACACCACCATAATGGAGATGCTGATCATGGTGTACGCGTGCAGGACATCCTGCGCCCGAAGCATCACAGGCGTCCTCCCCTACTTCCCCTACAGCAAGCAGTGCAAGATGAGGAAGAGGGGCTCCATCGTCTCCAAGCTTATTGCCTCTATGATGTGTAAAGCTGGTAAGTGGGAGACGATGGCTTTATAGCACAAAACAGGAGGAGGCAGAGTGGGAGGAGTCAGAAACCAGTGGAAAACTTACTTATAGTATGTTTCTGTTTGTCTGCAACCTCACAGATTGTACCATTTATTAACAGAACTGTCAAATAGGACAACCTGTTTACAAGGTTAATCTGGAAGTGTGTGTGTCCATCGTGGCACACAGCTGTCCTAACTCTGTCAAACTGACCATGTTTGTGTAGGTCTCACCCACCTGATCACCATGGACCTGCATCAGAAAGAAATTCAGGGCTTCTTCAACATCCCAGTGGACAATCTGAGAGCCTCCCCCTTCCTGCTGCAGTACATACAGGAAGAGGTAAAAACACATGCACACATGCATGATTTGATTTGCATATTAAAAGGACATCCAAATGAATTGTCTTTCCTTTAACGCCACAACACTCGGAGGCCCATACTGTCATTGGGGTCAAACTACAGGTCAAACCTTTGGCCCTTCTCTGCTACAACACATTCAATTGACTGTTCAATAAGCCCCGCCCCCCTAAGTTACTGTTGCTACACCTGTCAAGCCTTTCTCACATGGCACATGAGCAGTTTACAATGATAAGTGTCAGATTTACCATTGAAATTCAGTTGATGATCCATGTTTTTGTATTTCAGTGTAGAGCTAGTTATTGCTAGTATTAGTAGCATGATATGGAAATAATATAAGATCAGACTGCTTACATACACACATACCACAAGGCAGAGGCTAGATTTATTTTTTATTTTTATTTTTTTCAAACAGTATGTTTCAATTTGAATGTTACAAGAGTAAAGGCTTTTAGGATGAGGACTAACCAGTGTGTTTGCCAAACGTAAAGCTAACTCTGTGCCTCCCCAAATCTAATAAAGAGCAGGACAGAGCCGCTAACATTAGCCTACACTCTGGCCAGCTTCCACACAGTGGGTAAATACTACACAGTGGATGTGTTAGTCGTGAATGGGGCTCTTTTTTTATTAAGGTAACCTGTAACCACACAAAATAATGTAGTATGCTGCTGGCTTTAGTTAGCCGGTAGGGCAGGGCAATTAATCGAATTTTATTTTCAATTAAGTTTTTTGGCTTACAGCGATTATGAAAACAAGATAATCGAGATGAAGCGGTTAGTGTGCCGTGTTTCGTTTCGCAATGAGGTTTAGTTCAGCTCGAGCCAAGATGACGGAAAGAGAGCCTCTGGTCAACAAGAAAGGTAAAACCAATTCAGCTGTTAGGAAACACTTTGGTTTCAAGGAGTCCGACGAGGAACAACAACAAATACTGTGCAAGATCTGTTACACGGTGACGTCTGCACCACACGGCAATACGACCAGTTTGTTTAATCATCTGAAATTCAATCACAAAGTGGTCTTTGACCAAACAAAGGAACAAAAAACAGAGAAAAGTAAAGCCCCCTCGACTTCTTCCACCGCAACACTTAAAGTTCAAGGAAATCCACTGTTAAAAAAAAAGGTTTTTTATAGTTTAATAAATGCATGATGTTTCCAGAGTCAATGAGTAATCTTATTAAATAATCGTGATGTCAATATTGACCAAAATACTCATGATTATGATTTTTGCCATAATCAAGCAGCCCTATTAGCCGGACATGCTAACATTAGAGCAGATGAACACACCGTTTAATCCATTCCCCTAACCCTAGCTCAACAGCTATATTTGGACAATCACTGTCCGGGGGAACCATTGGGCTTAGTGAACTGTAAATCATAGCAAACCTGACAATTAATTTGTATCTTTATTTTCCCCGAACCTCCAGATCCCTGACTACAGAAATGCTGTGATTGTGGCCAAATCCCCAGCCTCAGCCAAGAGGTGAGGCTCTCTCCACTCGCTGTGTTCATGAAATCACCTTCAACTTGTCTGAACTGCACAGCTGTAACTCATTATACTGTAGTGTTAACTCACATGTTAATCATGAACCTCTGTTGCTCTCCCTCTCACCACTCTTTCCTTCCCTGAGGAAGTTAAAGGTCCAAAATTGCATTTATTTAGCAGCATGCACTGTTGTCTGCCACAGTGTCTGTTTTGATCTTACCACCAGACGGAGCCAAAGTCCAAACTATTTCATACAGTGACTGTTTTATGTTCCGTGTTTATGTATATTTCTTGCTTTCGTACTTGAGGTACCACTTCCTCTTAACCCTTAAGGCTTCAGATGAGGGGCATAGTAAGTAGTTATGAACAGCTGTAGTATTTGAATTTTCCTGTGTGTGTGTGCGCGCAGGGCTCAGTCATTTGCTGAGCGGCTGCGTCTGGGTATAGCAGTGATCCACGGTGAAGCTCAGGACGCAGAGTCAGACCAGGTAGACGGCCGACACTCTCCACCCACCGTCAAGACCACCGGAGCCATTCACCCCAGCATGGAGATACCATGTAATGCAAGCACACACACACTAAGACAGATAAATCCACCGTCTAACAGAATATACTCTGTGTAGGTAGATGTACAGATGCTCTGCCACTGTAAATAACCATACACGGCACAGAGAAGTGTTGCCTCTTAATAATATGAGTTAAAATACAGCAGTTCTCACTGTGTCTGTCTTTGTTTCTGTTTCCAGTGTTGATACCCAAAGAGAAGCCTCCCATCACTGTGGTAGGAGACGTAGGAGGACGCATCGCCATCATAGTGGTGAGAGCAAACAATTTGATTGGTTTCAGCACATTATTGTGACTTTTAACACGTGGACACACCTTGCTGTATATGTCAAGATTATGGATGGAAGTAACAAATTAGTTACTCTTGTTACTGTTTTTTCGGGGCGGCACTTATACTTTGAGTAGTTTTATAAATTTAAAAAATAATTTTACCTAATTATGTTTTATTTCAATTATTGTGCTTCACTCCATTTCAAGTCACATCAACATTCTGTAACAGATGGTGGAATAGCTTATTTTTTCACAGTATTTTGCTATGGCTGTAATGAGTTTCAGTAGTGACTGTTGCGGTCGGCGTGGCATGAACAATAAAGCACACAATGAAAGATAAATGACTGACAGAGATCCAATGTCCGTTTCATAATAAAACATCCATTATAAGAAATAAACTCACTTACCTCATTTTACTGCGCCTATGTCGGCTACTGTACAGGTGCGCTGACTGTGGATCAGTCTGGGATTTGTCAGCTCCACTCTCTCAGAGCCTCAGATACATGGAGAAATACAGACAATTGGAGATGTTACAAATTCAACTAAATGTCCATCAAATATGTCTGAAGATGCTTTAGAAAAAACATTGAGCGCGCTTGAGAGACCTCTTAGGTCTCATCAACAGGGTTCGTACAAACGTTTGTCTTGAAAGTTTGGAAAATGCTTAATTTTAATCGTTATGTTTTCAAGGTTAGGAATATGCTTGAATTGGAATATGCTCCTTGAAAAATGCTTGATTTTCCACATAATCTGGTGTTTCATCATCTACACAATCACTCATGTAAACCAAACATCTTTTAATATTTGAAATGAAACGATCCCGTCGTGGTTTAGGTACCATGAAAGTGCTTGAAAAGTGCTTGAATTTTACTCTCAAAAAGCTGCACGAACCCTGCATCAATTCTCTTGTATCGTACATGTTCTAAATGTATATGTTGACATGTTAATGCAGTACATTTTAACTGACTGACTTTTTACTCTACTTCATTTTAACACCATTTTACTTGAGTTCAATTTCTTAAAAGTTAACAGTACTTTAACTTGAGGTACTCTGATAATTGCTGGGGAAAATGCATACAACACTCAGCATGCATGCTTTGCTCTTATCAAAAGCTCAATGAATAAGTCCAACAGAGCTACAGTAAACTTTATGACAATAGGCATGTTCTCACTAGAGGGCGCCATGCTATTTTTACAGGTTGAATGCTGAGAGTTGATTGGCTCGTCTGAGACAGGTCTGTCTGTTTGTCCCGTAGGATGACATCATCGATGACGTCGACAGTTTTGTGGCGGCGGCGGAGACGCTGAAGGAGAGAGGGGCCTATAAGATCTTCGTCATGGCAACACACGGCATCCTCTCCTGTGAGGCCCCCAGGTTCATAGAGGAGTCGGCTATCGATGAGGTGAGCGCGTCCTTATTATATATATTATATATTTCCTTCAACACTGACAATATTCTTCCCATGGTCATGAAATTCCTGGAAAAGTTATGAAATTAGAAAAAAAGTTTTCCAGGCCTGGAAATGGTTTGGAATTAACAGATTGTTTTGGAAAAGTTTTGAATATACATTGTTTTGGCTATTGTTTCAAATATGTTCATAAAAATCCCAAAATATCTAATGTTACGCAAAATGTTCTTTGTATTACTAATTTAAAACCTAGTGCTGCGCTGCGTGATCGTTGAAATGTCACTTTTCACGTATCACGTGATACACATTGGCGTGTGCAGCTAGTTGGCAGCGGGAATGTCTGAAGTTAGCAAGCGCTAGCAGTTTGCTTATCTGCAAAAATGCCTGGGAAGTCTACATTTTTGCTACAATGCCTGTCTTAGGGTATAGCACACTGCAGTAAGAGCCTCATTATAGCACCCTATGATCGCTAGATGGACCTATCTATTTTAAACTACTTAAATAAAGTCCAGGAAAGGGGGTAAAATATTGTGGAAAGGTTTTGAAAGTTCATTGGTAAAAATGTGCGGGAACCCTTCATACAGTACTTCTGCATGGCCTACCCTTCCTCTCTCGCGCCCCCACCCCTCCCCACCCCTCCCCCAGGTGGTGGTGACCAACACGATTCCCCACGAGCTCCAGAAGCTCCAGTGTCCAAAGATCAAAACAGTGGACATCAGCATGATCCTGTCAGAGGCCATCCGCCGCATCCACAACGGAGAGTCCATGTCCTACCTTTTCCGCAACATAGGAGTGGATGACTGAGCAACCTGTCACACACACACACACACACACACACACACACACACACACTCACAGAAACATGCCTTTTCAGATGTCTTCAGAAACATCGAGGTGAATGTTAAACACTGAAATTGCTACACACACACACACAAATATCCATTTCCTGCTTGTATCATAACATAAAATATAAATGCTAACCCTTTCCTTTGAGTGCAGCTTAACATAGAAGATGACTGAATACACACTTCCTCAAATAAGTTTTGTTTCATAAACCAGACTGTGACTGAACACACAGACTTACTGGACTGCTGCTCATCTCTGCGATGGCTGCCCTCTCGTCAAACAGTACACACCTCAGTTTTTTTTAACTCTCCTGTTTCTGAGTACCGTCTCCACTCGCCTCCATCTTGTGTACATTATGTGTTTCTGTAGAAATTCATGTTGATGTTAAATCTTAGTGTTAGATCATGACGTGTGTTAGTATTGAATGTCTCTTGCAGTACAATCTCCTTTTACCAATAGTGTCAGAAAGAGTGCCAGTGCCTTCTACAGGACATACTCGCAACACCTTCACTCCTCCGATACACAACTGTGTCTCCGCTAACAGAGCTAATTCCTCATGGCCCTTGTGATTAATCCAGGTACACGCAGGTCCCCAGCTACTTCACTTGTGTAGAGCGTCAGAGTGCATGTTTAACCCTCCATCAGATTTTTGTTTATTTATGTGGTGTGTGAATGTGCTACTAATATAGTTAGTTCAGACTCCTGGTTGCCATAGCACTTAGATGCTAATCCGGTGTCAAATCGACTAATTGCTGAAGTTGAACTGGAATTATTACAGGAAATATTTTCTCAGTCTGGTTAATTAATTGGATGTCACAAACATTTTATGGCAGTGCACTAGTGAAATATGTATCCATGAGTCATCCATTTAACATTGTGTGCCATCGTTTCAATGCCTGCTCATATTTTATATTTGTTCATGCCACAAATACGCAGCTCCCTTCCAGCTGGAGGGCTCTGCATTGAAGACGCTCACAAATAAACCCGTTTCCTTAAACTACCAGTTCCAGATCTGAAGTCACTGCAGTTTTACTCTGGTTAGAAGTGGAAGGTTGTTCTGAATCATTTGGAAATGGCTAAATGAATCCTTGATCCCGGGATCATTGTGAAAGAGCTTGATGATTGCTTAAACACATCCTACCTGAGTTTCAAAAGAAAGTTCCAAACTGCAGCTAACGCTGGAAAAGTAAATTTGAAGCTTTTTCTGATGAGCAAAACTTGACTGAAGCAGGTCTTTGTCACTTTACCAGATGTGTTCCAAAAATGTTTTGTATTTATTTTCAGCACTTAATATGAATAAATATGACCTATTATGACCTATTAAAGTGAAGCGTGCCTTGTTTTGTAGCTTCATATTTGTATTTCTTGCAAGCATGCTAACGCTGGTGTTTTAGCAGGTCACATGTTTACTATGGTCATCATCTTAATTTAGTATGTTAGCATGGCTACACAGCTGAGGCTGATGGGAATGTCAGTAGTTTTTTTTTGTCAGTAGGTAGTTGGTCATAAACCAAAGTATTGGAACTCATAAAAAGTTGGGATCACCAAAGTTAATTATAATTCATGCTGAGGGGAACATTTGAGTGTACTAAATTTCATGGCACTATACTACTACATTTTATACTACTTTATACCTCTATTCCACTACATTTCAGAGGTAAATATTGTAGTTTTTACTCCCCTACATTTATCTAACGGCTCTAGTTACATTTGCTATTTAGATTTTACATTAAAATACAAATAAGTGTAGAAAATACAACACACTCAAAGATTAAACCAGTGGTTCCCAACCTTTTGTGGCACTTTACAAAAGCAGTGTTGGGGCCCCTATGAGTTGTTAGCAGTTCCACCAAAGAACTCCCCTCTAAACCTATCACATGGTTTCATTTAAATAGCTGTTTTTTTTGCAAAACATCAGATAATTTGACCTCTTTGGGCCTCAAACAAAGATTAAAGAAAAGTCAAAAAAAAAAAACTCAGATTTATCTTGTGACTCTTGGGAGGGACTTCTAGGTTGGGAACCACTGGACTAAAATACCTAACTGTATATAAAGTAGTTTACATTAATGTATGGTACTTCAGTAAAAGATCTGAGTACTTCTTCCACCACCGGAGCATGGATCCTGGATACAGATGTCCTCCTTGAAGACAGCAGGTTGGGATCACTCTGTTGCACCTCTTCCTCTTCCACTTGTCTCTGAATATTGGGACATTTGGACAGTAAGCACACACATCCAAAGCAGGAGAGCAGTAAATGAGTTCAATCAAATCCCCCCTTCTTGTTTGTTGCTCAACATATTTTATGTTTATTTATTAATGCTGACAGACAGGTATTGGTTCAGACAAACATGGTGGCATCAACTAATGAACAGAACCAGGCAGAGAAGGAAATCCATTTCAGACCCAAGATGCACTCAAAAGGTCAGATTGTCCTGTTCACACTGTTTGGCACCGCTCCGTCCAACAGCCATCCATCTACCACATGACACGTCTCTCTAAGTTCATCAGTGTATTTGAAGAAGTCAAGCCAAGGGTTAATATTATAAAAAAGGAGTGAAGTTGCTCGAAAATACCATGACATTTGGGTAATGGTGTAATAATAGAACAAAGCAGATGGAATCTTCCAACAAAGAACTATTTTAAAAACTACCATGTTTCCTGTAGTGCTTTTGTTTGCATTTTTAAACCTTTTCCCAGTTTTTCCCTCCAGTTTCTTAAAAAGTTGCGTTACATGAGCACAAGCTTATACTTGATCTACGTAACAGGCATATGTTCTACTAGTTCTATCGGCTCTGGCTGTGCAGTGTTTAAAGATTGGTTGCCAATGGTTACCGGACAGAATGGGCCAGTTGTCCAGGTAGTTTTCCCCCCAGAGCATCAGGAATGGTCATCGCATCAACAAGGCCTAAAGTCAAAGTCAAACTAGACTTGCCAAATGGCATCCAAACACCTCAATGCAGTCCAGACCCGGAGGCTCATCAACCCAAGGCAGTTGAAAAGCCGAGAGCATTGCTGAATAGGACTTTAAGAGGTGGTGGAACACGACTTTGTGTGTTTGTGCAGGCCAAGACGCCCTCAAACAGCGCACACTGCTTGGATCTTGTCCAGCCTTGGACATGGTGAATCATCTTTGAGTCTGCATGCACCAAAACGTTTCTCAAAAACTCAGTTTTCATCCCATTCACAAGTGATGAAGAGTCAAAGATTGCTTAAAGGTGGCCTGTGGAGTTCCTCCGTTTACATTCGGTGTTATTCACCAAAACACATTGTGTGTGTCCTTTAGGTCTGACGAATGTGTTGCAAAGTTGGTTTTAAACTCCTGGCCCACCTGCTCTCCCCACTCTAAACTCCCATTACTCCTAACCCTTAAGCAAGGCACTAAACCCTCTCACCTGCTCCAGCAGAGCTGCTCAGAGGCCCCTGGTGTGGGGAAAAATGGATTTGAAGGTCAGCTCCCAGAATGTGAAGCAGGGGAAAGAGCTGGGTTTGATTGCTATTTAAAATATGAGGAATAATGACAAAACACTGTCGTGGAGAAAGGCATCAATCTGTCTACAATCTGTAACAACAGTTAAATGCTGTAGAGCTACAATCTGTCCGTCTTCCAACATGGCAGTCTGTCTGCGCTGTCCTCACTGGCAAACACTCTTTAAACACTGGAACACTTTTTTGTTTCTTTTAATGCAGGCATGAGGGCAGACAGACATGATTGGTGACAACTGTGATAGTCAGCTACTGCACAGCTAGCACACACCTGAAGGCTTTGTAAAGGCAAAAGCAGCATGGTAACTAATAAGAACAAGTCATAACAAGGCAAAGTGATCACTTACTGTGTTTAGATTTTAAACCCAAAGTGACCAGGACTCGATTTGGTGATAAAACAGCCATTTTACAGCTCACATTGATTTGAGATGAAACTGTGATAAAAAAAAATACTTAAGAAATAAAAATACTCAAGTGAGTTGCTTATGGCTGATTTCCATTACTTTAAAAATGTTCTCTATCTCCCTTGTTCCTGTCCAATAGGACTACAATGTAAATATACTGCAGGTTTTGAACAAATACTTGGTGTCTTTAAAAAAAAAGATTAAATCTTACATGAAAACATCAACCTTATACTGTGAGTTTGTCCAATTCAAACATGATATCTAATCAATGCATCATTCAGTTGCTCTATAGCACAATATGACATATTTCACCATATATCCAGGGCATGAGAGAGACAGAGCAGCACAAATGTACAAACAGAAAAACGACCTTTGTCAGTTGGTTAAAATCTCTCATATTCCTGTTTGTGACTAAATAATTCATGATATTTATATAGAACATAACAGCTCTGGAGTTGAGCAGTACAAAAACGTTGCACCCATGAGTCACTGAAAATCTAATACAAATCATTTCCAATGGGTCAGAGGTCAAGGTTGGGAGCTGGTGCGGTACGAGCTGGTATTCAGACGCTTCAGCCCAAACACACTTGAGCCAGGGGGACTTGTCATTTGAGTGGGTGTGAAGTATACAGGGACAGATTGGTCAGCGCAAAACATGTTTTAAGAGCAAATACCTTATTTTAAAGGCATGTCACCATCTTAAAGTACTGTAAAACACTGAACCAGAAGAAGTTGGTCTCTTCTGCTCTTTTGGAGCTGCTCGGTCACACTGTGTGTCAATGTGCCAGTGTGACATGCTTCTATGAACAACCATTAGCAATTAGTAAGCTTGGAAGTGCAACATGACATTTTAATTTTCATGACAAGCAGAACTGCTTCATTCACATATTTTTGGAAGTTATTTTGTAGTTAGATGACAAACAAACAAAATATTTTTTTAATATTTTATAATATTAACAAGACTAAGAGTCTACAGCCACACTAGTGGCTCTATTAAGGCTGTACATGGCTGGTGCGTTGAGTTAAATGCTAACGCTAACATGCTCACAGTGACAATGTTAAGTTTACCATGTTCACCATCTAAGTTTAGCGTGTTAGCATGCTAGCATTTGCTGATTAGCACTAAATACAAAGTACAGCTGAGGCTGATGGGAATGTCATTAGTTTGCTTGTAAACTAAAGTATTTGACAAATTCAACATTTTGACCAGATGATGAAGCTAGAAGAAAAGACAAGGGATCTACAAAGTGTGGACCAAACTTCATGGCAATCCGTCTGATAGTTGTTGAGACATTTCGCTGGAGAAGTGATAAATTAGAGCCGCTAGCGGTTTTAATGAATTACATAATGTACTTTTGTTTTTGTGAAATTCTCCAACCTGCACTCCATGCAGACTGTTTAACTCCATGATCATAAAGCGCCAAATGATTTTGGCCGCTCTAAGCTTCTCTGTATCTTACAACAGGGGGGAAAAAAGTCCAAATCATAAATGGTTGATATTATTGATCAGAACTTAAGCAGCCTAATCAAATGTTTTTCTGATTCAGTGTTTTAAATGAATGCAACCTAATCAGAGCTTGCCAGCAAGCTGCATAATCTCGATAAACCCATACATGAACTCGACATTAGAGCCGCAAAATACACAACTTCCCCATTCAGAACTTTGTATAAGTTACTTGTGTGTGACACTGTCTTACTGAGCACCATTGTGCCATCTACATGCACATGAACCTCATATTTGGAACATCAGACAGTCATCATCAACCACTGGATAATAGTCAAATCAGAAAAGTTATAATCATATTGTATAAACAGAGAGTGTACTGTAACCACAGCGTCACAGGTTCAATCCAGCCAATTTACATTGTTATTAATTCATTAAATTCAAAAGCTCTTAAGACAATCTACAGTAAGTGACTCCAGTTCCCATCTCTGGTAAAATATATTTTCAAGATTTGTCAAGCACTTATTGTTTGACAAGCAATACTCTTCTGTGGTTGCTTCAAGTGTTTCAAGTGCAAGTACTTCTAACACCTTTCTTTCTGACGAGTATTTTAAAACTGCTTCCAGCTTATCTGATTTATCTGACCAAAGAAGAAGCTTTGTTTGGAAAAAGATGAACCTGATGCACCTCCAGTGGTTCTTGGGTTCCTGACAATGATCTGACCTTTAATGACCACAACAACACTTTTGTATTCAACCCATATTTGGACTATGTTAGGCATGTATCACTAACTTAAGTTCATTTTCTAAAGTCATAATACTGGCACTGGAACCTTCTACTCTTCTCCTAATACAAGAGATGTGGAGTGTGTTTACATGCACACAGTTTTCTGAATAACACTGCAGCTCATATCCATGTGAAGGTCTAGTTTCACAAACATTTCTCAGAGGCAAAACTATCCTGCTACGTTAGCATAACAAGGTTTCATTAGCTGATTAGAAACAAAAAATACTGAATGAAATATCAGTAAAAAATATAATTGGCAACAACGTACTTTTACGCTTTTAGGACATCAGTAGGCTAAATTTGTATATATGGATAGCTAAAGGACTTAAAAGTTCAGAAAGGCTAACTAGCTAACGTAGATAACTAGCTATTAGAGCCTGACTGACATAGTGGCAGGCTGATATGGAAGCAAAAAAAGGCCATAATAACTTGGATTTTACACGCACTGACTAGCCAATTTTGAAATTTAACCAGTAGTGAATACTTAATGTTGAAATTTAAATTCCACTGAATTTATAGCACTGAAATATTTTATTTTGAAAACCATCTGCCTGACTCTATGTGGTTTAAATTCCCCTCTGAAATTTACAGAAGGTAATTTCAAGTTGTACAATTTTTAAAACTTGATTTAAAGTTTTTTTTAAAAGGTTCACAAATTCAGATAGAATTCAGAAAACTCAAGAGTCCGATATTCACAAAACTCTACTCAAATTCAGTTCAGCCAAATTTTAATCTTTAAATTCAAGTCAGCTAAAAAAAATCAGGTTGGTTTAAATGAGATCGGTTGCATTCAGACAAGATGAAAAAAGAAATCAAATTATTATGGCCTTTCTTTGCTTCTGTAGAAGTCGATATTATTGGTTGATTTTAGCTGATAAGAGGAATTGGTTCAGAAATGCCAAAACAATGTTTGAGGTAATTTGGAAACAGTGTTACCATTAAATAGTTATAGAGCACAAGAAAAGTTATTTTTCAACTGCTCAGTACACAACTTGGTCACAATTCTTTAAAAGCCAAATTTAAGCGCATTAATAGAAATACTTGTTTTAGTTATGCATTTTTGTTAAAAAAAAAAGAAAATAATACTATTGTCCAATATATTCACAGCTATCAAGCTAACAGATTAAACTCTCTAATATCAATATCTGCCAGTCAGGAAGTTTTGGCACTTTGGCTGCACCCACTTACTACAGTATGTTTCCTTCAACTAATGAGATTCTTTCTAAAGCAGTTCTGCCTCTAAGAAATGTTTGAACAACTGACACTATAAAGTCCACCTCAGGAGATCCTGTGGTACATATTAGCTGTTTCTGAATATAGGAATTAACTGAATATTCTCAGTTCACCATGTAGCCTGAGCTCATGAAACTATGCAGTGAGCGCAAGTGGAAGTACACAAAATAGCCTCAGAATACCAGCAAATTCAAACTAGCATATTCAGGTTTTTTTGTGACCCTGGATAAGAGTAGATTTCTGAAAACCCTGCAGGAACTCAAGAATATAGCACGACTATCCTGAACAACAGAATGTTGGTGTGCATGTAAACCCACAGATACTGTAGTAAACACCAACAAATATACACCATTAGACGCTCTATAAGCACATATTAGACTATTCACACCCTGTTTGCCAGTGATGTTGATAGAAAAGAGATGAAACAGACTGAATCTGGACTACTGAACCATCTCACCCTCCACAGCAGCACGTTGTCATTCACTCATTGCACTGCCTCACTCTCGGATATCAGACCCACATAACTGCTTAAGCCATTTAAACACTTTTAAATACATGTATAGAATATATACAAACAGTATGCCACCACAGTTCAGACCTGAAATGCACGCTTCTGCCCGATTCCTTCCATCACTTGCAGAGTTAGGCTAGAAAAGAGAAACCAAAGGCTGGGGTGGGCGTTCTGTTATTTCACAGTTTTTGTCACTGATCAGAAATTTGTCGGCCATCTTGTTTTATAGTTTTTATTACTTAACTATCAGCAGGCGGTGGCTATTTCCTTTTCAAAGTTAGTTTTTGCTGAGTGTTACTAACGAGGTTCCACTTCAGAATTAGAGTCTTGAGGTGAAAAATTAGGTGGCCATTTCTCCGTGTAGTTTTTGATTCGAATGATCACTGCCGTACGACAGAAAACACGTGTCCTCTTCATAACAATCCAGTCCAGTCCCAAACAAAAAAAAAAAAAGAATGGTTCAGCGACCACCTAGCTCAAGACGACAATCAAACGACCTTTGTCCTTTCTCATTTGTTCAGTTTTCTGCATTTCTGCCCTCTGCCACTCTATAAAGCACTTTGTGACGAGCCTGTTTAATAAAAGCGCTTTTTTTAAAATAAATTTGAATCAATAATAGAATCCTGGTAACATACTGTTTTTGAAGAGAGGAGAAGCCGAAACAGATCATTCATAAATAAAGAACAGGTTGTTGAATGTGGTTTCCATGTTGATTGCCAAGCCGATTGCCAGGAAGACACACAAGGAGGATTCTGGGTATTACAGAAGGAGCATTCTGGGATTGATTATTGACTGACAGCTCTAAGCTGCTGCAAGATGTCAGATGAGGGGTTGCTTTTGTCCTCTTTGTATGTCGCCCTCCTCGTCCTCTCTTTTACAATTGTCATCCTTGTTTTTCTCTCCCCCCCCCCCCCCCACTACCTGTCCGTGCAGTAAATGGTTGATTGGAATAAAATACAGCCCAGGTCAGAATGAAGGCAGAGCTCCTCCTCTTCCAGTCACAGACAGGAGGTTGGAAGTAGCAGCAGTCTAGGAGGGTTTGGGGGTCTTCAGGGCATCCACTTTGGTCTCCAGGTCTGTAATCTGTGGACACAACAACATAGTGGAGGATAACTAGATACATTTAAACTATACCACATTTTTTAAAAGAAAGGTATCTGTTTCACAATCAAGGGCTCTATTTTTGTCATACACGGCGCGTATCGCAGTCAAGTCCGCTGTGCCCAGTGCATCGGGGGCGTGCCAAGCCGATACAGTGTGCGATCAGAAAGAATACATTATCATACTTTATAGGTGGACGTTCATCCACTGAAAACACAGGGCTTTCCCCCGTCATGACGCATGACATCACAGTTTGGGAATCCTGTTTTTCTCAGAGGAAACTTCTTGTTGTCTAGGACATGCAGAGTTTCACATATTAAATATACATTGTATGAACATACAGCAGCTCAAATATAATGCCAAGAGAAGGTTATGTCTATGTGTGTAATAGGGAACGATTATTTTGTCATCACAATGATCCATGCAATAACCATCTGCAGTTAAATACCACTGTACTGCCATACATAAAACAGCAGTAAAAGTAAAAATGTGGTCTTGTGGTTTGAATGTTGATCACATTTAAGTCCCGCACACACCGGAGGGGAAAACAATGAATCACTCTCCATTGACTTTGTATTGCGTGAAGGTGCCTCCTTGTCACTTCGGTCTGCAAGCAAACAACAGAAACATGGCTAAAAGCTGCTGTGTGGTGGGATGCACTACAAACAGGGTAAAGAACCCAGAACCAAGTTTTTATAAGCTGCTGAACCCAAAACCTGAATCTTTAAGAAGACAAAAGTGGATACAGACGTGAGGCATCAGCAGGAAGAAAGGGAAAACTGTGGGATCCTGACACTCAGTATGCCTACGTATGTGTGCAGCAAGCATTCTGTCACTGGTCAGTCAAATATCCAAATGTCAGTTTTAGGCTAACCATATTGCTGTAAGTTAAGCTAACACATTTTGACAGTATGCAACTTGTGTAGTGAAATGTGGCTAAATCAGAAAGCTATGCAGTATTATGTTAGCAGGTGCCTTAGCTAACTACAGTAGCTTAGCTTGACAAGGGACACTGAGATAGACCCACAATATTTAGCTTGTCCTCTCTGGTAGACAGTACTAAAATAATCCTTTGACATGCTGAAATCTAATGTTTTTAGCTAGCTACAGGCATTTTGTTAGCGTTTCAGCCCTTGGTTGCATATTATGGCGCCGATTGTTTTCCCCTCCGGTGGGCGTGGTTTTCAGAGCGCTCTTTTCTCTATTTCTCAAGTTTTTTTAAATAACAGTCTCTTGTTTCTGGGAACACCACTATAACATGAACCCGAACAATCTCTATCGCATCATGTTGCTCATCACAGCCACACTTGTACCTGCATTATAATTAAAAATGCGGAGCTTTCAGGCGTTCTACTTGACCTATGATTTTTCATGGTACTGTATGAACTGTTTTCAATGTGTCACGTCCAACATACCTGTGGTTTTGCGCTGCATGGAGGATTTGCAATGTGTAAAAAATATATGCAATGTATAAAAATAAGAGGACCAAAAGGGGACCAAGGATGGAGCCTTGGGGAACACCACTGGTCAGTGAGGACAGGTATAATTTAAACCAGTCAAATGCAGTATCCCTGATGCCAGTATCAGGTAGAATTAAAATTGAACAATCAACAGTATTTGAAGCGCATTTCTCAAAATGTCAAACTATTTGTTTAAAATGTTACTTGTAGATCACAGGGACACTCTGTTCCAATAAGGTATCAAAATCCGCCTACCAACACCTCTAAAGCTAACTATTTCATATGTTACATTTTGCTTCTTTAAACTGTACAAAAACAAAATGTAAAAATGACACATGTTTTTACGGAAGGTTATAGCTGTTAATGAGCTTTAGAGGTGCTGGTAGGCAGACTTTGTTATCTTTGTTCATCAGTATGAAATGCTGAGCTAAGATCAAGTAGAATTAAAATTGAACAATCAACAGCACTATCAGTAAAGGCTCATTGGTTATTTTACTTTTTGTAATTTGGGTTAAAAGAAACAGGAGAATCCATTAGGATAAGCGATGCATTTCCAAATGTGTTGTGCACCAAATGCCACAGTCTTTTAAAAAACAGATTACAATGGGAAACAAGGCAGAAGTAGTGTTTTCTGTCACTTGATACCAGTGTGGTTAACGTGAGTATTTTACTAACCTTTTCCTGCAGGTTGTCCGCCTCCTCTTTGTGTGTTGCCTCACTCTCTTCTTGTGCTCGACGCTGAGCTGTCTCCTTCTTCAGGTACTCGATCTCCCTACAATGGGCACACACACACACACACACACACACACACATTAAAGTTTTGGTGTTTTTTACTCCATCTCTCAAACCTTTAATGTGTTCCTCCTTCCTTACTTCTGCTGGTACTCTTTAATCAGTCTCTTGGCTTTGCTGTATTTCCTCTCTAGGGTTTGGTACTGAGCCTGGGTTTCCTTCAGGTGTTCATCCACTGCCTGAAAACACACCCACCCACACATACACACACTGTCAGCGAAAACAACTAGCTTTTGGGAGAATATAAGCCCATTAGTAAATTGAGCTGTTAAATGATGAGAAAAAAATACTTCATCCATTCATGACTGATTGTTGCCTCCGTGCTTTTAATGTTTATTCTCTCATAAATTACCTTACACAGGGACTGTGCCTCCATCCAGTAGCCCTCCAGTTTCTCCATCCTCTCTTTACTGTCCCGGATGTTTTGCTCCAACTGAGCGCGCTCCATCCGCCAACGCAACTTATCCTGCTCCGCATGAGCCAGCTGGAGGTAAGGGGTGGGAGTGTGGCAGGATGAGGTGGTATGTGGGAGGTAGAGCCAGCGTTAAGTCATCGTTCAGCCAGCAAAAAAACCCTGATGTTATGCTAGTGTACATTCTCCACTGCAGTATAACCTGGATATTGCAGTGTGTTTCATTTCTGCATGTTAAGAAGAGACTGAAAGTTAAGTGGTCTCACCTTCCTCTTTAGCAGCTGGATCTCCGCCTGGGTTACTGCATGTTTAATCTGGAGCTACAGAAAGATTGACAGAGTATAAAACCAAGATGAAAACAACCCCCAACCCCCCAAAAACACAAATGATAAAATTGGGGGACAGATAAAGCACGAGTGAAATGAATACGTTCAGGATCCAAATGATCAAAATCACATATACCTCCTTGAATTTGTGGGCCAGCTTCTCGGGGTCCGGCTCCACAGGGGACAACATGTCCTGGTTCTCGGCCAGGTCGAAAACTTCAATGGAGTTTGGGAACACTGGACTCATCTCCTCCTCCTCGTCTGTTGCATATTCACCTGTCTGCAGGTAAACAGAAAGTAAAATATTACATTTGTTAATATTTATTTACTTTATACATATTGTGTGTACGTGCACACGCACGTGTGTGTGTGTGTGTTTGTGTTGGGAGAGTGGGGGTGGGTTTAAGATACACACTTTTGTTGCCAAGAGTTAGATGAGAAGATTGATACCACTCTCATGTCTGTACGGTAAATATGTAGATGAAGCCAGCAGCCAGTTAGCTTAGCTTAGCTTAGCCTAGCCTCAAGGCTGAAAATGGCTAGCCTTGCTATGTCCAAAACGTTAACGAAGTCCACCTACCAGCACCTCTAAAGCTCACTTATTAACACATTGTATCTGCTTTGTTTAATCTGTTGAAACAGTTAGCCTGGCTCTGTCCAAACAAGATATCAAAATCTGCCTACCAGCACCTCTAAGCTTTAATTTTACATCTTCTTTAATCTGTACAAAAAACATGAATGTAAACAACAAGTGGTGGTTGTATGGGGGGGTTACAGCCACTTAGTGAGCTTTGGATGATTTTGTTACCTTTGGACAGAGCTAAGCTAGCTGTTTCCCCCTGTTTCCTGCCTTTGTGCTAATCTAAGCTAACTGGCTGCTGGCATTAGCTTCAAATGTTCCCAAAACTATTTCTTTAAAAGGTTACTAGCAGATCAGTGATACCAAACAAAGTTCAGACTCATCTGGACTTCTGCTCCTTTCTCTCTTCACAATTTGCTGTATAATTTCATTTGGAGGAGTATGTGTTATATAAAATGGTATGAATGGCAGCTAGCCTGGAGCAGACCACATAAGTATGAAGTTACAAATTAAGTGAAAGAAGCAAGCTCTTGCTGGCGGTCTGACAGTTCCGACTCAACTCTCTGAAATTGAATGCAGCAGCTGCCTGTAACTGTCTTCCACTAAAAGTAGTCACACAATCGATAACAGTCTGCTAATCATTTGTCTTCTTCTCCTCTTTTACATTACAAAGTAAATTAGCTTCACATTAACTCATGACCACCATGTCTTTCCAGGATTAGAGCAACTTTATTGCTGGCCAAAATGCATTAACTAAAATGTAGCATTGCACTTCAAATATCGCTCTTTGATGTAATGACCATACTGTATCTTCAGCTCTGGTTACACATTTCTACGCTGACACAAAGACAAGCTAGCTCTCTGACTGCATTTATTACTAGGCTACATCAAACCAGAGCACATGCTGCTGTCTACATTAATTTGTTTTGGCTCTTCTGGCCTGCAGCACAGAAAGATCACGAGCCACACCGACACACACCGTGGGACCAATGTTGACTATTCTTTTTAAATCTCCATCTCACAAGTCCATAAACATTATAGAAGTGTAATACTAAATCGCTGTAGTACCCCTTTAAATGTATATATGCTACATTTACGATACATAGTGAATTATTATGGGTTATTACCTACTACTACCTAGAAATGATTGACAAGATGACAAGATACCAACCAAACTCTGTAGTATTTTCTGAGTATTTAACATTAATTTATATATTTCCACCTCACCACATTATGGTCTGGTTTCAGGTTTGTAATTCTGGTGAGAAATTACTTTCGTTTCAATATAATATATATTTCGTTTTTTGCCTAAAAAGAGTCAAAGATATTAGAACCAGCCTTAAAAAACCCAACATGTGTAATATGTGTGTAATCATAGAATATAAACTCCTCTTTATGTCATTATAAACCCCTACATTTCCAGATATATTACAGAGGACATGATCGTGACGTCCTACCTGCCTATTGTTGCAGTACTGAACTGTGTGTTACCCTCTCTGACCACAAGGTGGAGAAGCTGGACTGAGTTTGAAACTACAGGCCACGTGGTGGCACACAGACCGACATTTTGTCACACACACACACACACACACACACACACACACACACACACACACACACACACACACACCACAATGTAACATTCATCTCTCCTTCTCTCATCTGTTCATCTCGCTCTTGTCGTCTCTCTCTTTTGATTTCTTGCAGCTACCGAAGGTTCGTTTAAGTTAACAAAGCAGCATTAGCTGAAGATGTGCAGAGTTATTAAGCTCCACACTGGAGCACCCGGGGAGGTTGTCTGAGTGATCAGATTGTTCACTTTTTCATATGACAAAGCTGCTGCAGTGTGAAGGATGCTCGAAGGAATATACTGTACGTGTATGTTAGTCTAAGCATGTACCTCTTCATCCTCGTCCATGTACTGTTTGTATCTCTGCTCCATCATCTCCCTCTGCCATCTCTCCTGTTCCAGGGTCTGCTGGATCAGCTGAGCCACTTCACTCTGCTCCCCCGGCTTCTCCCGACCAATCACAAACCTGGAAAACATTCAAAATCCATCAGTCACTGGCACAATAACAAATCTGAGAAATTCAAACACACAACAATTGCAAACCTGAAAACGTTCAAATGCACAAAACATAAATCGGAAATATTCACACCATACCAACCACAAGCCTGAAAAATATGCAATTTATATCACAAATCTGCTGAAACACACAGTTTCAAACCCCCCAAATAAGCAAACTGAGAAAAGCAAAAATCAGAATATGCTCTAATAAAGTGTGTGTATGCAGGACAGAGAGAGTATGCGTGTGTGTGTGTGTGTGTGTGTGTGTGTCAGACCTGACGGTGCCGGTGGTGTTGCGGAGGACAGAGGCAGCGAGGCTCTGGGTGACGCCGACCAGGCTGGTCCCATCAACCTCCACTATCAGGTCATTTACCTGGATCCTATGCACACACACACAAACAGAATGTACTTGAACAGACATGATTCATGTCACAACAAATATAACTATCAAACTATTCACTTCGACTAAGGATTGAACTGGTGATATTCTATATATTTCTTATATTAATGTGTCAAAACTTCCCATGAAAAGACCAAATTGTAGACAAATCCAGCGGCTCGTTTGTGTGTTGCGCTCTCAAGCTCCGCCGCCATTACTGCAGTGCCAGAGCGGAACTAAACACATATTACATTGCAGAGATGTTTGGGTTGTTCGCCCCCCCTCCAACACACGAAGGTAGTCTATGTGAATGTGGAAGTTATTCAGTCTCTAAACTCCTAATCTGAAATGGGTTATGACACAGGCTTTGGGAAAAAACGCTTCTGTCTGTGCAGTGCAGTGTGGAGTTAGCTGATTAAACCCAGCAGGAATTACCTGCGAGTTTGTGATTTAAATCATCAAACTCCATGATTCCTCATAATGTGATTGAAACATGAGGATTTAATAATAATGGGGATTTATGAAAGTAACATTGATGACATGGAGCAGAAGCTTCTGTCTAGCCATCTATTAAAACTAAACTAAATGTTGTTCAAAAGTTTTGTTATTTAAATTATTTAAATTTGATTATTTTCAGCATACAACCATTTCTACAGGATCTGCTGGAGAACGCTTAAGAAGTGAAAGTCTTTACATACATTACAGTGCTATATGCAGGTTTACAAGTGAGGGGCCACCGCAGCAATGGCGGCTTGTCTGCTTCCGGTTTCAACCGGATTCGTCTTCTATACATTTTTCTGTGTGTGTGTAGCATGGCAGCAGCTATAACTGCATTTCACTGTGCAATCCTGTCATGTATAATAAAAAAATACTTTGAGTTTTGAAATGTGTATTATTCCACAGCTGAAAATAGTCCCCAACAAATGCACTATTTACTCCTGTTTGAGTAATGTTTGGTAAGAAACACAGTGCCCAACTGTTTACGGAAATTACTGAGCCTTTGTTAAAACTGGAATCATATATTTGTGTAGGAACAAACACGCTTGGGGCTGAGAGCCACCGACATAGTAGAGAAGTACTGAGAGTCTGACTGACACATTGTTGGTTTTGGTCTTTTCATGAGATTTGTTGACAGAAAACAGATAACCTCTATTTAAAACCATGCTTGAGACACATAAATAAAGACAGACGAATGAAGGACATGTGGACAGGGTACCTGCCGTCTCTCTGCGCAGCTCCGCCTTCTGTGACCGTCTTAACAAAGATCCCCAGTTTCTCCAGACCCATATCAGCTCCTGCACCCATACCTATAATACTGATACCCAGACCATCACTGTCTGAGACACACACACACACACACACACACACACACAGACATAATGTAAATATTATCAAAATACTGATGTGTATCTGACTGAATTGTATCTTCATTGATATGGTTGCTGGCATTAATTATACACATGTCCATATATTCTTGTTGTTATTATCATCATCAAGTATGATATGTATTCATTTTTTGGTATGACCATAAGGTTACACCAACTGATCTGAAGTATGATGTAACAGTCAAAGCAATTAATATATGTTAACATTAACATATGCTATTAACAATGTTTAATAAACATTTGTCAGTGTTATAGCTACTATGCTGTGCTGAGAGCAGCCGTCACGGACGGTCGCTGGTTCAAATCCATTATGTCCAGATTTACTAGCTGCTAATTAGGCTAATCTGCGCTAACTTTAATCCCATTAGGGGATAATGGAGTTGCTAGCAGACACTGAGTGTCCACTAACAGCTCCCTGTCAGTTATTGTGTGCACACGCGTGAGTATGTAGTTACATAAGAGGCTTGACTGAGTGACTCTCAATGATTGAAAAGATGTGTGTGTGTGTCCCAGTTGGAAAAAGCTGATTTTTGGGTCAGTGGTTAAGGTTAGGTTAAGGTTAGGGTTAGGCAAGTAGTGGTTAAAGTGACCTAAGTCACCATGTGTGTACCTTTCTCCAGCTCTACAGGAAATAGGTCCAGCTTCTCGACTCTTTTCTCCAGCTCGTACTCGGCTGAGGCTGCCATGGGGTCAACATCATCATTACGTCGATCGTAGTCTTCGTTAGAGTAGGTGGTGAAGACCTACACACAGGGCAAAGGTCAAAGGTCAGGGAGCCTCCTTCTCTGGCTGCATGTGACTTAACCCTTAAATTAACCGTTGTACATAAAAAAGTGCTTTTCTACATATTGAAACGGGCGCCCAGAAGGTTCCCTGAGGAACACATTTTGACTTTTGTCTTAAAACGTCTAACTCTGTAACCTGGTTACTCTATAACCTTAGAATTTAAGATGCTGATAGTGAATATTGTGTGCCACAGTGACCGCCAGGGGACATGATCCTCATCTAACATGTTCATGTAATATAATGATGATGTTGTCCCAAACATAAACATCCATTCCACAATACAAATGTAATTAATCAAAATGTATCGTATCCATCATTATCAAACAGGACCAGATGCCAATTGATAAGAAAAGCTTGATATTGGACAAATGTAGTTTGTCATTGTACATCATTAGCATACATGCCATTGTAAGCCAGTCTTGAATGGACCACAGGAACATTCAGAGGCTGAAAGTCTGCAGCTCCATCTGATTCTAGTCACTACACCTTTGAGAGTACAACTGGACAATAAAATCTTCCACCAGCCAGTCTGCACCAGTGCTGACTCATATTCCTCTACCCTTAGAAAGAAGCTAATGTGGGAGAATACAGTAAACATACATAGATATCATTTTATACAAATCTGCAACACTTTCCCTTCCCTTTCACAGGACAAAGTCACAACATGTGTGTGAATACGCTCTCACTTTTCCCCTCTCCATATATTTTCCCATCCTCTCTTCCACTCTCTGTCACGTCCCTCCCCCTCTCAAAAAAGGTCAGCAGCATCTGTCTCCCCAGTGACCATCTCCGTGATCACGTGGCTTCGTTTCCGTGGCAACCACAGGCTTGCCCACTGTGAGTTTGGCACTGGCACTGACCCGCTCTCTCTCTCTCTCTCTCTGTCCCTGTCTGGCAGATATGCTAATATGTGTGTGTGAGACAACATACAGAGAGAGACAGAGCCAAAGGCCTTCATGTGTAGGAGGTGCTTGTTACAGTATTATTTACATTCCCCTGAATGTAGAAGACTGTGATACACACACACACACACACAAACAGTGTCAGAGGGCGTGATTGTTAAACTGTTTCCTGCAGTCACATTTCCTTCCTGTTGAGTAACTTTAAAGCTGTGTGTGTTCATGAAGCTTCAAAGCGTTCCCTGTACACGTCATGAACACACAATCTCTACTTTGACACAGAAATACCAACTCAACAACACACAAATAAACAACAGCCAACAGGTGGAACAACAACAACAAAATGTAACGGGCAACACGCCCACTGACATGAACAACAGGAATAGCAACAACAATGGAAAATTAACCAACACAACACAGCAAACATAACTCACACATAAAATGTTTTACCAGCATACGAGCTGGTAAAATGTAATCTTTAAACTGAGCGGCTGTATGCTGATTGGCTAATCCCATGCACAGATTACCCTTCGAAGACAATATGGAGCCTAGTTTAGATGCATACGACGGTGAGGAAATGTCAGCACAGGATACCAATGCCACAAAGTGGTTTATGCACATCCCAGTATTGTATCATTGTATCAAGAAGTCACAATCACCACCAAGAAAAAGGCATCCACATACGCTATATTGATGCTCACAAAATGATGCATGTTTTGACATTAAATGGGTAGGTACCCCAGCGATTTAGTAATGCATTTCCATAAAATCAAAGCAGCAGAGGCCAAGACATACTTACTTTTAGTCCCTAGTTTAGGTCTAGCACAAATCGCATTGCTAACAGTCATGCTAACATTTTATAGTGTGTAGAGCTAAAGCGATAACTCAATTAATCAATTAGTCAATCGACAGAAAAATAATTGCCAACTATTTTGTTAATCAATCATTTAAGTCATTAGTTCCAGTTTGTCATATACGGATATAGGATTTTGCTTCTCTTTGTCATACTGTATGTGATAATGAACTGAACAACTTTGGGTTTAGGACTTTTGGTCAGACAAAACAAGCTATTTGATGACATCACCTTGGGCTTTAGGAAATTGTGCTGGGTATCTCTCCCTTTGGTATTTTCTGACATTTTATAGGGCTGTTAATGCTGGAGATGAAGAGATGCCAAAACCCCTCCAAACCTTCCTGCCACAACAGATCCACAATCACAGTCATCTCTCCTCTGCATTGCGTTAATGATTTCAATCAGGAGCGGGTGCATCCCTAAACTCTGTAAAAAGGATGGCTTTTCAGCTCACATAAGCACACACACCAGGTGTCTTTTCTTCCAAACAAAGCTCCACTTTGTGATTCTTATCAATCAGCTTCCCCTACCTTTGTGTGTGTGTGTATGTATATGTGTACACACGTGCGTTTTCATGGAAAACAAACACACCCAGCCACATTCCAACTGCTTTTTGCACACTTACAGAGGTAGCCTTGTATACAACTCAGCACAGACAAATCCACTATGAGTCAGTAAAAGTAAGATGCAGGACAACCTAGCTACTTCAACATTAATCATTTATTACCCTTCACCATTATGCTGTGATCATGTGCAAGTGCAAAAGCACATCATCCAGATCACTGAAATAAGCTTCTAAACAGTGCTGTGATCACATGGCGTTTCTGCTTGAAGATCAAATGTGGAGGAAAGTTTACAAAATGATGTGCTGTGGAAGCAGGTTGGAGGCTTGCTCAGTAGCGGAGGAGGTTTGAGCTCCCCTGGCTGACTTTTAATTGATGAAGTAACCCATGATGTCAGAACAACAATTACCAACCAGTTTTCAAATTGAGTAACAACACCCAACATGCCCGGGCAGTGAGTCTCTTGACTGGCTTTGTTCCCTGCAGCAGAACACCTCTCTGAACATGTAAGACAGGTTACTGGTTCAAATCTCAACAAGGCAGCACAGTCATAATGTCACTTTCTCTCATACAGCTTCATTCACGCCACCTGCTGTCATGTTGAATCCTTTATGGATGCTATTAGGATGTAACCCATCTTCCATTAAAATATGAATTTTCAGTGATGTGCAGAGTGGCAGCAACTATAGTCTGTTTTTACTCCAACAAAATGACTGATTCTTCTGGTTTTGACTGAACTGAGGACTCATTGGTGTTCTCATACTGTGTCAAATACAGTGCTCTGAGAAAATACGAGAATAAGTACTTGTTGCCTCCAATCCAAGTCTTTTTATTAGATTTCGCTGCCATACTGACAACCTTACCAGTAGGAAGTGGTGTGTCTGGTTGTGAAAGCAGACAGGAAACTTTCTGATGCCCACACTCAGAAACGTGCTGAGTATAGTGGCTCTAGTGGTTCAAGCTGCTACCCCCTTGTCCCCTTTGGCTGATGTGGCCTTTTAAACTAAATAAATAACATATACTCTATTATTATTATTATTATCAATAGTTGCATTTTTATTGTCACTGTTGTTGCTGTATTTCTTAAAAATATAATTGTGAGAATTGTCTGCCAAGGTATCTTTCAAAAGGCTCTGATATATAGTAATTGTCTTCAGTATTCATTTCTTTTAGTGACTTGTAAGAGTTGAATACAAATTCTGCACCAAATGCTCTTTATTGTTATATGAATAATTTACTTCTATGTATATATATATGGTTGTTTTGCATGTTTGCCTGATACACTACACTGTTTTGTTCTTAATTTGTTCACATTAATAAGTTAGTATGACGTTAGTTATATAATTTCCAGAATGAAGGGCTTCTGTGCTCTTAACTATGCTAACGTTACTTTTTTTAAGCTAGCGTTACTTGTGTGAAGTGGGATGGAGCTTTTAACTCATCCCACTCCACTTCACAGTCTTTTTCGGAACACACTGAGATAATTTCTCAATACCTGTCAGAACAAACTTTGTGTGGTCTGGGTTAGCGGTATCACTGCTACTAGCCTCCATTTCTCACTGGAAGTTCATGTGTCATGTTAGCTAGCCAGATGTCTATCAAAGTCTTATTGTTGACTGTGGTTATGTAAGGTAAATGTAGCTTTAAAATGAATCTTATTGGCTGTTGCACATTGTTCACAATGACAGAAACCTGTAAAGAGAAGAGACAGAGAAAGAGAAAGAGCTGAGGGTGGCAGCTAAAGGAAGTGTGCCATTGCAAAGCTAGTTTCAAAGCAGTAGCCAGGAAACAGCTGAATCATTCTGACTGAAATGTCTAGCAACCAATTCTTACACTTTATCTCCAATAAATAGATTGTCTAGCTGTATCTTTTGTTAAAGTTGAAATTAAGCATGTTTTATTGGTTTCATTTAGCCTACAATAATCTTTTTGTAGGTGTTTGCTGTGTATAAGAGACGTATGTCAGGCTATGTATGTGGTAGAGCATATGATTTCATATGCTGTAGTGTGCCAACATCACATGACATGTGGACAGTACAACAGTGCTCAGAAAATGTGGGGCAATTGTGATGCTTTGTGTGTTTTATGATACTGAACAAAAAGGTTTTCTGAATCTGAGAACAGGTGGTTGCACATCAGTAGCAGACGCTGGTTTGGCATGATTTGCTAGGCAGCTAACTGTAGCACTTTTAGCTGCACTGTGGCTAAAGAGGTCAGTGGTTAAACGTTTTAAGGTCCAAGAAAATGAAGAGAATCCCTTTTTGACCTGAAGCCTGGCCTGAAATAAAACACGTTCCTCCTCATGATCCTCTACCGCCCGCATAACTGGATATGACCGAGCAGGAGAAGTGATCCTCAGTGAACATCGTCAGTGTCCATAATGTAGTCTTTGTCCTGCCTAACGACATTAAATTCTGCCTAAACATCCTGTGTTTCAATACAAAGACTGTTCTATCTTATTTCCTGTTCTTATCTTTTCTGATACATGGTATATCATCATGTTATACTCTGTGGTACGCTATTCAATTATCTCTCTCACTGAGGAAGTATGTTGTTAATGTGACAGCTTCATCGTGGCGCGTTGAGACATGTTTCGCAATCCACAGAGCTCAACTTCAACCAGCTGACTGCCGCAGTGATTGGGGGGTTGGGTGGGTTGTTGGAGAAACGAGCACTCCGGTATAGAAAAGTGCTTCTGTTAAATCAAGATCTATGATCTATGTGTCTCACACACACACACAGTTTGGGCTAGAGTCAGCAGGAAATACTGTGGCGAAATCAAAGGGAGAAAATCCCCTCTGTATCTTGTGTGTGTGATGTTAAAGAAGGAGGAAGTCAGTAAGTCTTTTCAATAATTTCCTAAGGTAGATACACACACATACACATCTTTCTGAGGGCCGTTACTAAATACATTCAGCTTCTTTTTTCTTCCGCTTTATTATTTAATGACCAGATACCAACTGTCCAGTTCTCAAAATATTACTCAAACAACTAAAGCCCATACTTTGTCATCATCAGTAATGAATAAATCGAGCTGTAAACACAACTTACTATCATGAAGTTGTCGAACGTGTTCGCAAAAGGTTTCCTATTTACACATCCAGCAGACATGGGGCAACATTAGCATTCATTCGGAGTCATGTTTCTGGCTACCTGATAAATGTAAGTCCAATATTTACTTTTCCTTTGGCTCTGTTTTGGTCTCCACCAACTCCTGAGAAGAATATCTGGTTCTTCACAAGCTAGTTGATATTTTGGTGATGGGCAGGCAGTGCACAGTGGGTGAATCAGAGCTTTCTTGCAGCTGCCTGCTACTGGGGTTGATGAGAGCAGAGAGAGTGAACCAAAACAGTAAAGTTGTAGGCCGGAAAACTAAAACAATGAGCTGAAAGATGCTAAAACGCTCCAAAGACCTGAGGGGAACTGCAGAGCTGGATGATAACTTTCAGAGGATTTGTCACTAGGAGACTCCCCTTTCACAATACACATAGTCATTTGAGCCAAGTGCAGCTTTAAGAAAAAAATAAGATGAAATAATCATTGTCTTTGTCTTATGATTTGACCCTGAATAGACAATGGGGTAGGGTGTGTATTTCCTTTTTTCTGCCTTTTTAAAAACAGAATGTTTTGCTGCATCGCTCATTAAAGGATAACAAAAACGATAAAACTAGCAAGATATTTATTTTTATTTGCTCTTGTTTTTAATCCTCAATTCTTTCTTTTCAACCCACTAGCAGACCAACCATAATGTCGATAGGTCCATCTCTCACTATGCCATGAATTCACTGTGAATATATATGATCCTTCTGATGACACCCTGACCTTTTGGCACCATTTACACCTAGTATTATATTAATAAGCATTCTCGTTATCTAGATTCTGCCCACATTGGGATTTGATCTCAAAATGCAAATTAGTTAGTCAGGGCTGGCAGACTTGTCATCAAACATGGCGTCTCCCAGGTCAAGGGAAGCAATGCCATGGATGGGCATCATTCATTTTTAAATCACTGAGCGAGGGAAGACTTGCTACCTACTTGTAGCTTTTGCAGGGCTTGCTTAAGCTAGCACGAAGAGGCAGAGTTAGGTGTCCTTTCAACTTGCTGGACATATTTTCTTAGAAATGTGGTCACATTGTACAGATTGCATTTAGACATAGAACCAGACCACCTCCAGATATAGTCTGGTCACATTGCATGTTAAAGCCAGGTGTGAATGGGGTCTTTGTGTAGTCATTGCATAATTTTCTCCACAACCAACACTTTGATCCATTAACACGTATCTTGAAATGAATGGTCAGATTTTCAGGCTATGTGCTGGGGATATTCACCATCCCCAGAGGATGAAACCGAATATTTTTGAAGACACCTTGGCTAATGAGCCACTTACACACATGAGATTGTATTAAAAGTCATGGAGCTTTCATGCTCCCCAGAGGATATGAGTCCATTTACATTATTAACTATCTTAAGACTTGACTTGACTTGAATTTTGTCTGACACCCAGCTTCTGGGGTTACTGGACCTTTAGTTTTGTTTAAATCAGGTTTTCAAAGAGGGAGGTGGGCCTCCCCAGGGGGGGCTCCAAACTGTTTCAGGGGAGGCTCAGTGAATGGGAGGGAAAAAATATTACATTAGTTATCAAAAAGAGATAACATAGAATAGCCTAAATGTGTGTGATTTGGTTAAAGAGATAGTTCAGAGATACAGTAGTTTGGGGGAATTTTACGGTTTTTCTCAGAGTCAGAAACTAATAAAAGCCTCAAGACAGACCTTTTTTGTGTATTTGGTGTAGTATGAAGTTAAGTTAAACAAGTAATATTAGGCTATCATGGCTCAACTGTTGAGTGTCTATGAGATGAAATAACATAATCATGATCCCATAGACATCCAGGAATTGGGGGGAGGGAGGGGGGAGCGCTTTGTCTGAGGGGAGGCCCCCGGTCCCAGGTTGAATGTTGAAGCCATAGAGGAAGTGCCTCGAGGAGTTCCTCTTATGGGCGCTCAGTACTGGCTCCAATAAAACTGACAGTACTGTCATCAACTGGGAAACTTCCAAAGCTACAAAATGTTTATATCACTTCTTCTGATGTGTGTGATGGTCACATTTTAAAATTACTGTTCTATTGAGGAGATATTAAGATATTGAGGGTTGAAAAGTAAAAGTAATTACATCCGACAAAAACTCACGCACCTTGATTGGCCCAGTGCTGAATCGAATCTTCCGATTGGATGGCGGGGGCTCCTCTTCCTCAGGGAGGCCTGGGATCTCGGAGCAGCTGGTCTCCGGTTGATACACCTCCTCATCTTCCTCATCCTCCTCATCGTCTAGCTGGCTGCCCCCAGAGTCCTCCTCCCCAAGCCCACTGTATGCACTGATATCTACCAGATCCCCCTCAGAGTAATCGTCCTTCCTCGAGCCATCCTCATCATTTTCCTCCTCCTCTTCCTTGCCCCTCCTCTCAGAGTCCGCTTCTTTGTCCTCGGAGGAAGGAGAGGAACCTGGAGGCTCTTTTTCTCCATTTTCCAGTGAGGCGTGAACCTCAGCCTGCACCAGCCTGGCTCCGGCCTCGGACTCCCCAGTGGAACCGTCCTGCTCATCAGCTTGTGGCCCCCGCTCTGAGGCAGCCACTGTATTTGAGCCCCTGGCTTCAGTCGCTGTTGGCTGGGTCTCCAACTCCGGTTTGACCTCCGAAGAGGAAGAGGAGGAAGTGACAGCCACTGAGGACGATGAGGAGTAGGAGGAGTTGGAGAGCTGGTCTCCTGACTGTCCGAACCCCTCCTTCTCCTCACTGGCCATGACTCCTCCTATGCTCCTCTGTAGAGAACCTGTCACTTCTGGTAGCATTGCTGCCTGGGTGCTCACAACTCCTGCTGCCACCTCCTCATGATCCTCCTTACCTGGAGGTAACACTTTCGCCTGAGTGGGAGACAAGGAGAGATCATCTAATCATTTAATCAATTCATAGTTCCTTCAACTTAAAGTTAAGCAAATTCTTCTCACCTTCTTTCCAGTAGCCTCTGCTCTGGCTGGAGGTTTGGGCTTTGGAGCTAGGGCAGGTCCTGACCGACGTTGGGGGAGGTAGAGATTGTTTTGCAGTTCGCCCTTCTCGAACACGGCACTGAGCTGGCTCACAGTGGGGCTGACAGCGTCACCGGGCCCTACTGAAGCTGCGGCAGCGGGAATAGTAGCGGGAACAGGAGCGGGAATAGGAGCGGGAATAGGAGCGGGAATAGGAGCGGGAACAGGAGCGGGAGCAGGGGGGTCGTCCAGTCGGTCCAAAGCCTCGGTAGAGCCGTTAAAGCGAGCCACAACATCTAGACGGCTGTCCTGGAAGCCCGACGCCCTCTCCTTCTTCAGCAAGATCCGGTTGGTGGCAGCTTGCTTCTCCTGAGGGAGACAATAGTCAGTCAGTCAGATGGTCTTCAATCAGAATCAGAATACACAAGTAAGTAAAACAAGTGCCTTCTGACCTGTAGAGTCCGCTGTTCGAAGATCCTCCTGGTCTCCTGGAGCTTGGAGAAACCCACAGAGGACCCCCCACCCTCCCCGCCTGGTTTAGAGTCAAAACGGTTGACCCTCTCTGAGACTGTGGCCCCAAGTTTGAGCAGGGCGCTGTGGTCGACGTTCTCGTTGAGGCTGGATGCCCTCGGCAGGGACAGTTTCACCGCCTGCTCCTTACCTGCCAATGACAGGAAAGCTAATTGGAAAGATGGTTAAGAGCAAAAAGGGAAAGAGAGAGCTTTGTTAAAGAAATAATTCCAGTTTCACACAACTTCTATCTTATTGGCATAGTTTTGACCATCATTTGTAACAGTTATGCTAACATTGTACTCACTCATTCACTTTCACTCCACAATTAATTGCTGAAATCTGGGAACACTGTGAGCAACGTCCAACAGAGCAACAAATACGAGCAGTCAGGTTTTAAACAAACTCCCAAGTTTGCCAAAATTATTTGAAAGAGAAAAGGTGAACAGTAAAATGATTACCCAAACTGTTCGCTGTAAACAAACATATCACCATATATCGCCATATCTCAGCAATTATTTTGGTGAGTCCAATTGTATTATAAGTAATAGAGATGATGGCCAAAAACACAAGAATAAAACCGTAGTTGACCCAATTTTTTTTCGATAAGGGAATGACAGTTGAGTGTAATTTGAGTAATCTATTTAAACTTTTTTTTATTTTTTTATTTATTTATTTAAATTGCACACAGTATCAATGTCATCAGAAACAGAAAACTGAGGTTCTGCTTCCTCCTAAGTAAATGAGTCGGAGATGTTTGAGAAAACTAATTTTAATAAATATGTCTTATGTAGGTTTGTTTAAACTGATGTGGAAACAGCTGAAACAGCCATTAAAAACCAGCTTTCTTTACTTGAATCACTACTTAAATTAATTAAATATTAATTAAAGAGCGTTTATCTGCTTCTCTTTTGTCAGAAAACATTGGCTGAAATGACACTGAAAAGTGTCGCAGATTTTATCAGCTATAGCTAGCTAGCTAACATTTTGCTAAAAGGCTGAGGCTAAAGCTAACAGGTCCCAGGCTAAAAGTCAGCATCCTCACCAGCTAGAAGACATGTTCGTATTGTTCTTGTATTGTAGTGTGGAGCTAGTTAGTCCTAGTATTATAAGTAAGGAAATGTGTAAAATCAAACTATTATTTTCGTTCTAACATAACCCGGTTTGGGTGCTTAGCTCACATACTTGGACAAGCACGACAGGAGTTCAGTTTTATTGTTACAAGAGAAAAGGTAAACGTAACGCTCGGGTAATATCTCGGGTAATGAGTTTGGCTGGGGTTGCTGTTGCGTGTACATTTTCCCAAATCCAATAAAGAGCAGAACAGAGTATATAATGTACTCCGCTAATGATATGATAACTCTTAGCCTGGAAGTGGTTACAAAGTCGGTAGTAAACTAGTTAGCCAGACATGCTAACATCTGCAGCTTACATTAGAGCAGATACAAACAGTTTCCTTATACTTTTCTTCTCGTGTTTTTGGTTTTGGAAAGGTTAAAAAAAGACAACAACTTCAACAAGCTCTTAAGATACTGAATTTTGCTCTTATTACATCCCCATTCACACTGCTTCAACGTGGAGAATCCAAAATTTGACAGGCCTGCTGTACCTTGTTACGGTTGCTAAGCCACTTGGACATTTGGATTGGACAATTACTGTTTGGGGGAGGGGTTTAGTGAACAGTCAATTCCAAGCATAGCTCCACCCAACTTCCACCTGACTACAGGTCTAACCAGCCAGAGTAATTTAACACCTGTGTGAGTGTACAGGGCCTTTAAAAGCCTGGACTGAGGAATGACTTCATGAGGTTCACGTTGAATTTTAGGAATCATAATGCAGTGGGTGACACAATGGTAACATAATAATAATAATAATAATAATAATAATAATTTATCATCATGATATTCTAAAGGCTTTTTAACGAGTGAGGTGAATTACCAATAATTTTGGCTCCGTCCTCCTCATCACTTGGAGACTGCATCTGCATGAACATGTTCTTGATGCGGTGAACATTTGAACCATATTTTCGGCCCCTCCCAGTTGGGCAGGGCAGAGGAACGGGCTTCGAGGCAGGGTCAGAGCCTCCGTTGGCTGCATTGTTGAGGTGGTCAGTGGCCTTCTTGAGCGCCGCCAGCCCCGCCTCGTAGGCGTTGCGGTGGGGCGAGGGACTCCGTAGGTTTGAGCTCCCGCTTCCCCCAGTGCTTCCACCGGAGGTCCCGTTGCCCCCCGTGGCCGACGGGGGCTCAGTCTTCATCATGTTTGGTAAATCAGATGCCTCCTGATGAACAGCAGGTTAGCAGGGACGAGGACAGCAGCATCTTGGAGCTGTTTGACATTCACCTCCTGATCACAGAGAGACAGACAGATCAATTGTTTATATTTGTGATTAAACATTTTCTATAATATCTAATCAATGATAAAAGATAGGCAAGATGAGGTACCATAACAAGAGAACAGCTGCGACTAACGATTATTTTCACCAATTAAATTGTAGACTGTTTTTTCTATAAATGAATTGTTTAGTTTATGAAAAGTAAGAAAATAGTTTAAAAATGCCTCACACAAGTTCCAACAGGCCAATGTGATGTCTTCAAATGTCTCGTTTTGCCCAACCAAGAGTCCAAAACCCCCAAAAATTCAATTTACAATCATATAAAACAGAGGCAAACAGCATATTTGGCATATCTGCTGGATTAAACCAATAAAAAGATTTATCAATTGTCAGATTTGACACTGATCCACTGATTTATTCAATCAATTAATTGTTTAAGCTCTAGTCAAGGAGAACATTATCTGCATTCAAAATGACATTCAACTTTGATATGACTGCTGACAATTCTGCAAAATATTTTAAAGTAATGTTTGTGCCTTTATTTCTTTTATTACTTTTGTAAAATTGAAAGTAGAGAGCTGACAGAAAATGAAGGGAGAGAGAGAGATGAGGAACCTCATGCAACACAGGTCCGTATCAGGATCTGAACCCAGAACCTTGTGGTTCATGGTAAGTGCCTCAAACCCGTAGATCACCAGGCTGTCACACTTACAGGGCCACTTCATTCATTTTACATATGAAGGTCAATTCACTTGTCACGAGGAGTACTACGCAGCCTGTGAAAACAGTATATAATATCTTTAATATAAATGTCTTTAGTGGCTCTGGAGAAGCTAGAAAATAACCCTGTGGCTTGAGACTTTTCAACAGAAAGTCTGTATTACAGCCATAACAAAAGACCCTATTGAGCTGCATTATAGGAAATGTAGAATCCAGTGTTGTTGGACTAAAAGTGTGTTTATCTCCGCCTCTGCTGCTTCACTTTTATGGAAACCAAATCACTGGAGTACCCTTTCAGTAAGTTTTTCATTCAACTCCAGCTTCTCAAAAGTGAATATTTGCAGATTTTCTTAGTCTTCTATGACTGAACACTGAATACCTTTGGGTTGTATCCTGTTGGTTGGACAAAACAAGCTTTTTGAATAGGTTAAGTGAGTATTTTTCACCATTTTCTGGCATTTTATATTGATTAATGAAACAGGAAAATAACGGTCAGATTCATCTTTAACGAACATAATTGTTAGTTGCAGCTCTAGTATAACGTCAAATAGCACAACAACTGCTTCACTGTGTATTCCATAACACCCACATAGCGCTCCAGGAGCCGTCAAAATAATCCAATTAAAATGATGACGCACTGTGACCTCACATGTCGTGTGTGTCTTCATGTTGCTGCTCTGAATGACGAACATACTTTGTGACAAAGTCAGCGCATGAATACAGAACACTCCCATAGTTCCCTAGATATCAAACTGTTTGCTCATGATCACAATCTAATTTATTGGCTAATTGCGTTTGCAGTTTGTCCTGTCAGACCTACGTGTGATGTTTTCATCAGGCTTGATTTCTAGTTCTGCATCTTATGACAACAACAGCAGTGAGACCAAAGCCGTGAAACACACACGATTGTTAAATTGGTTCCCTGAATATAATAAAGCTATGATCATAACAAAAACCAAATCTCAAAAAATAAATATGAACAAACAGAAAAAAAAGAGTTCGGTCAAATGACAGGGAGGACATTCACTAACTGAAACAGCAGGTTGATATGAAAAACGTTTGCGACTACAAGAAAATCTTATCTAGGTATCTAGAGGTCTCAAGAAAATGTTTATTTCATCATGATAATTTGATAATTAAGTGATTATGAGAAACATAGCAGCAACTACGGCCGCTTTCAGCTCCCATCTTCCATCCTTCGGAGCATGTTGGTGCTTAAAATGAGCTGAATCAATCTTCCCTAATAATTCTCAAATAACTTTGTATTCTTTGTTAGCTACCTGGCTTTCAATGATTTGGCTTCATGCTAGCAGTTTTTTGACTAGCTTAAAAAACTCAAGAAAGCAAACTTAGTTCAACATTTTGGGAAATAGGCTTATTTGCTTTCTTGCCGAGAGTTAGAGGAGAAGATCGATAACACTCTTACGGTACAGTTAATATGAAGCTACAGCCAGCAACCATTGAGCTTAGCTTAGCTTTAGAATTAGCTAGCTGTTTCCCCATTTCCAGCCTCTGTGCTAGCTACATATTTTAGCGTACATACATAAGAGTGGTATCAATCTTCTCATCTACCTCTCAGCAAGAAAACAAATAAACATATTTCCCAAAATATTTAACTATTCCTCTAATGGAGCACTGGTGGGATGGTAACTCAACAATGGTAATGGTAACAATAGTAACAAAAAGCTAAAATTACAATTTTACAATTCTTGTTAGTTTGTCTGGAATAGCCATACAGTCTATGCAAATACGTAGAAGAAGAACTGAATAATTAGCGTGAGCATCGATAGCCGACACAGCCGAACAGACAAAACACAAGCACCACCTGCACAAACACAAACCTCATCAACAAGAAATTCACTTAGTGAGACACTTCAGCTCCACATCCAACAGCTGATCTCTGGCAAGCTGAACACCGCTGCAAGGAGGGCTAAGCGCAATCTAGCTGTTTACCACTTTAAAAGGTTAAATGAAAAAGAAATGGGTTTTGCAGCTCAGACGATTACTTAATCAAATGTGGACTGAGCCAGAGACACATCTCATCTGTCCAATAGACTCAGACTGTGAGGTTTTGTGTGAAAATTCACAGCTGAGGTGTGAACATTCATACTGACGTTTAAGTTACATTGTCACAATGATACAAGTACTTCCCTTGATTCAGCACTCCTCAATACAAAACAAACACAATCTGAAGTGTACAGCCTTGCCATGTAATATGTTTCTTTGATACCAAAGTCAAATTTTCTACCGTGCAGCTAAACGCTAATGTCAGCATGCTAACATGCGCACAGTCACAATGTTAAAATGCTGATGCAAGTAGTTATAATGTTTACCATATTCACCATCTTAGTTTTGTGTGTTAGCTCACTAACATTTGCTAATTAGCACTAAATACAGAGTACAGCTGAGGCTAAAGGGAATGTCATTAGTTCTGAAGGTATTTGGTCATAAAGAATTGGATACATTAAAATTTTAATGTTAACATGAATATCTGTACAAAATTTCATGGCAATTCCTTCAATAGTTGTTGAGACATTTACCTCAAAGCCATAAATGCCATAAACTCCAGGTGTCGAGAGAGGAAAAGTCAGGGGATCACCACAGAGTTATTACAAAAATTGCGTGTTTTCTCTGACCAAAAGTCAAACCACAAGATTACTGTCATAAAAGACAAAGCAAATGTTAATAATTTATCATCTGAAACTAGGAAATGTTTGGCATTTTTGCTTGAAAAATGACAAAAACAAATAGTTGACGATTCATTTCCTGTCAATCAACTTAAAGTGTCAGCTCTGATTTAAACCTTCACTTTCAAACTTTCAGCGCTTCCTAAGAACTACTCTACGGTTTGTGTTCCTCTCATCCAGAAAGTGGATAAAACATGTTGGATCATGTTGCTGTTTGTGTGGTAGTTCACATCCTTTTCCATAGTAACGCTAACAAACTGGATGTTGAGTGGACGCTGTATTGTTACAGAATGTAACTGTCTTAACGGAGGTAAAACGTAGAAAATGACCTAAAAACTAACATAAAATAAACACTGTTGTAAACATTGCTGACAGGCATTCTGGGCAATGTAGGAAAGACCGTTTATGTTCCTGCCTCACCCCACACTGACTCCAGATGGCACAGCTAATCACGGTGGTACACACACACACACACACACACACACACACACACACACACACGCACACACACACACACAGTTTGTCTTGTGACAGTGTCTTGCCAAATAGTAGATTCTCACACACTGATCATGTGAACTTAAGTGAGCAAATCCAATGTAAAGCAGATAACCTTTACACACACCCCTAGAAACACAGAAGCACGCACACACACACATGCACACGCACACACAGCTCCTGGACTTTTTCCTGTTATTGTTAAGACGACTCTGGTGGCTCCTGGTCTAACTGGTAAACACACGCCTGACATACACAAACCTGAAATGCACAAGACAGACAGACAGACAGACTGACTCCAGTCTCCGTAACTCCACCTCAGCATGAGACTATCCATCTCTTCTTCGTTGGTAGCTAAATACAGTATGAGGCGAGCATCAGCCCAGATTTCATTTCACACTCCCCGTCTTTCCAAGAACAACATCTGTCTCCTGCTACCCCTAATCCCTTGCGGTTTGGGGTAACTTCCTGTCATTTGGTCTGGGTTGTCACTTTGGTTGTCCTGTCCTGAGGATGGGGACATTTTCAAGAATCTTGGTGCCATTATTTGGTGAGTGGCATTACTCTCACCTGGCCAAACAAAAACGGAACTAAAAGAGGACAAAGTGCAGAGTTAAAGGATCATCCCGGTTTATTACATCCTGGCTCTTACATAAACTAATCTGATTCATCTTTAGATAAAATTAACATGTGCAAAAACATTGGTTCATTAAAGAATACAGTATGTTGTGCTCCCAGTCTCGTGAACAGTGCCTCAGTTCCTCTGATCTGCCTCTGTCACTGCACTTCTCTATAATCACTTCTGTCCATACTGACTTATCTATCTTGTAACTAGATTCCAAATGTATTGTCTTTACCCAGAGATCTTCCTCCTCTTCCTCCTCCCACGGATGTTACACACACACACACACACCCACACACACACACACACACACAGTCTCAGCCAGGTCAATACAATCTAAAATAAAAACATCACAGCACAAATACTGCCTGCCTGCACCAATAATCCTCAGCATATGGAGGTAAATGACTATTGAGTTATGATCCATTGATGGGACAACAGCCCCTCCCTTCACTAAATACAGGCTGCAACACAAACAGCCTGGCATGTGTTTTTCTAAATGACATGTGTCAAGTGTTCGGTGGTTAGCAGCTATGGCAAAAATCATTCTATACTGTCACACCGAGGACTGGAGTTCTGTGTAGCCAGTCACATCTCATCTGTCATTGTGTGTGTGTGTGTGTGTGTGTGTGTGTGTGTGTGTATTCAATATGGTCAACACAGTCTATGAGACAGACACTGCAGCCACTGATGCTTCTCCGCTGACATGGTAATATGCTGCCCGTTCAGACATGAGTAATAAGTCCATAAGTCCCCATGCCTGCACAGCATCTCTGTATCCCTGCGTGTCTATGTGCGTCACGCACACAATGTTCAACAGAAGGCACATTATGCCAACTACAATGACTCCATCTATTCACACCACAATCCCTGCATCTGTGGAGGAGACTCCCAGGCCTGGCCTAGTGCAAAGGTTCATTCTGGCAGACACTGCGTGCGTCCTGCTTCTGCTGCTGACTAGAGAGAGGCTTTGTTGGCATACCCGACATATGCTGCTAGCTCCGAACTCCCATCCAAAAACATAGTCTTTATTGTGGCGTTGCTTTTGGATCAAAATGTATCGTAGCCAGGTAAGATCTAACAGCGACTGCGAATCACTGCGAGCCATTCATTAATTCGGCGTGCATGTAATAAACAGAGCAGCGTTTACTACAGTTAAAATGCCAACTATTATTTGTGGTTCGCGTGCTGCCCCCGTATTTCCACTCCGTCAAAATAATCCTTAGCTGAAGGCGACGTGCACTGTGCTCGTACTTTAAGATTGGATTTTTAATTTGAATTAAACACGGTTTGATAAGTCACTCATATGCCGAATTCGCGTGAAGACCTCGAGGAATCCAAAGCAATCTTAATTCGCACCCTTAGAGATGTTTACTTCAGCATGTAAGCACGGGAATTTAAAACAGCAAGATTTGTAAAGGAGTTCGGCGTGACGTCCTTTCTGGAGAAGGGCATTCCGGATGTGTTTTTCTGATGTGATTTATCACGTCGTTAAAATCCAGCACATACAGACAGTGAACAGTAACAGTTGTGTCTGTGGTATAACGTGTCACCGGCCGGTTTAGGACCCCGAGGCAGACGGACGGCAGGCCCTGCTGGGTGTCTGCCTGCGGCGCTGCGTCGCTTCCTTCCTGCAGCCTCTCCTCTTTCATAGACAGACGGCAGATTTTAACGCAGGTTTAAAACATGTTAACGCTGAGACCACCTGAGACTCTGTGCGCCGTTCAACCATACCTTGTATTCCAGTGTGTCGGAAACAGCCCGGTGCCCGTTAGGATCCGTAGTTGTGGAGACAGCCCATTGTCCTGCTGCTGTTGCTGATTCCTCCTGCGAGCGAACAGACTGAGTGCCAGCCTCCCCTCTGCTCCTCCCTCTCCTCCTCCTCCTTCCCCCCTCCCATCATTTTCCTCCATCCCTCTCTCTCTCTTTCCTCCGTACCCCTACTCTCCTGTGTCCTTTCCCTCTCCTCCCTTTCTGTCTTTCCTCTCTCTTCCACTTCATACCCTCTTGATTTCCTCTTTTCTTCTCCCCCATCTCTTATTTCTTCCTCTTTTATACCCCCTTTCTCCCCTCTCTCTGTCTACCCACACCCTTTCCCATCATTTCCTCCTTCTCACCCCTCTTTCCCACCAGGATTATTAGTTGTTCTCCCCTCAGTAGATGCAGATGGGCATTATTTTAGCATTTTACATCTGGGATTATTTAACCCACTGACAGACTGTAGGATGTCCTCTATTGTCATTAAGGAATTTGAACAGCAAGCAACAGCCAGTTGGCCTCATATACCAAGCATCCTGTGACTCACTGTTTTAACCGACTGGTTACCTGTGTTGGTGGCTGGCTGACTTTTACAAGCTGTTTGGCAGAAATGACAGCTCACTCAGTCTGTGCAAGAAGCATTTCAGTCACAACAACAGAGACTCAGCGACCTCTGCTGACCAAGTCAGCTAAAAGCAATGTACAACTACACCACTGTACTGTACTTCAGGCAGTGTAGTGGAGTAAGAAGTACAATAATGTAGTAATTACAAAGAAGGACTCAATCTCAAAGTTGAACTCGATAACAGTATTGAGTGTACTTAGTGACACAACCGCTCATTTCAGATAGGCAGATCATTTACTTAAGTAAAAAAAAACAACCTTTCTATAACAAATAAAAGACCTGCATTCAAAATCCTCCTTAAGTAAATATTTAAAGTATCACAAGTAAAAGTATTTGTTCTGCAGAAAATGACTGATATATTATTATATCTGACATTTACAGATGCATCAATGTATAAGCACCATGCTTAGCTGCTCGAGGTGGAGCTAGTTTTAACTACTTTATATACAGTTAGCTAGTTTAGTCCAGTCAATGGTTCCCAACCTAAAGCTCAGGGCCCCTCCTATGGCTCACAAGATAAATCTGAGGGACCATGAGATGATTAATGGGGCCAGAAAGAAGAAAAACAAAGCTCTGATACACAAATTTATATTTGTTTTTTGGATTTTTCTCTAATCTTTGCTCTTTTGTGAAATATTAGACCATTTGACCTCAAACAGTCATTTAAATGAAACCAACTGAGAAGTTTAGAGGGGAAGTGTCTCTCTGGTTTAACTGCTAACAACTCATAGACATCTGAAACATGACAAGGGCCCCGGCTAGACACAGATTTTTTGTAAGGGGTCACAAGCCAAAAAGGTTGGCCACTGGTTTTATCTTAATCTGAAAAGTAACCTGTATCTACAGCTGTCAAACAAATGTAGTGGAGTAAAAGGTACAATATTTCCTTCTGAAATGTAGTGGAGTTGAAGTATAAAGTAGTAGAAAATGGAAATATTCAAGTAAAGTACAAGTACTTCAAAATTGCACTTATGTGCAGTACTTGAGTAAATGTACTTAGTTACTTTTCATCACTGGACAGGCCTAAAGATTTAACATCATGCTTTACATTTTGCTTTTGATTCGAGGGTTTGACTTTTTTTAAATGCTCAGATAAACTTTCTTTGCTTTTCTCACACATTTAAGTCAGCTAACAGACTATTGCACTGAGTGTCAGCTGTTTTTCCTGTGTAAACACAATATATGAAACTAACAGAACTGGTGCACTATGCCAATATGACTACACTATGAGTTTCTAAGGTCGACCAAAGCAAATAACTGAGATACATAGTTTTACCTGCCATCAACCACATTGCCTGCTGCAGAGGTGCAATACATTTTTAAACAGAGAAAAAAAATATACTGTGGTCTCTCCTGTTTTATTTTGAAATATTTCCACCGGAAAAGGTAGTATCGTGTATCGTGTTATTGTGTCTGCCTTGACGGTAGGCGGCGTTGACTGCTGACCTGAGTGTAGTACTAATCGTGAGTGTTCACTGCCCTCGAGTGGTCACAGTGAGGAACTGCAGCACTAATTTAAATTCATGGTGAACACACAGTGCTAACATCAGTAAAATAGGTATTAATATCAAGTTTACAGCTCTTTATTAGTGTCATATGACCACTGCTTAAAATTATATTTATAAAGCGCTGTGTATGGTGTGGTGTGTAACCTGCTGTAGATGTTCTTACCAAGTCGAACGTGATGGCATGTGTGCTTCCGGTAATGTAATTTCAAAATAAAGTAACTAAACAGAAGAAATCAGAAAATAGCTCAACATACTATTTTTTCTCTAATGCAGTTACAGAATACAACTCCACATTCCTCAGTGGGACCACACATTTTTATACTGATTATTATTATAATGGTATTTATTGTCATGTTAAGGCAATTTGTAATTATCTGTATATTAATATACAATATAAACTCCTGCACCATGTAATGCTTTACAATCAAACAGCGTTGGTATAGACCTATTATTGTATCAGATGAATTTTAGTTAGCTAGAAACTGTTTGAATTAATTTCTTGTTTGAGTATAAATGTGGGTTTTTCTCAATAAAGTGAGGAATCATCAAGCTTTCAATGATGCAAATAATTTACCTTTACAATCAAACCCTTGTAATGTTGCTGTAAGAGAAAAGGCAGATGTTAGCACCAATAACAAAGCTAAGGGCTAGCAGGTGTTAGCTAAGTCTTAGCCTAAGATAGCTCCAGTGGCTGTAAGTTGAATAAATTTACCATGACAATTGAAAATGTAACTGCAGTGTAAATATGGCTCAAAGACTTTAGTTATTCACCGGCTGCTTTTCATTTTGATTTGATTCCAGATGGCTCAACTCACAGCAGCAACAGGGTCTTTTCTATTTTCCACTTGATGATTTTAAAATTCACTTTCCATTTAAAATAGGAATTTCACAATATCAATATGCCATTTCAATACCCAATTTCCTGTTTAACATTTAATTATGGGCTGATTATCCTGAGCACTAAAATATATTATTAATTTATTTTCCATTTGTAGTTTAATTTTACATTTTAATTCTGAGTAAAATTATCCGCCATAGTGGCAATGATGGATGGCTGTTGGCAGAAAATACAGTATGACCTCTGAACTGTGCATCAAGCTGTAGTAGATGGATGTGGACAGAGGAGGGCAGCAGATTGAGGTTTATCAGTGGTTGTGGTGGTGACAAATCCACTGCATCGAACATACAGTATGACACTGAATTTCAGGGATATGATCAATGATTAATTCGGTTACACTTTTGTAACAACGTGCCATGCATAAGCTCATATTACCTGTAATTCACTTCTTCACATTTCGACATTCCAAGGCTTATAGGGAACCAATCTACACGCCAATAGTGTCATTATCGTATAGCCATTACGTTGTGCAATCAACATTTACTTCATAATGATAAGTTAAAGCAAAAAACGTGTCTACTGCCACTTTAAATGTTGGAAATCAATCATGTTTCCACTGTCAATGATCTGGGCTGGTATGTATAAAGCTGCTCAGTCAAATTTTGGAAGAATTAAGAATAGGTGCCATGCAGAAATGTTCCTTTGGAAATGTATGTTTGTAAGTTCTGTCCCAATACACACACATGGTGATGGATTCAGCATGGATCCAATCAAATAATCACATCTTTGTGTATGATTGTTCCTTATCTTCACGCTAAGCACAGCTGAGCTGCAAACTACAAGAGTTCTGAGTCTGAATAATGAATTAAAAAAACACAGAATGAGACAAATTCAAATGATTTTAAGTATATAAACTTGCTAAAGTAAACTTTTTAAAGGAGAACTCCAGTGATTTTACACATCAAAGTCCATTTCCAGGTCTTGCCTCAAGTGATGTCACTTATTGTACTTGGCCCCGAACACCTTCGAAACACATTATCTAAAGATATAGTTTCTCTAGATGGCATTGCCCTGGCCTCCAGCGACACCGTAAGGAATCTTGGAGTTATCTTTGATCAGGATTTGTCCTTTAACTCCCACATAAAACAAACTTCAAGAACTGCCTTTTTCATTTACGTAACATTGCAAAAATCAGGCACATCCTGTCTCAAACAGATGCAGAAAAACTAGTCCATGCATTTGTTACTCTAGGCTGGATTATTGCAACTCTCTACTATCAGGCTGCCCCAATAAGTCCCTTAAGACTCTCCAGCTGATCCAGAATGCTGCGGCACGTTTACTGACAAGAACCAGGAAAAGAGATCATATCTCTCCAATATTAGCTTCTCTACACTGGCTCCCTGTAAAATCAAGAATAGAATTTAAAATCCTTCTCCTCACCTTCAAAGCCCTAAATGGTCAGGCACCATCATATCTTAAAGAGCTCATAGTACCCTATTACCCCACTAGAGCACTGCGCTCCCAGAATGCAGGGTTCCTTGTGGTTCCTAGAGTCTCTAAAAGTAGAATGGGAGCCAGAGCCTTCAGCTATCAAGCTCCTTCCTGTGGAACCAGATCCCAGTTTGTGTACGGGAGGCGGATAACCTCCTCACATTTAAGAGTAGGCTTAAAACTTTCCTCTTTGATAAAGCTTATAGTAGGGCTGACTCAGGTGAGCCCTGAGCCACCCCTTAGTTATGCTGCTATAGGCCTAGACTGCTGGGAGACTTCCTATGATGCACTGAGCTCCTCTCTCCTCCTCTTCCTCTCCATCTGTACGCCCTCATATCCCATCAATGCTTGTTACTAATTCAACTTCTTCCCGTAGTTGTGTGCTTTCTCTCCCCTTTCTCTCTCCTTCTGTTGCTTTCTGCAGGTGTTTCTGCCTCCGGAGCTGTAGAGTCTGGATCTATGGTTGTGGCCACCTGCTGCCCCCGTGCTCCTCCTCTGCACCCGCTGCTGCAGTTGCTGTTGCTATTATTATTAGTATTGCTGCTATAATGTTGCTCTTGGTGTTGTTTCTGTTGGTGTTAACATCCATACCATTACCGCAACCATTGCGTTGCATCTCTGTGTGAAACTGTGTTGTGCTGCTGTATGTTCTCTTTCCTCCTGCTCTCTCTCTCCCGCTCCCCCCCGTCCCCCTTCAACCCCACCGGTCGAGGCAGATGACCGCCCACCTAGAGCCTGGTTCTGCTCGAGGTTTCTACCTGTTAAAAGGGAGTTTTTCCTTGCCACTGTCGCATAGTGCTGCTCATGGTGGGAACTGTTGGGTCTCTGTAAATATAAAGAGTCGGTCTAGACTTGCTCTACTCGGAAAAGTGCCCTGAGATAACTTTGTTATGATATGGCGCTATATAAATAAAACTGAATTGAATTGAATTGAATCCACTGCTGAAGAAAATGTGAGCCTCCAGAGAACGGCAGTCCTTCATTTGGCAGCAGTGTAAATTCCTTTTTGATGACAATAAATCTGAATTAGCTTCTGTCAGTTAAATGATGACAAATAAGAAACTACAACCAGCCATATTAATAACCCAGGCTTTCACACTGAGATCTGAGGCATATAAGATACCTGAATATTCAGTGTCAGTGTGGTGAACAGCTAAATGCTGCTGCTGACAGTGAAAGCTATCAGAGTGGGAGGCTGCTGGAGTTCAGTCACACAGTACAGCAGCCTCACACTGTCTCTCCAACTGAAGCTCAAACAGCTGGCTGTTAACAGGTTGCATATTTACAGACAAGCAACAGCCTAACAACACCTGCTGAATCAATCAAACATAGATGTCCGGATAAACCTGTCTGGCCACTGTGTTGGGTCATTGATCCACTTGGAGGGGGACGACTGAAGGGGTGTAACGGCTGATCGATCAACCTTCATTTATTAAGGTATCGTGAATGCTCAGGTTCAGGCGAGGTAACAAAAAACGATTAGACATGTCTATAAAACAAAGGTTTGTTGGTTTGCCAGTGTGTTGTTTGTTTTGTCGTTACCTTTCTTGACGATGATGTCAGCGATGGACTCGACCAGGTGAATTGCTCCGACAGCTGAAGCTTCTCCTTTAGAGTTGGTGGCGTGACACTCGTACGATCCTTCTTCTTCTTTGGTCAGAGGGGATATCTTAAAAAAAAACATTATCAGTGATGTTGATTGGTCAAACAGACCTGAAGTCATGACATCACTTCCTGTCACTAAAGTTTTCTGTCGACAGTTTTTGTGAAACAATGAAACATGTTTCCATATTAAAGATAAATGTTCCAGATCTTTAACAAAGTTAGAGGTTCAGTTTCACACCATGTTTCACACCACACTGTTTTCATTTTGTTCCTCAGCACCTGGTCATGATGCCACAGGTAAGTACTTCCACTGATCAGAGTCTCCACCTGACAGCACGTTGATGTTCAAACAGCCTGATATCTCTTCTTCCTCTGAGCCATAAAAAACTATTAAAAACACCATCAACACACACTGGAGTTTATTTATACACCGTCCTGCTGCCCCAAATACTCACTAGAACACCAAATGTGGATTCATCCACCGCTGAAAATAGTCCCCAATAAATACACTATTTCCTCCTGTTTGTTTGATAAAAACTACAGTAAGCAGCTGTTTGAAACATGAAACTATAGATTTGTGTTTTTAAAGATTTACGTTATCAGCAGGAACCAATGGGCTTGGAGCTGAGAGCCACAGACAGGAAGTCAGACAGGACTGAGAGCCACAGACTGACATAATAATATTATTATAATATAGAGTAACACTTTAAGACATCTATGTATGTGAATATGAGTGAGTGTTAATGTAGAAATAAAAGCGTCTCTAACCAGCACCCAGCCGGTCACTTCATGTTTCTCTGGTCCTCCTCTCGTCTGAATCGCCAGGTTGTCTCTGTCTCCAGGAAGAAGCTCCATCCTCTTCTTCCCACTGAGGACCTGAAGGAAGACATCCCGGCATTATCATCATCGTCATCACCAACATCATCATCATCATCAGGACGTCAGAGACACATCAGAGGACACGAGGACCGAGACTGTCTGTGGCAGTGTGTTTCGGAACATGGACTTGTCTGAAACAGGCTGCAGGAAAACTACAATCTGAACCTGCAGAGAAAAACCTGCTGACAAATACACTGACACCTGAACACCTGAAACACCTGAGGCTGCAGGTAACATATGAGCTCATCAGGAGAAGTGTCTGTCTCTTTTTAACCGTGTGAAGTCTTCAACATCACATTCTTATATTTTAATTCATTAATAATCAGTCACAGAAATATCGTCACGTTAAACAGTTCTTCTTATTATTTTTATATCTCTATCTTTTCTTCGGGACTCTGAGACCAAAATTTATAATCTGAAGAGAAATTCAAAACCTTTTAGTTTCTGACTGTCGCCTCATTTTTCTGCCTGTTTCAAACGTCACTTTTTTTTTCCATTGTAGCTTCAATTCACCGAACATTCATCATCAAACTGTCATCAACACGTCTGATGCAGATCAATAACTTTTAACTGTTAACCATTCACCTGGCACATTAACATGTAATGAACTGAGACCCTCACAGTCCTGAACCAGCAGAGTTTATTAACTCTTTATTACCTCCCTATTATTAACTCTTTATTATTTGCTTATTATTAACTCTATTATTAATCATTAGTTATCAGAGTCACTTCATGAATTAATAAGTCGAAACATTACAGACAAACTGAAATCTGAGTAGATTCTCAGATTCACTAATAAATACAAATAAATAAATAATTATTAAAATGTTCTACTTGTTTTGATGTGGTTTAATATTTATTCACTTGTTCATCAGTCAAAGCGTCTATTGTATGAAGTGTATTTGTGTTGTTTGATATTTATGTCTTCGTATGTTCAATGATTCCATCAGATGATGTGTTTCTATGTAGTTTATATTTTATGAACACGCTGTTGTTGTTAATAATCAGCAGATCTCATGAAATGAGTTTGAATGATGGAGGAGCTGCTGCTGTCCTCTGATTGGTGGGTTTGTCCCAGGTTATATTTACACATTTATAAGTCACCTGTTGTGTTTGTTTGTATGAATCAATCTGAAGAATTAAACATGATTAATAAACTGACCTTTCTTACCTCCATCATTCTGTTTCATGAAAGTTTCTCAGCAGTGAAAGAGTTAAACTTTTTATTTGCAGATGTATTTCTGGTTTTATATTTCCAGGTGGAGCTCAGCAGACTCCTATTGTTTCTTCTAACAGCAGCAGGAAGCAGGAAGTCCGCAGAAACCGACGGAGACGGACGGAGAGTTGAGATGCTGCAGCTCAGAGAAATCACATCTTTAGATTTAAAATTTTATCCTGCCTGACTTTAAATTCTGAAGATAATATTTATATTTAAATACATTTGTATACTATTTGAGGTGAAACTGGCAGACAGAGAACATCTTTTCTCTTCACATTTTAAATCCAACCTGATTTTTATCAAAAGGAAACTCATCTTAAAGTTACTGCTGAGCTGGTGAGTGTCTGAGTGATGACAGAGAAACTCACCCTCTTCCAGGTGAGGACAGGTGTGGGCACGCCCACTGCCTCACAGCTCAGGTACACCTGAGAGCCGCTCACGTTGTAGACCTCACCTGGAGGAGTGACGATGACTGGAGCTGCAGACAGACAGACAGACAGACAAGTCAGTGACAGTCAGTGAAATTAAAGATTATTAACATGAAGTTTGGTTGCAGAGAAGTTTCCACATCAGTCAGAAACAGGATGAAACAGGTCGCAGGAATCCATCAGACACAGTAAATCCTCAGTGACCTCAGAGGAATTCAGTTTGCTCTGAGCGTGCTCAGTGTGGGTTTTCATGTAGAAAGGAATTCAGTGTTTTCAGAGGGATGAAGGTGGATTATCATCACTCACTCTCTGTTACTGTCAGTGGGTTAAGCAGGAACACGTTCAACTTCATTTCAACCATAAAAACACATATAAACAATATTCATTGATTTTACTGAAAATATTATGTAAACTGTAATTATCTTCTGTATTTGTGGTTTACACAGATTTAATGTTTGTACCAAACTTCATTGCATATTTATATTGTTTCTACATAAATCAGATCAAATGATTGTTTGTGGTTTCACAAAGAGAAACTTTATTAGTTTTCTAGAGAAGAACAGACCTTTCTGTCTGAGTTGTTTTGAGATCAAGCTGCTACACAGCTCAGACCACTGAACAGACAGACAGACATAGAAAACTACAGCAGGCCATTATATCGTTATATTATTAAGCAATGTGTATCATGTAGTCTCACCTATGTATCTCAGTCTCACCTGTGGCGCAGCGGCCCTTGTTCTGGACGATGATGGGTTCTTTGCCCTCTGTCTTGGCTGTCAGGCTGGCGCTCTTCAGTGCGCATCCGCTCCTGTACGTCACTCCGTCGTTTCCGCAGACCTCGTAGTTGCTCTTACAGACGCAGACTCCCAGCTTGTTCTTCTTGTCCTCGTAGCTTTTGACGCACTCCAGTCCGGAACCGCAGCGGCGCGCTGCCGCGCGGCGCCCCCCACACAGCTCTCCCTCCGCAGCAGCGCACACCAAGCAGCAGCCGCATGAGTCCAGCAGAGAGCCAGCAGGGCAGCCCTCCCCTGGGAGAGGAGCGCACTGAGCCGGGTCACACGGTCCGCAGCCCGGACCCGCCGAGACCCGGACCGAGAGGACCAACAGAACCGGAACCAGACACAGAAAGACGGTGAAAGACCTCATGGTGATCTGACTGAGATCTCTGATGTGAACTCTGCTGGTCTGAACTGTGTCAAGGTCTAAACACACTGAGATCAGATCTGCAGACTGTGAGCTGTTTAAAGCTGCTGACTCCGCCTCACAGAGACCAAGAACGGATCCCAGACCTGTTCTCAGTCCCAGACCTGCTCTCAAAGTACGGAGGAACAACACTGACTGAATAATAATAGTAATAATAATAATAATAATAATAATAATCAGTTTGTAAGTAAGTAGAAAAATAATTTGGGATAAAAGAAAAAAACAAAACATTTCAACAAATCTGTTGAGTAGAAATCAAATGGTTTTTTTTTTACATTTTTAACAACAGAACCTGTTTAATGTCAAAATGTAACATCAGATTAAACTTTTACACCAAATTGATTGAAATTGAAATTAATGAAATCCACAGAATACAACATGTATAGAACAGATCAAATATTGAGGACTTTAATAAGAAAATGTAAAACTTCTGGATGAATATTATTGTATTGTATTATATTGTATTGTATTATTATTATTATTATTATAATATTAGTGTTTGCACTCTGGTTCTATTGATTTCTAGAGTTTCATGACCTTTTTCCCACAGTGACTCATTTTAACTGTTAGAATTAAAATTTCACCATTTCTGTTTTATTTTTTATTTTCATGGCATTAATGAGCTTCCATATCACTCTGACCTGTTTTCTTTCACTGAGAAAACAGATCAATAAAGATCAATAAAGGTCAATACGGATGAATAAAGATTAATAAGTAAACTATTAGTCTGTATTTAACAACAAAAATGAAAAAGGTCAGGTTCTGTTTGTTCTCAGCAGGTTCTGATGGAAGCAAACCATTAAGACCAGTACAGACCAATACAGCCCAGTACAGACCAGGAGAGACCAATAAAGTCCAGTACAGACCAGGAGAGACCAGTAAATTCCAGTACCACTCTGCTGTCTGCTGAAAAACAACTTTGCTGATTTTCATGTAAAGGATTTATTTCTCCTGTCAAGTAAATAAAACTCTTTAAAAACTTAAATCATCTCAAAAATGAACCATCGGAGGTTTCAGATGTTAAAACATTGATAAACTGTTTGTACTTACTGAGCGTCAGCTAGTCCGTGGGAAACTAATAAACAGGAAATGTTCCAGAGTCAGAGGTCACATTTATTCTTCCTGTTATTGTTCAAACTGTTCATTTCACACAGACCAGGATGAAACTGCTCATACTGAGAATTAAATGTCATCATATTTTAATAGTTCAACACTGAATGTTCAGTCAGAAAACAGAAGCCTCATATCAACACAAGTTTTAATAATTATTAATGAACAGATCAACCAATCAATCAATCACTGGATCAATACAACAATGTGTCTGCAAACACTTCTCCTGATTTTAACATCATAACCAGATGAAAAGCATTAAAATATAAGTTTTCACTGTGAAATGTTTACTGTGTGTTTCGCTTTAAACTGGTTTATTTTCCATCATCACACTGTGACTGTGTGATTATATATATATACATACGTACGCACGCACATACGTACATATATACGTACATATATACGTACATACGTACGCACGCACATACGTACATATATACGTACATATATACGTACATACGTACGCACGCACATACGTACATATATACGTACATACACACACACACGTACATACGTACGTATATATACATACATACATACGTATATATACATACATACATACGTATATACATACATACATACGTATATACATATACACACACGTATATACATATACACACACGTATATACATATACACACACGTATATACATACACACACACACACACACACACACACACACACACACACACACACACATATACATATACATATATATATACATATATATATATATATATATATATATATGAAAAGACCCAAGCCAAAGTTCTGAAACAGTTGAAGTATTTGATGTATACTTGCAGTACTCGTGTATTTATTTGAAGTATTTGGTGATGAATGCAGACAGCAGGTCTCTGTACGGAGAGTCTGATCGGTGAGTTTGGAGTTTGAGGATTTTGTGGATCGCAGGAGAACGAAGGAGGAGGTTGTGACTGAATCCCACCAGACTGGAGGAAAACCAGTACAGAGCCATGGACTGGGGGAGAGGGGACACGACAAACTGGTTTTAGAAAATCATTTAATTTATATTATAATAATTTATTATTATTTAATTATTAGAATCATTAATGCTGATATCACTGCTGATGGACACATGGACTCATGGACGCATGGACTGGTGAATGCATGGATTCGTGAACACATGAACGCATGGACTCATGAACGCATGGACTCATGAACGCATGGACTCGTGAACACGAGGCTTGTTCGACATGAACTACGCCTCACTTGGAAAGTGTATGAGATCAGACGGGAGCAGCAGGGGGCGCTGTGACAAACAGCAGCAGTCAAGTCAGACAGTTTCCAGCAGCCTTCAACGAATTTACAGGAAGTCACAGAGCTAGTTACATCCTGTTAGATCCACCTGTAGGCTACCTGTAGTTTGCAGACAACATTCGGAGAGTTATGGCTGAAATAAACTTTATTATTATGCATATCAACCACACAAGACATGTTTGTTAACAGATTAAACCTTCATTGCACAACATACAGCAACAATCTAGCGTTAAATATTACAATTACACAGAAAATTTGGATTTTCTACAAAACTTGATGTTTGTGGTCAAAATTAAGAGCCAATCAGCTCTTTGATCAGGCGACAGCCATGCATTTCCCATCATGCCCTGGGTCTTGCAGTCAGTGGAGAGCACCTGCAGCGCCTGGCTCTAAAAACTGCAGCCACCTCGATCTCGTGAGGTTATCCTTGCCCACGTGTGCATGACGTCAGAGCAAGTTGGGATCAAGTCGGACACAAATCTAACCGGCATGCATTGTGCGGCGATCGCCGGTGATTGATTCTGCACAGGCCTGGCTCATCTCGAACGAGCCTATTGACTCATGGACTCATGGACTCGTGAACGCATGGATTCGTGAACGCATGGACCCATGGACACATGAATGCATTGACTCATGAACACATGAACGCATGGACTCATGAACGCATGGACATATGGAACTCAGCAGAAACATGTTTTCAAAGTTTGAGCTGCAGGTCCTGATCTCAGACAGATAAAACGTGTTGTTATGTGTTTAATCTGATGAACACGTGATGCTGACAGGAATGAACAGGTGATGCTGACAGGAATGTGTGAATGTCTGACAGAACTCGACTTGACATGTTCGGAGAAAAACTCAAAGATTCATCAACTCAACAGATCTGAACACGAAACCTGCAGAAGTATGAAAACTCTGCATCCCGTCTGTCTGCACCTGAACCTGGTGTCACTCTGTAACCTCCAAACTGAACCAGTCAGCTGCTCTGATTCTATTTGATTTTATACCACAGAATGACAGACTGTGCCGTTAACTCACTGAGGGGACTGTAGCAGCAATGGGAATCATCAACAGTGAGAATCCTCTGATGGAGTTCGTCACAAACCTCTGAAAACGAGACGGGTCGACTCTCTGAAGAGAAAACACCTGAAGAAGAAGAGAGGAGGGTTAAGGTAGATGACATCATCAGGTCAGATGATCACACACCTGATGAACAGACTGACCTCTATGATGACCAGGTTGGTCAGTCCAAGACAGACAGGTAGGATCCAGGTGGAGTCAGGTAAGGTGAGGTCAGGGAACCACAGAGCGCCCCCTGCTGCCAGATCAGACTGCAGCACTGCAGAAAACACACTCTACTGTTAGTTAAAGGAATAAAGTCCTGGTTCAGGACTGATCCAGGGTCAACGTGAGCTTACCAGACTGGCCCAGACTCAGGTTTCGGAGGGCCAGAGAGAAGCTGATCCATAGGGGCAGCTGAACCCAGACCAGCAGACTGGCTTTGAAGGGGTGACAGTTGTCTCTGATGTAGAGCTGAGAAACAATACGACGCAGATTCTTCTGGAACTGGAACCTGAACAGAAACAACAGAAGAACAGAGCTGCATGATGTTATTGTTGTTTCTCACATTGAGTCCTTTTCCACTGCAGGAATGTACCGACCGGTAACCTGGTTCTTCTCAGAGCCTGAACTCTTTAGAACCTGTGAGTCTTTGGTACGAGGTTCTTGGGTTTCCACTGTATTTTACAAACCTGGATGTTTCAGACAGACGTCACTGATGCCTCTGTTCCCCCCAGGTACACAGGGACCTTCTTTAAACAAGGCTATAAAAGACCACCTACAGACCCGCATAATGTCAGTGGATACTGTGCTTCAGTGCTTCAAACTGCCGAAATGTTCTACAAAACTGGCAGAAACCTGGCCCTTGGAGTTGTGGGCAGTTGGTAATCCAGCCTGGAAAAATGCAGCAGTGAAATGGTTACTGATTGTATGTTGTATTTGCTGTCTATTCTTTCTCTTCACTCTTCTACTTATCTCCTGTTACCTTTTATTTTCAAAACATTAGTATTAGCATTAGCATTAGTGGGTAGCCTCTGTTTCTGCCCTGCTAGCTTAGCCCCAAGCCTAGCCTTGCCGTACATATTTTTTTATCTTATTTAAAAACAGCTCAGGAGTGACTGCACTTTATCATGCAGTTTGATCTCTAACTGAAAATGAATCAACCAGGTTAAAGGTCATTAAAGGTCATCCTGTTTGTGTTAGTTTAAACAACAACACGTTTCAAATAAATCTACAGAACAGAAATGTACAGCTGCAGATATCGGTTTGTTTCTTACCGGCTCTGTTTCTCCGTCCATCCTCTCTCTCGCGCACGGACTGAAACTTCATATCGAAGCCTCTTCGCCAGCTCTGAGATCTCTCCCTGCAGCGCCTCCACCTGCACATCACCTGGAGGTTACTATGGTTACCTTGATGGAGAAGAGGCTCCTGTAAACTAATTATACTTTCTGCGAGAGGAGGAGGAGGAGTTGATGTGTGGATTCCTGAAATATTTCAGGTCACTGAGGACAAACTGTTTACATTCTGATCTGATCTCAGTTCATATTTACAGACTTGAGACCAGCAGAAGAGCAGCAGCGTCACTGATCTCAGTTCACAGGTTTAAAACACCTAAAACAAGATTTTGACTCTTTAAATGTGATTAAAGTCTCTGGTGTTAATTTTTCTTATCATCATTAAAACCTTCATGTTCAGACTCAAACCAACAACATGTTAGTCCGTCTCTCAGTCCTGTCTGAGGCTCTCAGCTCACAGCCCATTGGTTCCTACTAAAGACGTAAATCTTTAAAAACACCTCACAAATATTTAGTTTCATGGTTAAAAAGGCTCAGTATTTCCTCAAACAGCTGCTCACTGTAGTTTTTATCAAACAGGAGAAAATAGTGCATTAATTTTCAGCGACGGATGAATCCACATGTGGTGCTCTAGTGAGTGTTTGGGGCAGCAGGACTGTGTATTTGGGACTGAGTCCAAATAAACTCCAGTGTGTGTGTTCATGGTAATGAAGGAACATCTCACCCAGTGCAACAGTTACCTCTTCATGGAACAAGTTCTGTTCTGGTTCGAGCACCTAATTCTGAACCGTTCAGAGCATTTCAACCAAAACTAAATTGGTTCAGAACCTGAAAAGTTAGTTCCCAGCTGGAACCAAAAAATAGCAGGTTTTCCTCGACCTGAAGTGTGAACCATGATGTCATCAGTGGGCATGTCCTATTCTACAGGTTGGAAAGACAGGATGGAGAAGGCAGCAATGGTCTCTGGTCTACTATGGTAACAGTCTTCTACGTCTTCTGATCATTAATAGTTGGTCCAAAAACAAATATCTGTAATAACAGAACAAAAGCTTGCAGGTAATCAATGCGATCCGCCATCTTGCTCCTACTGTTTACTTCCGTTGTGCAACGCCCTCCGTTGATGAAGCATCCTTGATTACAATGGTTACTCTCAAAACTGGTGGAAACACAGGCCGGTTCTCTAGATAGCACCAAGGTTCAAAGAGTCCTGAACAGAACCCGTTCAAGAACCAGAGGTGATCTGGTGGAAAGAGGGCAAGTGTAGCTCACTGATGTGTTTTTAATAGTTTCTGGACTTGTTATTAGATACATTCAGTGTTTGAGTCTAAACATAAAAAAATATATAAAATAGCAGCAGACGTCTGAACACCAAACAGAACATTTATATAATTAATGTACAAGGCTGCTGACAGAACAAACTGGAGCTTTTTGATTGGTCCACTTCATCTGATGGATTCACATCATCTCCTGAGGTCAGATGTTTACCTGATGTACAAACCGTGTACAAAAACTACAAACTGTGTATATTATGTGAATATTTGTGTATTTGGTGTTTTATTTTGCCCTTTGTGAAGCAAACTGTATTATTATTATGTTATTATTTATAAGAGCAGACCGTGTTCAGTCCTGACCTGTCTGTCTCTCTGCAGGTGGAGGTGATGTCTCTCAGTCACAGACAGGTGGCAGCATGTCGCCCCCTGCAGGAGGTGAAGCTCACTACACCAACAGTAACACTGTTGCTGCCAGTTTATTAGGAACCCCTAAACTAAATCCTGTAACAAATCGCTACTTTAGCAGGTGTTCCTAATAAACTGGACACTGAGTGTAGCTGTGACCTGATCAGGATTAGTTTCTGTAAACACATGTTGGTTTATTTAAACCTGTGAAGGAGACTAATTGATTAGCTGATTGACAGAGGTTAATCTGCAACTATTTTAATAATCAATTAAAAGTTTAAAAAGTATTTTTCAAACGAGTGTTGAACATTAGCTGTCAGTTTCTTAGGTGTGTCAGATGCTCTGCTGTTTGAAGACATTAATCAGCCTTTGTCCCACCATGTTTCCATTTTTCACTGTTTTCTGGGACTAATTAATCAGTTAATTGATCATCAGACTAATTAAAATAGATTGCAGCTCTAGACAACCCTTTCATCCCGTCGTGTCTACCGTCACTCACCTTAGCGATGATGACCATCTGGTAGGCGGCGAGCGGCAGAGTGATGAGCGTCCTGACCGACAGCGTTGCCACAACGATGCTCAGCCACCACGGCAGCCCGCTCACCTGCTGCACGCTCACCAGGAAGTGTTCACACAGGTGAACCGGAGCCGAGTCCGAGACGCTGCTGTACCAGCCGGCTGCACCTGCACCATCATCACCACCACCACCACCTGAGAGCCTCCTGACACCCAACGGTATCCCCAGACCTGACGGTGTCCCGAAACCTGACGGCGTCCTGACACGTGAGAGGGTCCTGACAGGTAACGTGTGACAGCAGACTGCAGAGAGTCCAGCAGATGGAGGTGCAGAGCAGTTGTGACCAGGTGGAGGTGACTTCCTGTTGAATGCAGCAGAACAGGCTCCTCGTACAGGAAGCTGCAGGACGCCGAACCTCACCAGCCCCCCCACAGTCAACATGGTGACCCCCCTGAAACAGAGAGACAAACAGGACTGTGGATTAAACACAAGTTCATGATCCTGAAACTAAAGAAAACTAAAGAATCAGAGAAGAAGTTTACCATCTTCATCATCAGAGAGTCCTGAACCTGAACACATACCGACACAGACCATCGCAGACTAACACAGACTGACACAGACCATCGCAGACTAACACAGACCGACACAGACCATCGCAGACTAACACAGACTTTGCCGTCTGGTGTCGGAGGAACCACCTCCAACTCAACACAGGGAAGACCAGGGAGATGGTGGTTGACTTCAGGAGGCGCCAACATTCTCCCCCCACACCAGTGAAGATCCAGGGAACGGACATTGAGATTGTAAAATCTTACAAGTACCTGGGAGTTCACCTGAACAATAAACTGGACTGGACAGATAATTCTGCTGCTCTGTACAAGAAGGGACAGAGCAGACTCTACTTGCTGAGGAGACTGCGGTCTTTTGGAGTGCAGGGGGCACTCCTGAAGACCTTCTTTGACTCCATGGTGGCATCAGCCATTTTTTATGGAGTGGTCTGCTGGGGCAGCAGCATCTCGACTGCCGACAGGAAGAGACTCGACAAACTGGTAAAGAAGGCCAGCTCTGTCTTGGGGAGCCCTCTGGACACGGTAGAGGAGGTGGGAGTCAGGAGAATGATGGACAAGCTGTCATCCCTGCTGGACAACACGTCCCACCCCCTCCAGGACACTCTGTCTGCACTGTGCAGCTCCTTCAGTGACAGGTTGCTTCACCCGCGGTGTCTCACGGAGAGATACCGCAGGTCCTTCCTTCCTGCAGCGGTCAGACTGTACAACCACCATGGACCCTGGTAGACCACTACACGAACTGTACCTCACTGTCGTGCAATAATAACACTTATGTGCAATATATACACAACCACACACTTTATTCACCTTATACACTTCATATACTTTATGGATGTGTACCTACCGTGCTCTTACTTACTTATTATTTAATAATTTTAATTATTTTTCTATTTATATCCCTATTTATCTTCTGTTCTACCTCTTACCTGCGCTGTAACAATGTAAATTTCTCCATTGTGAGACTATTAAAGGATTTCTGATTCTGACAGACCATTGCAGACTAACACAGACCATCACAGACCATCGCAGACTAACACAGACCATCACAGACTAACAGACTAACACAGACCATCACAGACTAACAGACTAACACAGACCATCACAGACTAACACAGACCATCGCAGACTAACGCAGACCGACACAGACCATTGCAGACCATCACAGACTAACACAGACCATCACTGACTAACAGACTAACACAGACCATCGCAGACTAACACAGACCATCGCAGACTAACAGACTAACACAGACCATCGCAGACTAACACAGACTAACAGAGTTGTTGATGTTCACGTTCGGTCTCAGTGAGTTTATATTCAAACTTAGAGAATAAAGAATCTGTTTTTTATTTATTTTAGTTTTTTACTTTTTTTATTTTGACTTCTCTGCTCGTTTTCACTCAGTCTCAGTCTGAGCTCTTAATGTAAAAGTTATACTGTTTCTCTACAACATTAAATATTCATGATTAAATAAACAACAACCGATAAAAAAGGTAATTAATGAGTTTAAAACTGAAACAAACACCTGCTTCTTCACAACTGTTAACCGGAAGTTAACCAATAAAATGTTACTGCACCGACTCATCACCTGAGAGTTACCAGAGATTAATCTTAAGCACACTGAAACACACTCAAATAAAACCTGAACGTACCTGTGTGACGTCAGCTGACAGGTGACCTGTACCCGGGTCTCTGCTGTGTGAAGAGTCCGCGTTTCAGATCGGAGGAAAAGAAATCATTAAAACTCTGATTTTATTCTTTGTTCTTTCACCTCCATCCCTCCATCCACCAGCAGTATGGCGTCCCACAGATATGACGTTACTGTTTACCGTCGCGTGTCGGGTAAATGTGACGTCTTAGATATGCCGTTAAAGAAAACTTTCTGTAAATAAAAACAATATAAATCAGTTAATTAGAAAAAATAAAAACATTGTTCATGTTTCAGAGAAACCATCAAATAATCAGCTGACAGGCGAAGATTTACCGGAAATTTTCACCCGCCAGAATCTAACCGGAAAACAGTCCACCATACCTTCACAATAAAGGAATATTGGCAGCATGTCAGTTTATATAATGCTCAACAAATAAATCTCTCTCATTAAATGTGTTTGTATGTGTTTTTTTGTATTGAACCAGTGCTGTTGGAGTTGTTTTCTTTGATAGCAAAATGATTGCTTTTTAAAATGATATACATATATTCATGTAATGAATCCCTGAACCAGAAGTTTTATTTATTTAATGTAATATTTTTAAGACAGAACGTCAATCTTGAAGTCGTCTGTGCTGAACATCCACTGTCATTTGGACATGAAGACAACACAAACAAAACAAAGATATTTTGACCTCTTGATCTTAAATTATTCAAGGTGGAAGAAATATTTAGATCCTTTACTTAAATTAGCACAGCCACAGAAATACTTCATTACAGGTAAAAGTTTTAGCCTACTTAAGTAAAAGTACAAAAGTCTTATCAGCAAAATGTACTTTAGTTGTAAAAACTAAAAGTGCTCATTACGTAGCACAATTAGTTATATAACATATATTATTGGATTATTATTACTGATGCACAAATGTGTGAGAAGCCTTTTGATCTTGTAGCTGGTCGAGCTGGAGGTAATTCTACATACTTTATGTACTGTTGGGCAGTTTAATCGATTAAATCATATTGCATCATATTTTATAAACTTGTCACGTGTAAAGTGTGTAAAATCTGAATTTGTAAAGTGACTAAAGTTGTCAGATAAATGTAGTGCAGTAAAAAGTACAACATTTTCCTCTGAAATTTAGAGAGTAGAGTAGAAGTATAAAAGTAACAGAAAAGGGAAATACTCAAGTAAAGTACACGTACTTCAAAATAGTATTCAAACACTGTACAGTACTTGAGTAAATGTATTTCGTTACTTTCCACCACTGGACAAAACCTCCACACGCTGCTCAGTTCCTCTGCTCTTTTATTGTGAAGCGTCTACCCAGAAGTGCTGTAGTGGAGAATCGTGTTTCCGGACAGATCGGTCCCCCCCTCTCCCTGACAGACAGCAGACATGGCGGAGTATACCCAGGCGGGCCTCCTAGCGGCTCTGCTCCTCTTCACGGCCCTCACGGTCTGGGACGTTTATCTCGGGAGATCGAGCCCGCAGCGCGGACACCAGCCGGCCGACAGCCCCGGCCTCTCCCCGGACACGCTGCCGGAAACAGAACCCGGGAAACCCGCCAAGTCTACCCTGTACACCGGGCCCGTGCTCAAGTTCCAGTACTGGTGAGTTAGTTAGCACGGAAGCTAACTGCTAAGTGCTGTTTGTGTTTGCCGAAGCTGTGCTAACAGGCTAACAGCGAGCTAACAGTTAGCATCATAAAATAATCTCTCTGAAGAACATTTATATCAGAGAAAGTACACATGTAGTAAACATGTTTGTGACTGAACATTAATCACGTAGAAACGGCTGATTTGGGTATGGAAATATGTTTAAATCTGTGTAATTGTTTTAAAATGTAAAACGTGTCTCCAGTTTATTTTTGTAAATCTCATTGTGCACAAAATGGTTTCCACTTAAGTTCATAATCTGCTTCAAAGCCACAGGATTTTAGAAATACTGAGCTCCTGCAGGTGTAACAGCATCCTCATAAACCGGTTCTGAATAAAACATATATTCTGTTATAGTTTATATATCAATTTAACAGCTAAATCTTACAGTATGTTCTGTTAGTTATCTTCCTAAATGCTATTTTAAAGCCTCTCTGTACTGCAGGATATTAATAAATCTTAAAGCAAAGTTTATACAACATAAGATATTACATAGACACGATCATACTGTTATAAGACCTTTGTATATTCAGTTATTATGGTGGGTTTGATTTCAGCCTCCAGAATTATTTGAAGGCATCACAAAATATGTAAATGTCCAGATTTAAAATGAGTAAATGTGATGTTAGAATCCTGGTCAGTAGGTTAAAATGTAGTTTGTAGTTTGTATTTCCTGTCTTAAGGTCTGTTTGCTCCCACGTAGCAACACTGAAATGTCAAATAATAAATATCCTCTGAGACAACAGAGAGACGTGTCCTCTGCAGAAAACTGAACCCTTATTAATTATGTTATGGATCACCTGACCTGTTGACCTCACCTGATAGGTGTGTCCTCTCTGTATATTTTCAGTATCTCCTGAGGTTACAGTAAAGTGTTCCAGGAGTACTCTCGAGCCATCAGCCAGCTGTACCCGGACATCCGCATCGAGGGAGAAAACTACCCCCCAACCCCCTTCAACAGGTGAGCTCTGACCTGTGATGCGTTTGAAACCTGATTATTCTCAGTTAGTTCTGCAGAAATCGCTCTCCAAGTGTTTTAAAGTACTTTTTAAAGTACTTTAATCACGTTTACAAGCTGCAGCTCCATGTGCTGACCATGTTGGAGAGCCAGTTAAACTGTGTGACTCAGTGACATCACACTGTACTGGAAACATTACTATCGTCACCATGTTAACATCAGTATGAAGTGAAACCAGCACACCTGTAGAAACCGCTCCGGTCTCTCCTCAGGTGTTTTGGTAACCTGGTCTCCTACCTGAAGCTCCTCTCCATCCTGCTCATCGTCAGCGGTCAGAATCCCTTCATCCTCCTCGGCCTCGATACTCCCAGAGCCTGGACCTGGAGTCAGGACAACAAGGTACATGTTACCATGGCAACAGATTCTTCAGCTGGTTACCATGGCAACATATATAACCCTGTCACTGTTTCTGTTTTTTGTCAGATCTTCTCCTGTCTGATGGCCTTCTTCCTCTGTAACATGATGGAGACTCACTTCCTGTCTACAGGTGCCTTCGAGGTCACGCTGAACGGTGAGTTCTGAGTGGTCCAAAATATGACATCACTGTTAACGGTGCGTTCTAAATGGAGGAGGACAGGCAGAGGCTGACAAGGAAAGTAGGAGGTGGAGGAGAGGAGGCAGAAGAGGAGGAGGTAGAGAAGGAGATAGAAAAGGAGAGGAGGAGGTAGAGAAGGAGGTGGAGAAGGAAAGAAGGAGGTGGAGAAGGAAAGAAAGAGGTGGAGAAGGAAAGAAGGAGGTAGAGAAGGAGAGGAGGAGGTGGAGAAGGAAATAAGGAGGTGGAGAAGGGCTGCGGTCCAATAGTCAACAAAATGGCATCCTCTACATACCGATTCATATCGGGTTTCTACAGATGCGTCTCACTCCGGATTCTCTGGCTCTCAAATTGGATTTCAAAGTGTCTTTTGCGTCACTCGCAACACGACATGCAATGATGACGTCAAATCCAGAGTGACAGAAGTGCATCAGAGCGGCTGCAGACCAGCCTCCTTCTGATGATGGATCTCTGTTTCTCATGCTTCCGTGTTGGAAAGCAGCGTTACCAGCGTACGTACGCCTACGTCGTTACCACAGCAACTCATGCAGATAGGTTGGTGATGTCTGGACACACAAATCCAATTTAATCACTAATCAATAACAGTGCAGTCAGTCTTAAAGATCTGATTTGGGAAACAAATCTGATTTGCTGCAGTCTGAACAAAGCCTTAGATCTTTCCAGGTCATTTCACTCAGTTAGGAAGCAAAAAGACTGTTCCACCGCAGCCCAGGTGTTTTCCTTCCCGTCTCTCTGACTGGTATTTCCTGGTGTAACGGTGTTTTTGGTCCCCCTCTCTCAGACGTCCCACTGTGGTCAAAGCTTCAGTCGGGTTACGTCCCGAACATCCAGGAGATCTTCCAGATTCTCGACAACCACCTGAAGATGAACCAGGTGGATCCCATGAGCTTCTCCTCCACTTAGAGCTGCACACACAGGTAAACACAGACGTGTCAATACACACAGGTAAACACAGACAGGTCGGTACACACAGGTAAACACAGACAGGTAAACACAGACAGAGGCCTGTACTACGAAGCAGGATTTGGGGTTAGCGAGGTAACTTCAGGTTTAACCCTGGGTTTTCAGTACTACAACGGTGGTTCACTTCTTACCGGGATAAATCGCCATGGTAACTTATGCTGCACACCTAACCTGCTCTGGAGCATGTATGTTCAAGATAACAGATCAACGCGTATAAAAGCACCGCCTACTGACCAATCAGTTCTCTTAGAAAACGGCATCACCAATAGAAAAGAAGTGGAGCTGTGTACGTGGATCGTGAGAGGAACTCTTTTTATGAGAGATAGTTTCTCGTCGGAGGTACCGACCTATCTGTGTCAGCTTCTTGCAAGCAAAGTCAAAGCCATTTCACTGTGCTTTTGTATCCCAATATCATCCTACAACAGAGACTGACTGAAGCACTAAAGCGTTGTACTTATAAGATATGAAAGTATGCCCATTTACCACTAAATTATGTTTTTATATTTATTTTTTATTTGCTCCCAAGTCCGTTTGACACCGCCAGGGTTGCAGCTGAAAGAATCAGGCTAAAACTGTCACACACGCCATAAGAATACATCTAAGCAACACATAGGCCTACATTTAATGGAATACTACTGACGGGGCAGTGATATTATAAGCCTGTTAATTTACGCATTCACACAGTCTGGTTTTTTTGCCAGCTGTCCTTCCTGCATTCAGCAGCTGCAGTTGTGTTGCTTTTAGCCTGGAGGATGTTTAAATTCTTCGTATTTCTCTATTACAGTTTGGTCTTCGTTTGTAAAGTATGCCACTCTGCTGCCAGTACACCTGTCATGTTTGTGATTGGTCATATGCTGCAAACACCACCCCTTTCATGTGAACGCAGTCGTGGCTTGATTGGGAAGCCCTGGGTTGACTTATCGAGTTGATAACCAGCGTCGTGTGACCGCTTAGCGGGATCGCGATTGTTAGGCTTAGTGAAGCCAGATAACGAAAAGAGATCCTGGGTATGTTGAACTTGCTTCGTAGTACAGGCCTCTGTAGTAGTGTTTACAGTCACATGACCTGGTGTTCAGTGACATCACATTGACCCTGTCACCTGTCTGTCCTCACCTGTGTCTCTCTCTTCAGCCGTGCTGCGTTCAGGTGTCCCGGCTCAGTGAGACGTTCAGCCACTGGCGTTCATGAAGGTTCGGCCTTAAAGCAGACTCTGCGGGGCCCGGCCGGATGTCCCCCGCCACAAAACAAGCGCTCCCTCTGCGCCGGATCACAGTTCAGCACTATAGTACCCATAATGCACCTGTCAGCACTGGTGGAGTCAGCTGTACTCCCAGACTGACAACTCTACTGGACTCTACTGTTTTCTGTTGGTTCAGTTTGATCTTATTTATTCAGTTTGAGGTTCAGTTTGTTCAGCAGGAACAGAATTAAACTACAGTACCACTGTTAGCTTCATGCTAATTAGCTTCCGTCTGGAGAGGAAATACCAGACAGGAAACGGAGAAATAAACAGAAAATTAATGAATAATTAAAATCTGGTTTATGTAACAAATTATCATTGTCACTGTCAGTTATTTTTGAATGAATGTCGTCATTGTTGAGTCTGTAAAATGTCTGTAAAATGTCTGAAATAAGAATAAAACTCATCACAAGTTTCAGTTTCTGACTTAAAATTCTCAACGTGAAACCAGCGAGAGGCTTTGAATTTGTAAACAGGAAATGATCTGTGTTTTTATTTGGTAACTGATCAAATAACAGGTAGGTTACAGCATGATTCTACTCACCTGCAGCTCACCTGAACACCTGGCCTCAGGACAGACTCAGGTGAATGAAGATATTACTCTTGATCAGTTAGATATATAGAAAGAAATGTGGAGTCTGGTAGCTGTGAGACTCTCACCTGTCCTCTTACTGCAGGAGGTGGAGTCAAACACCTTCAGCACGAAGCTCAGATCTGCAGAACAGAGTCTGCAGCTCACCTGGCACATGTGGACAGTTGAGGACAGGTGGACATATATATATATATATATATATACATACACATATATATATATATATACATACACATATATATATATATATATATATATATACACATACATATATATACATACATACATATATATACATACATACATACATACACATATACAGTCAGTTGACTGCTGACTAATTTTACTCTGAAACTTCTCAATTTGAAATCAGTTTCTTTCCAACATCTCATTAAAAATGTTGAATTTAAAATAAAGTCGATATTAATCCTCATTTATTGGCTTCTTTTCTATGGCTATTTTTTATTAATAGAAAATCTTGTAAAGTAATTTTCTTTTTACAGTTTGAGTCCATTCACGGCTTCATGGCTGTTTTTTCACATCAGTAACATATGATCAGTGCATTATGGGATTGTTAGCAGACAGTAGTGAACCAAAGACTGTATGTATACATATATATACATATATATATACATATATATATACGTATATATATATATATATATATATATATATATACATGCTACATATATATACATACATATTACATACATACATATACATACATATATATATATATATATATATATATATACAGTTCGTTTATATAGAGTTCGTTTTTCTGATGTTTGGTTTTAATTAGTTATTTGATGCTATAAAAAGGGGGTGTCACGTCATGATTGACTGAGTGTGCTGTGATTGGTTCAGGTGGGTGTATGGGCGGGAACTCGACACCCGGCTCCACCACGGATCACTACTGCGCAGACTCTGGCTCCAAATGGCAGCACCCATATCCGGGATATTTTGGCTTCATTTTTGTACAGTGGAAGGAAGTGGAGACGCGTCGTCCATCTTTATGTAGTGGACATGTAGTATACAGGAAGTGATGTCAGAAACAGCCTTAATATTTTCTGTTACTGTTAGGTTTGATGACATCATCACCTGAGGTCCAATGGCAGAGTGGTCAGCCTCTGGGAAGTGGAGCTCAGTGTCTCCATGACGATGGTGACATCATGACAGGCTTGATGTGTCCCCCCCCCCCGATGTCAGCTGGTTTTCTACTTCCTGTTTCAGTATGAGAGAAAAGTACAGTACTACTACTGATACTACTGATGACATAAACTGATACTACTACTACTACTACTACTGATAGTAATAATAATTAAATGTGATGATGTAAACTGACCACCAGGAGGAGTTGTTTCTCCCTGCAGATCACTGTCACTATATGGCCAATAGTTTGTGTACACCATGTCCTCATACTTTAGTGTACTTTTGTTCTGTTTTTGGTACTTTAGACAAATGTGTTCTTCCAGCCTGTGAAACTGAATCCTTTAACTTTTACCTTAAAATCACCTTAATTCACCATTAATAGTGTTTAATGGGATGTTAAGGGAATAATTAATGGGTAAATTAATGGAGAGTAATGTTTTAAGATTTTAATAATGGATTATCTGCTCAGTTTAAACCCTAAAAAACACTTGACATTGACCACATAGCATGAAAGAATCCCTTATCTATGAATGTTAAAGGAGATTTTATTACTTGAAACAGCTTAAACTGTGCAGATCAAAAAGATCAAAAAGAGTCTGGAGACACTTTTCTCAACTAGTTACTTTATTAATGTCTTAAAACTGATCTGTAAAGCATCAATAATTAATTTATCAGCCAGTGTCATTAGTTATCATTTATAAAGTCTTAATAAAGGCTGGTTCACTTATTATCACCAGGTTTTAACATCCGTCTGATTCACTGAGAACAAACAACTTTTCTCCTCCGATACACATCTGTGAACCTGAACATGATGAATCTCAGTGTGTTACATTAACATGTGTATTCTTGGTACTGTGAACATTTGCACATTCATCCTCTTCATTTTTAATAGAATAACTAATAGTGCAGCTCTTTTCATTTAAAAAACAGATATAATTTTACATTTTTATATACTGCACGCCCACACACACACACACACACACACACACACACACACACACACACACAGTGTCCTTGTAAACAGAATAAACAATTGATGTTGCTTTTTGTGTCTCCTTGTGTTGTAGCTTGTTAATAACAAACATTTGTAGCGAGGTTGTCTCGTCTTTGATCTTACTGTATACACATCCCTTTTGATATGCATTCCTCTTTCTGTGGGTTGAATATCCCCAAAAATTGGGTCCGCCAATCCTTCACTTGATGTTCCACAAAGCGCACAACGTCATTGCAGTTTGGTTTGCGCTTTTGTTTTTCACGAATATCACATGCGATGCTTCTGAATCTTTCCCTAAGTTTAAACGGAAGTTTTGAAATGACAACTTTTAGATTAGCAGATATGTCCAGTTCTCATGTCCTCCAAATCAGACATTGCGTTATTGCCTCCACATAAGAACAACGCATAATCCTGGAACAAGGAAACGTTTTCTGCTTTAATAGCAGGCCAGTTGATAACCTTTTCCATATAAGCTGCTGTGATCTTTGTTTCATTGCCAAAATGCTCTTGTAGGAGGGCTTTGGCTGTTTCAAAGCCTCTCTCAGGACTCATGTGTAAACAGCTTTGTACAAGGTCTCGTGGACGCCCTCTGGTGTATCTTTCCAGAAAATACATGCAGTCCCCTTTAGTTGCACTTTTTTCCTCAACACAGTGCTTAAAGGCTTGCATGAAAACTTTAAATTTCAAGGGGTCTCCTTCAAAAACAGGTATTTCTTTTGGAAGATGGCTTGCCCTTTGTCGTTACATCAGCAACTCAGATATTTCATTTTGCCTTTGAAGAATCAGTAGTGTAGAATTATCATCAATTGCATGTGCAACATTTCCAGCTCTCACAACATTGTGGTTAGTGTTTACTTGATCATGCGTTTGCACTGCATTTCCAATCTTGTGACAGGTAAATTTTTATTTTCAATTGATGATACGGACTCATTGTGTTTTGCTTCAGGAATGACAATAGTTATTTATTTTGGTCTTTGCTTCTCAAAATAAGATTCCATTCCATCCTGGTTCGAAAATGCTTGCAAAACTGCTAGTTCTGCACCTGAGGCTTCAATTTCGGCCTCAATTTCCATTTGCTCCATTTGTTTGCGTAATGATTCCGCCTCTTTCTCCAATGTGCGTTTCCTTGTCAGCGCTGCTGCACGTGCCAGCAGCGCGGCTCTCTTGGCTTCAGCTTTTACACACACACACAATTGCAACCGAGGATTTGCTTGAGCTGCTTGATCTTGAACTGCTACGACTTTTAATTGAGATGTTTGATATTATTGATCCAACATTAGACACACTGTCCGTTGGCTTTATTTGATCGTTACCGATGTTTCCACCAACATTGTCAGCAGCTCCATCACTTGCACACAAACATTTCATGACATTGTGGGAAAATTCATTTACACCCAAAAGTTTTGCCTTAAACCAAATTTCATGGTTTTCCCCTTCTTCCACAGGTAACAACTCAAGCAGAGTATTATGTGCATCCTTTGCGTCATTAATTAATTTTTGATATTTGCTTAAGTTGCTTTTTATTTCAGTTTCATAACCAGACTTGCACATCAACTCTTGAACTGTCTTTTTTAAGTTGGCAGCTTTATTTAGTTTAGATTCTTAGTTTCTCTAAATCACTTACTTTAGAAACCACTGCCTTTGCTGTAAGTTTTACTGATCGTTTGACAGTCGCAGCTACCACTTTGTCAGTTTGAGCGTCAGCAGGCACTCCTACCAAGTCAGTCAGTGCTGCCTTTTCACACACATTAACCTCATCAACTTGATTGTCATCCATTTTATCCTTTGTTTTCAACCACACATAAACCTCTTTTCATTCAAATATTTACAATAAAAATAAAGCATTTAATTGCACTGTCTTTGTGTAAACCTTTTTAACGTAAGTTGTACTTTGTGGCTAAAACACAAATGCATTGTGATTTCTCCGATAGTTACTTTGTGTGCACACATTTTAATGGCCGTGTACTTTTTAATGGTAGCGCTACCAGTTACCTTTTATCCCTTGGCCTTTGTCCAAAAGAAACTTTCCTCCGCTGTCCGACGTTGCGTCGATGCACTGGAGTGTCCAATCTCCGTCCGCACCGCGTCTAGCCGCCTTGGTACGCTGCCTGGTTCCGATCTCCAATGTCCGCCTCTGCGCCCAGCTGCCCACACTTGCCAATGCGTGGTCCGCTGCCCGGTTCTGTCCTCCCTTCGGGGTCTCTCCTGACAGTTTGGTTCCGTTAGTGACAGACGACCCACGTCAGATCCGGATAACCACTTTTACTTGCTGTGCAAACTCATACAGAGGAAGGTTTTTGACTTAATGTTGACGCACCGTTTGTTTTGGTCAGTTTTGTATACGTGGCTCGGTGTAGATGGCGTGCTTCGATCTAGGCTCTTTGTCTTCTGTAGTCACCAAAAAAGAAAGTCAAACAGCCAAAACCTAAAGTTGGATATACCAATCCATTTATTTTCAACTTTTCCAAAATGTTTCTCAAATTAATAAAACACAAACCGTTACCGTGCCTTACGGTCAAAAACCATCGACCTCGTTGTGCGCCACACCTGTATCAATTAGTCATACTCTTAAATAGAATATCATGATGCCCACAGCGCCAACCAAAGGCCACCATTGAAATGGCTCCAACAATATACTTACAACTACATTATAGTGTGTTATAAACCATTTTTACATGTTTATATACTGATCATAGATGATAAATAGGGGGGTTAATGGTAAAGTATTACCAAAGAAGAAGAAGAAAAATAAAAAGAAGAAACAGTGGTAATAAGGGGAAGCTTTCTATATAATTGTAACAACATTTGACATGTACACAGGTCATCTGTAGCAGAGTCTGGTGTTTATGGTTCTATATAATATATAATAGTTATATGATCAGAAATAACAAAACATTGACTGGAATCAATGACTTTAATATAAATATTTTATTAAGTATTTAATGCAGCAGATTTATTTTGATCAGACTGATTTACAGTCTGTGGTTCACACTGAGAGACAGCAGGTGGCGGTAAAGATCCTAACCTCAGGTTACCAACTTCCGTAAGAGACGAAGAAGAAGAAGCTCCGGAAACAGGCGGTAGAAGCTAACATTAGCATCAGCTGTTCGGCGGGAATAAATCAGTCATTTCATTCTGAGGTTGTAATGTTTAAATATCTGAACGTCAATCCAACTACACAACAGCTAACTGCTAACTGCCAACAGGAGAGAAAACACACTGACGGTGAGTAAAGACTGCTAACTCTGTTGGTACCGGTGTTGTGTCAAAATCTTTTTGTCCGTCGAAACTTTGAAACCTTACCTAACGCAAAGTTACACCGAACCCCCAGCCTGTTACCTCTAGCTAAAACTTAACCCACAATATTTATTTTTAAAAACTGAAATTGACGTTAAACTTAATAGAGCAGCGCTACCGGACATAATTTTCGAAGGGTAACAGATTTTAACACAACACCTGCTACAGTCTGATGCTAGCTAACTGAAGACTAAACGGCTGTGGAAACAAGCTAACTTCAGTGTGTTTGATGTAAACTGTTAACTAACTGTAGTTAACTAACAGATAAACAGTAAACTGTCAGGTTGTTTAGCATGATGCTAACAGAACCGTCAGTCAGTGTGTGTGTGTGTGTGTGTGTGTGTGTGTGTGAGAGAGATGCTAACGGAACCGTCAGTGGGTATTGATGCTAACATCATCAGATTCATGTTTCCAGTCAGATGAAACTCTTAATCATCGCCATGTGTTTGTTTCTCTGAGGATTTAGAGTCCATCTGTGGATGAGGTCTGACGTGTCTCTCATTAACCCTCTGTCTGTTTCCTCTGCAGTGTCTCCAGTGTCTCTGATATGAGCAGCTCTGTAAGGTTACTTTTCTTCTTCTTCTTCATCTCTCACTTTATTTGAACAATGTTTTAGTTTCATGAAAACTAAAGTCTGACAAACATTAAAGTTATGTTTCTATCAAGATCAGTCAGTTTCTTCTTCAGATGTTTTCACAAAACCACTTAGAAGGAAGGATGACATCATGATGACATCATGTTTCATCAGTGAAGTGATTGGTTGACTGGTCTGTGTCAGAATGTGAAATAAAATATTGATTAAGTACAGCATTGAATTAATTACATTTAATTTTAAATATTTTAAATTATTTTATGGTTTTTGTGAAGTGTGTCTTTGATTATATGTAACAAAATAAAGTATTGATTAGTCCAGTGTGTATAATTCCCCATCAATTGATCAGCTTTATATCTTTAATTATTGCAGCTGGTGATTCTTAATAAACTGATGATGAATGAGGGTACAACAGTCATCTCCAGTGTTATTGATGAGCTGATTGGATCTTAATGAACTGACAGACAGACAGGAGAAACTCCTGGTTACCTGTTCAGGTGGACGAAGCCCCACCCCCGCTGTGATGTAATGAGTGTGTGTTGTGATGTGTGTGTTCAGGCTCAGAGGAAGAGGAGGACCACAGGAAGTCCTCTGGTTTCCAGACCCAGCACCAAGACCAGCAGAGGGGCTAACGCTAGGAGGACGGCTAATGCTAACAGAGCGGCTAACGCTAACAGGACGGCTAACAGGACAGCTAATGTTAGCAGATCGTCTGATGGTGACCCTGCCCCCCCCACAGAGACCATCGATGTGATGGACAACACTGAGGACAGTCAGTACAGATCAATACTCTGTTATTGATTAGCATTGTAAGATCTGATCAATAATCAATAACTGATGTGTGTTCAGGTGTGGAGGAGGTGGTGGATCTGACCTGTGAGGGATCAGAAGCTGCTGTCGTTGACCTGACCAACAACGACTCAGTACTGGTAACGTCTAATACACAATACACACAAACATGAATACACACTAACAATACACACAAACATGAATACACACTAACAATACACACAAACATGAATTGCTTAGTTGTGTGTTCAGACTGTTTCAGAGAGTTTAGTTGTTGAAGAGAAAACTGATCAAACTTCTGTTGTTTGTGTTTCTTCTTCTTCTGTTTGTTTCTTCTTCTTCTGCTGTTTGTGTTTATTCTTCTGTTTTCTTCTTCTGCTGTTTGTTTCTTCTTCTGTTGATTGTTTATTCTTCTGTTTTCTTCTTCTGCTGTTTGTTTCTTCTTTTTCTGTTGTTTCTTCTGCTGTTGTTTGTTTCTTCTTCTGCTGTTTGTGTTTCTTCTGCTGTTTGTTTCTTCTTTTTCTGTTTATGTTTCTTCTTCTGCTGTTTGTGTTTATTCTTCTGTTCTTCTGCTGTTGTTTGTGTTCTCCTGTTTTCTTCTTTTGCTGTTTGTGTTTCTTCTTCTGCTGTTGTTTATGTTTCTTTTTCTTTTTCTGCTGCTGCGATGATCCAGCTGGTGGACGAAGGTAAAACTTTATTCCATCTGAGTTTCATGTTGAAATAAAGTTACATTAAAGGGACAGTCCAACATTTGTCTGGGTGTCCATCAGGTCCTCAGAACAGGAGAGTCACCACAGGTGAGAGTTACGTCGTCAGCAGTGATGAAGACGAGGACACGCCCCCTGTCCTCAATGCTGCACTAATGTCCTCTCTACACACCAACAGCTCCTCCAGGTAATAGACCGTTCCGCCTGATCCCTGATAACTTTATCTTTATGTGTGATGTGACAGTAGAAACCAGGAGAGTCTCTTTCTCTCGTGTTTCAGGTCGACTCCGGGGACGATCAGCTGTCCCGTCTGTCTGGACTCATACTCTGAGGTGAGACTCAAACACACCTGTTACACACCTGAGGCCTGTACTACGAAGCGGGATTTGCGGTTAGCGAGATAACTTCAGGTTCAACTCTGGGTTTTCAGTACCATGACGGTGGTTCACTTCTTACCAGGGTAAATCGCCATGGTAACTTATGCTGCACAGCAAACCTGCTCCGGAGCAGGTTATGTTCGAGATAACAGATCAACGCGTACAAAAGCACCGCCTACTGACCAATCAATTCTCTTGGAAAATGGCATCACCAATAGAAAAGAAGTGGAGCTTGGTAGGTGGATTGTGAGAGGAACTCTTTTTATATGAGAGAGTTTCTCGTCGGATATCTGTGTCATCCTACAACAGAGACTGACTGAAGCACTAAATCTTTGTACTTGTAAGAGATGAATGTAAGCCTATTTACCGCGAAATTATGTTTTTATATTTATTTTTTATTTGCTCCCAAGTCTTTGACACCGCCGTGGTTGCAGCTGAAAGAATCAGGCTAAAATTGTCATACACTGCATAAGAACATCTAAGCAACACATTAAGTTAATGGAATACTACTGACTAGGCAGTGATATTATAAGCCTGTTAATTTACGCTTCACACAGTTAGGGTTTTTTTGCCAGCTGTCCTTCCTGCATTCAGCAGCTGCAGTTGTGTTGCTTTTAGCCTGGATGATGTTTAAATTCTTCGTATTTCTCTAATATTACAGTTTGCTCTTCGTTTGTAAAGTATGCCGCTCTGCTGCCAGTACACCTGTCATGTTTGTGATTGGTCATAATGCTGCAAACACCGCCTCTTTCATGTGAACGCGCTCATGGCTTGATTGGGAAACCCTGGGTTGACTTATCGAGTTGATAACCAGCGTCGTGTGACCGCTTAGCGGGATTGCGATTGTTAGGCTTAGTGAAGCCAGATAACGAAAAGACATCCTGGGTATGTTGAGCTTACTTCGTAGTACAGGCCTCTGGACAGCAGGTAGAATCCTGCATTCTGATTGGCTGGTTGTTATTTCCTTCACAGATCGTAGAGAGCGGCCGATTAGTTGTTTCCACTAAATGTGGTCACGTGTTCTGCAGCCAGTGTCTTCGAGACGCTCTGACATCATCACACACCTGTCCTACCTGCAGGAAGAGACTGACCCACCGCCAGTACCACCCCCTCTACATCTGACGTCACTCTGACATCATCACACACCTGAGCTGCTGTTCCAGTGACGACATTGGTGACATCGTCAGTGACATATCAGATCCGGATGTTTTTTGCTGCTGAAAGTTTTTTTTTTTTTAATTGGAAACAAAAGACTTTGTGTCAGAGCTACGTTTTAATGAAAGAGTGATAAGTGATTGATTATTGATTGATATATGTTATTGAATATATTTGATATATAGTTTGTTCTTCGGTTTTCAGCTCAGATTTCTCTTTTCATTCATCTCTTTTTGCACTCTGTTTATTTTCTATTGTGACTGATAAAATGTGTTAAAGTAGAAATAAATTCTATTGAATTCTGTGAAAAGTTGTTTTTTCATTCAGTAGATTTCTGAAACCAGAACAAAAGAGTGAAGAAACAAAGAGAAACCAGGTGAGTCAGAGAACTCAGGTCACACAGGTAACTGTTCTCTTTACCCAACACAACAGCACAAACATGTAGTATACAACAGTACAACAAAGTACTCTGGGGTGCCCCAGTAGCTCACCTGTACCATTAAGGTGTTTGATTCCAGCCCTTTGAAGCATGTCATCCCCTCTCTCTCCCCCGCCTCCCGATCCAATAATTATCCAATCCTTAAAAAAACAAAGTACTCATAATTAATAATATGATATTGGATTATAATTATTGATCCATTAATGTGTTCAGTTTAATGTTGCAGCTGGTTTAATTACTTTATTTACTGCTGGGTAGTTTAATCTGTAATAATGTATTATCTGTCACATAAATGTAGTGCAGTAAAAAGTACAATAATTCCCTCTGTGTAGTGCAGTAGAGTGTAAACTGTTCTAAGGAATGAAACAGAAGTCAAACTGAGTTGTTTATGGAGCGTCTGCAGCTGGTACTGTAGAGTGATGCATTCTGGGACGTCACACCCTCCTGTAGTTTTATTATCAGATCACTTTGTGTTCATCTTGTGACTCTGAGTCACTTCAGACTCTTCAGAGCTCAGGTCATAAGACTGATGACTCACTGTCACCTGACACAAACTCTGCTGCTGATTGGGCTGCTGGAGCATCCACACAGAATGATGTCACACCTGAACAACTTCTGGAAATACAAAAAAAATAAAAAAACATGTTTCTAACCAAACTAAAGAGCTGAATATCATTAATAAAGTGTATAAATACAGGTGAATACTTATTAATGTGTAAATGTAAAACCTTTATTTGTTCTGAACTAGTTATAATCATTTTTTTCAGTGGTATATATGTATATATATTTCAGTTTACATGTATCAATTATTGAGCTAAATTGATTAGTCAATTCGTTGATTTAACAGAAAGTCAATCAACAACTATTTGATTAATCATTTGTCATTTTTTAAGTAAAAAATGCCAGATTTTTGTTTGTTCAAGCTTCTAAAATGTGAATATTTGCTGGTTTTTCTGCGATTGTAAACTTCAATTCAATTCAGTTTTCTCAGGGCTCTTTTCATATAGAGACCGACATTTTATTGATTAAAACTGCCGTCTGTGTGTGGGGAGGAGAGTGCAGACTGCTTTCGTACACTGAGGGAAACAAGCTCTGTAGTAAATGTCGGAGTGATTACATCTGACCATGTTTTTATGATTTAATGCCTTTATTATATTGTATTTGTGTACCGCTTTGGCAATATAGATTCCTGATCTGTCATGCCAATAAAGCTTTTTTGAATTTGAAATCAATTAATAAAGAAAATAATCAGGTTGATTGATAATGAAAATAATCCAGTTTCTTTATGCATTTATCCAGTTTAGCCAGAACGAACAAACATGACTTCAGTGTGACTTCCACATTAAAATGATGTTGGATCATTTTTATTAGATTATTTGTCTGTTTAATTAATAGAAATGTTTAATGTTTGAGACAACAGCATTAAAGAGTTAAAAGTAATTTCACTTTATTTAATATGACTGTGTTTACACTTTATATTTGAATGTTAAATATTTTAGTGTTTCAACTTCATCTTATGTCTTTCATAACGATGACACAGCGTTATTTTTCTTTAATAGGAACTTTATTCCGGTTAGACCTGATTGGTCAGGTGACTCGGAGGGGAAATCCCCTCATTGGAAAGTGCAGTCATTCCTCGGCCTCTCATTGGTCGTCTGGGCGGGACTCCGTCAGCAGACCAATGGGAGGCCGCGTTAATATTTACTTCTCCTGACGACAGTGACGTTTATCACGGAAGTAAACATAAAGGAGGTTGAGAGGATTTAAAGCTGCGTCACAAAGTTTCTCACTTTGTTTCAGTCTGAAAGTCTCTAAAAGTGTGTGTTTTCTGTCCGGAGTCTGGTTCAGTTCAGAGTCTGCAGTGTACCCGGTAATTGGAGCAGGATGTCGGTGACAGTGAAGGCCTACCTGTTGGGGAAAGATGAGACGGTGAAAGAGGTCCGGAGGTTCGCGGTGGATCAGGACGTGTCCTGCAGCTTCGAGTATCTGAGCAGGAAAACCGCGGGGGTGTTTAATAATCCGAAGAACAACGGCTTCAACATGTACTACAGAGGTAAATAATAAAATGATTAAACATATATTAACATAAATAACCTGACAGACCAGAAGAGTGTTTAAAAACCCTGAAAAACAACGGCTTCAACTTGGTTTACTGAGGTCAATTATTAAGATTATTATATATATATGTATAAACATAAATCAACCTGAATATTTCCTCCTTCAACCTAAAGTTAAAATCATGTTTTTCTGGTGGAGTTCTGCACAGTGAAACAAGTCCAGATGTTTGTGTACAGAGAGAAAACTATCCTCCTGTAAACATAAGCTATGAATTCTGTATGAGCTCAGGTGTACTGACTGACACCTGCTGTGGGCGGGTCCTGTGAGCTCAGGTGTTCTTTATTCCGTCCGTCTTCATTTGATAATCTGCTTGTTTATGTTTTTCGGGTTGTCCGTCTGGTTCTAGTGAATGCCATGTCTCAGGAAGTTTGACACAAACGACCACCTGGACTCAAAGGTCACTGAGTCAATCAATTCTTGAGTCACAACTCAAGAATTGATGCAGTCATTATGACAAAATTTCACACAGATGTTTAAAAGGGATACAATGATTAAGTGATGACATTTTTTTCCCAAAAGGTCAACTTAACTGTCACATCATAATGTCCTGGAAAAAACAATTTTTTGGCCGAAAGGTCAAAGGTCTTTGTGACCTCAAAATAGGTTTTCAGCCATCATTTAAGAATGAATGGGGCGATTCCAGATTTCACAAATTGACTGAGAGGACACAATGAGTAATCTATAACTAGCACAGTACTCCATCTCATCCATTATGCCTTTCACTTCCTGCCTGATTCTGAATGTTGATCGTCATTGAGATCATGTGACTGCAAACAGTGTATTGGAGCACGCAGAGCTAATCAAGATCCTGTGAGTGAGTTTCACCTGCAGCTCACAAAGAGGCTTCACATCTGAAACTGCCAGGAAAAAAAAACAAAGCACCACATGTTGTGTAGCTGTGCTCTATAGAATCACTGGAATCAGACAATAACAATATAGTGATCACTGTTCCTTCCAAGTCTTCACTACATGTATCATCTGAGTCTGGACAGACAGGATGGAAACTGCAACGTGATTGGTTGGTGGAGGCAAACAACCCCAGAGCGCAGATTCTAGTTTTTAAATGAAACTGTAAAAACAAAGATGAACTAATTGAAACAAACGAGTTAAACTTTATTTCATGTGATATTTAAATATTTTATAAAACATCATCACATGTTGGTGATGATGAAGATGAGTGTGTTTCTGTATATTTTAGATGAAGATGGAGACCTGGTGGCATTTTCCTCTGATGATGAACTGATGATGGGTCTGGCCTGCATGAAGGACGCCACCTTCCGCCTCTTCATCAAAGGTACAAACACACAATCTCACCTGATCTGAGCCTCACCTGCACCCCACACACTTGAAATCAGTTCATGGAGGAGAAAACATTTAGTTTTATTTAGAGACCAGCTTTTATTCTGAAAGTCAGAGTATTTGGGTCACTGTTGAGAGAAAAGTTGAACTATTTAAAAGAGAAAGTCGGTGAAATATGACGGGATGTTACAGTAAATCAATATGATGATGTACTAAAAACAGGTAAACTGCAGTGTTTGTTTCTAATAGTTTCATTGAACTCTTTCAGAGAAGAAGGAGCACCGTCGAGACTTTCCTCTTCACGCCTTCCCTCCCTTCACCTTCGGCCACCCTCCTCCTCCTCCACCTGGAGCTCCTGAGCCTCACCTGGCCCCACCCCCTGCCCTGCACCCTAACGTCACCTGTGATGGCTGTGAAGGTCCCGTGGTGGGAACTCGCTTCAAGTGTTCGGTTTGCCCAAACTATGACCTGTGCTCCGCCTGCCAGGCTCGAGGGACGCACACTAAGCACGCTCTGCTGCCCATCTGGCACCCGCTGCAGGTGAGGGGCATCATGGGAAGGAACCGGGGTTAAAGAGTAACCATAGTAACTGTACTAATGTAGTTAATTAATAATTAATAATAAACTTAATTTATCTGTAGCTTCAGTCACAAACTCAAAGCGAGCAGAGACTTTAATCTGAACTTTAGTTAAATATTTCTTTTACAGGTCTGTAATGTCTTAATAACTTTCCAGGAAGTTTCCAGGAAAGAACAGTGTGTCAGATTAATTACAAGGAAGACAAAAGTAAATATTTATACATTATTTATTTATAAGTTGAAGCTTTAGCTGTGAGGAGTGGGTGTTTTCAGCCCTGCCCTGTGACTGTCAGGATGTTTGGGTGAACACTTCCTTTACCGTCTGTCTGCAGTGGTTTCCTCGGGGGAAGTGGATGAAGAGGATGAGACACTGCATGTGGAACCAGAACCTGAACCATGCTCAGAACCTGAACCAGGATCAGGATCAGCCTGGATCCTCCAGACCTGCTGCTGACTGCAGCGCCCCCTCTGGTCAGTGTCAGGAACTCTGTTATAATCTGTTTTTACTTCTCAGCGTTTCTTGATAAACTGACAAGAATCGAATTAATTAAGTGTGCTCCGATTGATCGGCCACCGATCGTTACTGGTCGATATTCATTCTAAATAGATTAATCGGTGGTCTCTATAAAGACAGATCAGATGACACGAAACTATTTCTCTACGCGCTGCTAAAATGGCTTCAGGGTCTGGCAGTTCGACAGGTGTCTGAAAAAGACAATACATTTACAATTTGAAGGTGTGTTCCAAGGAAATCCCTTGTGGAGGAACGCTACCAAAACGTTCCTCCACCACGAACCTCGTCAGACATTTGATGGTTAGTCACATATATGACGAGTTTTGAAGGCAGAGCTAGCATAGAAGGCTTCAAATAGACGCCGTGATCGGCCCCAAAAACCCTGATAATTAATAGTCAATAAAATAAGTGAATGTTCTGACTGATGACCTTGAATAGCCTCCTCCTCATTAATGACATCATCAGTGACCTCTGACCTCTGTCTGCAGCCTCTCAGGCCAACGTGGACTTCCTGAAGAACATTGGAGAGGGCGTAGCGGCCATGTTGAGCCCGCTGGGTGAGTGATGTCAACGTTAACGCCTGAGATCAGTGCAGGTTTCTGATTGGCTGTTTTGGAGAATGAAACCAGGAGCTTGTTAACAGGAAGTGATAGCGTCTTTTCAAAGTAACAGTGCTGTTAAAGGAGGTTCTGTTTGCATTAAGACCAGTGAGGTGAATGTTCTCGGGATGCAAACAGGAAGTGATGTCACGTGTGTGTGTGCAGGTATCGACGTGGACATCGATGTGGAACACGAGGGCCAGAGGACGAAGGTGACTCCTCCCTCTCAGAGTGAGGGGGTGGAGGGAAACGTGGAGATGGACGGAGGCAGCAGTGAGGGCGGAGCCAGCGAGGGGTCAAAGGTCAGTTCATCATCAGAAGAAACAGGGCTGGGCTGTAGTTCAGGTTCACCTGCTGAAATCTGTCACTGTTACCATGGAAACAGAGGTGTTAGTTCAGAGGGGTTTCTGTGCACTGACCCACTTTAGTCTGGTGTAACTAACCCTGGTCCTTCTCAGACCAGTGTGCCCAGTAATCCTGACCCAGTCTGTGCTCTTCAGGTGTGCAGAGACTCTGATGAGGAGTGGACTCACCTGAACCCCAGAGAGGTCGACCCCTCCACTGGAGAGCTGCAGTCTCTCCAGCCCGGGGACCAGGACCAGGACCAGGACCCCCCGTCGGGACAGCAGGGGCCCCCGTCGGGACAGCAGGAGCCCCCGTCGGGACAGCAGGGGCCAACAGGTCTGAGGGAGGCGGCTCTGTACCCTCACCTGCCTCAAGGTAAGACCACATCCTGCCCCTGATCTGTCTGGTTGTTGTACGCCGCTGACCTCTGATCTCTCCTTCCTGCCCCCCCCACAGAGGCGGATCCCCATCTGGTGGAGTCTCTGTCTCTCATGCTGTCGATGGGTTTCACCGATGAAGGCGGCTGGTTAACTCGTCTCCTTCAGGCCAAAAACTTCGACATTGGTGCGGCGCTTGACGCCATCCAGTATGCCAAACAGCCCCGCCCACACCAGCCCTGATGATGTCGTCATCATCACGATGTCACCACTGACATCATCTATAGTAAACCAATGACATCTAACCATGATTTATACTACAGTCAGATGCTTCTGTTGTTTTCTACGTTTATAATCTGTCAGCTGCTCTTACTGTTATCATCAATACTACAACTCGTTAATACTTTAACTCATTGATAACCATTTCTGTAACTCATTGATTACTGTTTCTACTGCTTTATTATCTTTAGTCATTGACATGTTGCTGTTATGTTCATCTAAACAATAAAAACATGAAGAACTGAACCTGTCTGACTTCTTAAACTATTGATCGAAACAAATAACAGAAACTGAAATTTAGACTCTTATGATCAATAAATCTGTTCACGTTAAATGTTAGAAAATTACAGCAGATCAATAAATCTGTTAATCAGAAACAGGTGAGATAGATATCCACAGACAGTAACAGAATGATAATTAGATTATAAACATTAGATCTGAACCGACTGATGCATTAATTGATTAATCGGTTGTTCAGAGTTTGTTTAGAACCTCTCAGCTGTTGAACTCGTCTCCGCTCTCAAACATGGAGGAAACAGGAAATGGGGCCTGTCAAGGGGCGGGGCCTGACTAATGATGTCACATGACAGAGAGGCAGCTCCGCCCACTGGTTGGCTCCACCCATTTCCTGAAGGCTCCTCCTCCTTCACCTGACAGTCCAAATTGAGGAAACGAGCCCAACTTCTCACTGGACCAGTACTCACACTGGGAGGAGTAATGCTCTTCTTACTGGGGCGACTGGTGTGGTCCAGACTGGTGTGGTTCAGACTGGGACGACTGGTATGGTCCAGGCTGGTGGTTCTGGTTGAGGGTCTAACAGGTTTCCTCATCAGACTGGACCAGTTTGACTGCAGACAGAAGACGTCAGAAGGTTAAATTGATAGTTTAAAGGAACAGTCCAACATGTTCTCTGTGTTCAGTAACGTGGAGTTCCTCAGGGAAACTTCCTGGATCCTCTGTTCTTCTTATTCAACCTTATAGATTTAAAAGGAACAGGTAAATATGAAGGAGAACTGTCTGGAACACCTGGACAAGATTTAAAGGAACAGTTCATTTTACATTTAATACAACATTTAATAAACCCTCTTGTTCTCAATACAGACTCATGTCTTGGGAACTCTGGAGGACGATCAGTTTGTAACTGAGACAGCAGCTCGAACACACCTGTACCTGACTGTTGTGTGACATCATCATTGACAGATGCAGTCAGAACATCCGTCTGTTATCTGATCTGTGATGTTTATTAAAGAATAAAACTAAATCCAACGCAGACACTGTTAGTTTACATGTCCATATATTTATTGATTAGTACAGTGGTTCTCAACCTTTTTTGGGCCAGCGCTCCCCCCTAACCATTATCCAGGTCCCTAACCGCCCCCCCATCAAATAAAATGTAGGCAAATTGTCCTCCCTGAATATTAATGTTGATTCATATACCCTGTATATTTATATTCATTATGTTATTCTACTGCTTATGCACTTCTGGTTAGATGCTATCTGCATTTCGTTGCCTTGTACCTGTGACGTGCAATGACAATAGTTGAATCTAATCTAAAAATCTAATCTAATTATTTTTCTGTTATATCATTAAAAAAGCATGTCAGTGAATGACAAATAATGATTAGTATTATGAATATTTATATTATTATATTTATATTATATGTATTTATTTAATTATTATTATGTGTTATATCATTAAAAAAGCATGTCAATGAATGCCAAATAATAGATTTGATTTTAACTGGACAGTTGAAATATCATTATCATTAGTTTTCCAGGGAGCAAAAAAGTCATATGAATAGAAATTATATTCATGAGTTTTAAACAAATGCAAAGGTTAGAAATTTGACATTCAAACTTTAATTAGGCTAGATAACAGCCAATCAGAAATGCCAAACGAGCATTCTTATTAATTGTTCCAACGGAAAACAAGAGCAGCCTACCAAAGAGGAAGTCTGAGGCTACTGGAAAAAAAACACAGGGATTTATCTGAACTTTCAAAGGAAATCAGCACTGCAGGTTGCAGAGAAGCGATTGCGGTATTTGGACTGCATGTGGAGGACCTGGCTGAATCCCTGCTCAACTATACGTTGGGAAAGCAAGAAGCAGCAGCCTAGTCTTCTCCCAGAGAGCCGGGTAACGCTGGGCATATTTGACCCACATGCTGCCCCAACCAGAGGTGCGGAAAGTAGCCTAGACCTTGTTGTGGCACTGGATGTCGACAAGATGCACCTGGATAGCGGGCTCACATTCGGTCAGGTCCGCCTGATAGGGCTGCACCACCCATCCATGTCTGCCTTAACCATCCTCAGGTGGTCGGTGTAAATGAGGAGGCGGTAATCGATAAGAGCCTCAGACACCTGCAATGAGTGTAACCACCAAGTTGTTCTCGGTGCAGATTTTTTGACAATTCGATTTTTAACTGGTTATTTTATTGCTAATTAGTCTACTAATAAATGTGTCTTTATATTTATAATGCATATACATCACTTATTATCCAACATGTGACTTTTTGGCATTAAATAGGGCAGAATTAATTCAGCAGATTTTTGAATGGAGTTTGGTCTGACATTATTTTGTGCTATTCCAGGCAAATTAAACCTGGTAAATGTCCCATGTTTTGGGATTTCACATTTCCTTTTATTCATAGACTTATTAAAGATGTTTAATGAAGACTTAAAGTTCACGACTAGACGAAACTGTTTTAGCTGCAGAGAAATGTTGCAGCGGTAAACTCCGCCGTCTCAGTTGGAATCAAGCCGGCTGAAGGAGTTGCTGTGACTTGGCTTGTCAGGTGGCAGGTGTCTGGTTTTAATATGGCTTGTATGCAGTCATGCCAATAAAGTCCCGTCGTGGTATGGAAATTATACACCATCTCGTCTATTCGCATTGTGTAAACAGGCAGGTTTTAGAGTGTTGCAGACCATATTTATTTGAAGGTAGTTCCAAGTTTCAACTCCTCTCGCCGTGAATCTTTGGTGTAAAATTAAACGCCCCCCAAGAACACCTCACCGCCCCGCTTTCAAAAATCTTGCCTCCAGCGCCCCCCGACATTCTCTGAACGCCCACTGGGGGGCAGTACCGCCCCTGTTGAGAACCACTAGATTAGTATGTAAATGTGTTGATATCTGTACATATATTTATTGATTCGTAAGTAAATGTGTTGATATCTGTATATATATTTATTGATTCGTAAGTAAATGTGTTGATATCTGTACATATATTTATTAATTCGTAAGTAGATGTGTTGATATCTGTTCATACTGTATATTTATTGATTAGTATGTAAATGTGTTGATATCTGTACATATGCAGATCTGTTGTTAAACTGTCCAATAAAAACATGAAGCTTCACTTCAGACAAACTAAATATTACATTTACACTCTGAAACAGAAGATAAAGTTTGGTGTCAAACTCTACAAAAGACATCAGAACCAAAGAGCTGCTGACATCACACTGTTCTCCACGGGATGATGACCATGGACGCTGACTGAAAGCTCATCTCAGGAGACTGTTAGCTGCTGAGATGAGTGGTCCATTTTGATAAATCAAACAAAATCTAAACAGTTAATTTCTCACCTAAAAATACTATTATATTAATTTACTGATATATTACAGCAGTGATGTTTGTACAGTTGTCTGTACAGCAGAGTTTGAGCGAGACTCAAACTCTGCTGTACAGATTGATGTGAAATGCATGCTAAGATACTTGTCTAAATTGTTAGCCTAGCTTAGCACAAAGACAGTAAGCAGGGGGAAACTGTTAGCCTAATTTAGCACAAAGACTTCCAACAGCTCCACATCTGTCACTGAACTAAGTGTACTGTAACTCAGGTGATATTAGTTTCATCAGCGTTAATAAATGTTGGTGATGTCAACATGTTACCTGTTCAGGTGTCCAGCTGTCCTGTCCTCCTCTGTCTGTCCATCCTTCTCTTCTCTTCCTCTTCCTGTCAGAAAACAGGAGGGTTTTTAAAACCAGGTTTCTGGATTTATAGTGAAATACTAAACTTTAAAGGCATAGTGACATAAAAACAAATTTTCAGTCCATGTTTAACTGTCCACTATTCTCTTGGTTTATTTTTATACAGTTGTGATGAGTCGTCTTTAACTTGGCAGCGGTTACATACATGTACCCAATCAGATTTTTTTTCCGTTAATGGTTTTTGGGGGAGTTTTTCTTTATCTGGATCCAAGGATAGGGTCTTCATATGCTGTATAGATTGTAAAGCCCCTGGAGGCTAATTTGTGGTACTGGACTATATAAATAAAACTGACTTGACGTGATTTGGGGTGACTAGTTAACCTGCCCATCCTGCACACCTGACTGTTAGCTCGTGGGTGCTAGAAGCTAACAGAGCAACATCATGTTAATCTCCAGAGGAAGTGGTTCAGGTCTAACTGATTCATAATCTAACATTGAGAGGAACACACTATTAACACTTTAATTACTACATCATATTTTGGTTCCATTATTTAACCCTTAGAAAACTTTAGAGACCATCAGAGGCCCTTAGAGACCTTTAGAGACCTGCCTGCGACCAGTAATATATATATATATATATAAAAATAACAGTAATATATATATCTCTGACATTATGAGCTCAGCTGGTGTTTCTTCTTGAAGAGAAACATGTTGTTTCTCGTTAAAACACATTCTATAAAACGTTAATTTAAATGTTGTTGAACTGAGACCTGGTTTGTGCCTCACCTGTCTGTTACTACAGGTGTGTTTTATAAACCACCCTGCTGACTGACAGGTAGGTGGGTGTGGCCTCTAACAACATAAACACTCACTAAAGTCACACCTGTCAATCATGTTGTTGCCATAAAGCTGCTGCCTGTCCATCAAAACATTTTCCTCTTCCTCCTCTTCTGGCTCTGCCTCCTCAGGTGTGTCCAGGTATTTGCTCCAGCGGCTCACCTGAGTGTGTGTCGCCTGGAGACAGTGTTACAATCTTCATTAGATATTTTTGAATATTGAAGCAATAAAACTAAATTAAGACAGTTTAGGACATTTAGAAACACAACACCTGAGTGTGTGTGTGTGTGTGTTGGGGGGTGCTCACCTGGTTGTGTTCCTCAGGTTCATCCTCTCCATCTGCCTCCACCTGCTTCCTGTTAACAACCATCAGAACATCAGGAGGCAGTGACAGGTGAGAACACCTGGTAAACAGGTAAACAGTGATGGATATTTGGACTAAAAAAGCTGCTGTGTATTGTGGGACATGTTGGTTACCATAGCGACCAGGTGTTGTGCTCCTGCTCCTCCATCATGGCTCCTCTCATGGCGTTCAGTTTCTGAACGTGACGTCTGCAGTCGGCCCCGGAGCCCCGCCCAAACTCCTGTTAACCAATCAGTACACAGTCCTACAGGTGACACTCTCTTCATGATACTCTAAATACCTGTTGTTACCTGTTGGTATATACACCGATCAGCCATAACATTATGACCACCTGCCTAATATTGTGTAGGTCCCCCTTTTGCCGCCAAAACAGCCCTGACTCGTCGAGGCATGGACTCCACTAGACCTCTGAAGGTGTGCTGTGGTATCTGGCACCAAGATGTTAGAAGCAGATCCTTTAAGTCCTGTAAGTTGCGAGGTGGGGCCTCCATGGATTGGACTTGTTTGTCCAGCACATCCCACAGATGCTCGATTGGATTGAGATCTGGTGCCATGTCTTCCCCAGGTAAGCGACACACATGCACCTGGCCATCCACATGATGTAAAAGAAAACGTGATTCATCAGACCAGGCCACCTTCTTCCATTGCTCCGTGGTCCAGTTCTGATGCTCACATGTCCATTGTAGGCGCTTTCGGCGGTGGACATGGGTCAGCATGGGCACCCTGACCGGTCTGCGGCTACGCAGCCCCATACGCAACAAGCTGCAATGCACTGTGTGTTCTGACACCTTTCTATCAGAACCAGCATTAACTTTTTCAGCAATTTGAGCTACAATAGCTCTTCTGTTGGATTGGACCACATGGGCCAGCCTTCGCTCCCCATGCGCATCAATGAGCCTTGGCCGCCCATGACCCTGTCGCCAGTTCACTGGTTTTCCTTCCTTGGACCACTTTTGGTAGGTACTGACCACTGCAGACCGGGAACACCCCACAAGAGCTGCAGTTTTGGAGATGCTCTGACCCAATCGTCTAGCCATCACAATTTGGCCCTTTTCAAAGTCGCTCACATCCTCACGCTTGCCCATTTTTCCTGCTTCCAACACATCAACTTTGAGGACAAAATGTTCACTTGCTGCCTAATATATCCCACCCACTGACAGGTGCCATTGTAACAAGATAATCAATGTTCTTCACTTCACCTGTCAGTGGTCATAATGTTATGGCTGATGGATGTATCAGCTGACACCAGTACTGTGGTTATGATCCAGTTTCATTCAGCTGTTTTCCGTAGTTTTCTCTGGGCCCCTACTTAATCTTACTAGCGATGACATGTATATTCGCATGTCATCATTCAACCACTGGTTGTCGAGGTGGTGACCAGGTAATGATGCGGGCTTTGTAGATAACTGGCGGACCTTCTGGAGAAGACCTGTGCTGTGTCCCAAATCGCGTTCTTGCGTACTCAAACTTAGTATTTTGAGTGCATAAGTGCGTTCACACTGGTAAGTATGGCAAAATGCAGTATACTGTAAGTACCTGGATGGTGTACACAAAACGGCCAGAAAGTTGAGTGCACACTTCTCACCCTCAACGGTCGCCATCTTGGCTACGTAGCGGAAGGGGAGGACCACCAACGTATGAAAATGGCGGCCGCGGTTGCGATTGTTACGGCTAAAAGTAAAAGCACGTTCATTTTTTATTCATTTTTAATATAACTGAACTGAAATCAAGTGAGCAAACAAGCTGGCAGATATTTCAGTGTGCGGCAATCGCGGTAAAATGTTGGCGATAATGCTCCGCCTGGTTGCAATCCGCCATTAAAAAGAAGAAGAAGAAGAAGATGCGGTCAAAGGTTGTGATCGTCATTTTTCCGTTAAGCACACAACAGCAGTATTCGATTTGAGACAACACTACCCTGTCAAAATTAACGCACTACACAAGTCAGCACATAGTGTACACAGTATACTGCATGTAAGTGTACTGACGGAAGTACGCGATTTGAGACACAGCACTGGTCTGATTAGGAGAGATGGCATTCATCCCACTTTGGATGGAGCCGCTCTCATATCTAGAAATCTGGCCGAATTTATTAGTGGCCCAAAGCCATGACAGCTCAGAGTTCAGACCACAGACTTAATACAGTCTGTGGTCCAGACCAGGAGGCAGAGCTACAGTCCTACACGCTTCTCTGCGCTTCCATTAGAGCAGTTACCCACCCTAAACTCCACAGAGAGGTTGTCTGCCCCCCCACCACTTAAATTATTTAAATCAAAAGTAAACAGAAGAGTTACACATAAAAACCTAATAAAAAGTAAAACCACCACTGCAACAGTACAACAAAATCGGAGAACTAAATGTGGACTCTTAAACATCAGATCTCTCTCATCTAAAGCTGTTCTAGTGAACGACCTAATATCAGATCATAATATTGATTTATTTTGTCTTACTGAAACCTGGCTGTGTCACGATGAATACATTAGCCTAAATGAATCCACTCCCCCCAATCACATTAATACTCACATTCCTCGAGGCACAGGCCGAGGAGGTGGAGTTACAGCCATCTTCGACTCAAGCCTATTAATCAAACCTAAACCTAAACTAAATTATAACTCGTTCGAAAGCCTTGTTCTTAGTCTTTCACACCCAACCTGGAAAACACCACAGCCAATTCTATTTGTTATAGTGTACCGAGCTCCTGGACCGTATTCTGAATTTTTATCTGAATTCTCAGAGTTCTTATCAGGTTTAGTCCTTAAAACAGATAAAATAATTATTGTAGGTGATTTTAATATTCATGTGGATGTAGAAAATGATAGCCTTAGTACTGCGTTTATCTCATTATTCTATCTTGTTGATAGTGCTGCAGGCTCACTGTGAATAACACTCGACTCTATCGCCCCTCTAAAAAAGAAGATAATAAAACAGAGGAGGTTAGCTCCATGGTATAACCCGCAAATTAAAGCTAACATCGTGAAAACTTGAAAGGAAATGGCGTTCCACCAATCTGGAAGAATCACGTTCAGCCTGGCAAGATAGTCTTAAAATCTATAGGAAGGCCCTCCGTAATGCCAGAGCAGCCTACTACTCATCATTAATAGAGAAAAATAAGAACAACCCCAGGTTTCTGTTCAGCACTGTAGCCAGGCTGACAGAGAGTCACAGCTCTGTTGAGCCATGTATTCCTATAGACCTCAGTAGTAATGACTTTATGAGCTTCTTTAATGATAAAATTCTAACTATTAGAGACAGAATTCAGCACCTCCTGCTCTTAGTTGGTACTGACTTATCACCAAACACAGGAATCTTAGAAACCACGTAAAACCTGATGTACATTTAGACTGCTTTTCTCCCATCAACCTTAATCAACTAACTTCAATGATTTCTTCATCTAAGCCATCAACGTGTCTCTTAGACCCCATCCCAACTAGGCTGCTTAAAGAAGTTTTACCCTTAGTTAGCACTTCTTTACTAGATATGATCAATCTGTCCTTATTAAAAGGCTATGTGCCACAGTCCTTTAAAGTAGCTGTAATTAAACCTCTTCTTAAAAAGTCCACTCTTGACCCAGGGGTTTTGTCAAATTTTACACCTATATCTAGCCCTCCTTTTCTCTCCTTGATCCTTGAGAGATCCTTGAGAAAGCAGTCGCCAATCAGTTGTGTGACTTTCTACACAACAACAAGCTGTTTGAGGATTTTCAGTCCGGATTTAGAGCATCATAGCACAGAGACAGCACTGGTGAAAGTTACAAATGACCTTCTAGTTGCATCAGACAATTGACTTGTCTCTGTACTTGTCTTGTTAGATCTTAGTGCTGCATTTGATTCCATTGACCATCACATTCTATTACAGAGACTAGAACATTTAATTGGCATTAAAGGCACCGCACTAAGCTGGTTTAAATCCTATTTATCAGATCGATATCAGTTTGTACATGTTAATGATGAATCCTCTATGCACGCCAAAGTTAGTCACGGAGTTCCACAAGGTTCTGTGCTTGGACCAATTCTGTTTACCTTATATATGCTTCCTTTAGGCAATATTATTAGGAAGCACTCCATAAATTTTCATTGTTATGCAGATGATACCCAGTTATATTTATCGATGAAGCCAGAGACCATTTGGCCATCACAATAGACATTGATATCCCCATCCCCACCCCAAAGCACAAACGCACCATAATTTTCAGAAACCTCAAATCCATCTCTCCCTCAGCTCTCTCAGCCTCCATCACATGCAAGATGTCTGCCTCCCCTCCACCGCCGTCCGATAACCTATCTGGACTACTACAATGACACTCTCTCCTCCTGTCTCAACCAACTGGCTCCCATAAAAACCAAAAAAGTCTCATTCACACACTCAGCTCCCTGGTACACCCCTGAACTCCGCCAAATGAAATCACGAAGACGCCAACTGGAACGACTATACAAGAAAACTAAATTAACAGTTCATCTCCAAGCCTACAAAGACCATCTCCAACAATACAATGAAGCCCTCAAAACAGCTCGTTCCACCTACTACTCACAACTCATAAACTCTGGCTCCAGCAACCCCAAGACTCTTTTCTCCACCATCAGCACCCTCCTCAAACCCTGTGACAACACCTCCTCATCCTTCACAGCCACACAGTGTAACTCCTTCCTCTCATTTTTCCAAACAAAAATCGACACCATTTACAGCAACCTGACCACCTCCAATGCACCTCCCACCTCCCCGTCTGGCTCCCCCCCTTCACCTCTCAGTCCCTATATCAGTTCTCCCCTGTGACCCCAATGCAACTGTCCACCCTCATGGCTGGAATGAACAACTCCACCTGCACTCTGGACCCTATACCATCCAAACTTATCAAGGACTGCCTCCCTGCCATCTCCCCACTCATCACTGCAATCATTAACTCCTCCCTCAGCTCTGGAGCAGCCCCCCCCTCACTCAAACTGGCTGCTGTCACACCCATTCTCAAAAAACCTGGACTCAACCCTGACATCATGTCCAACTTCCGGCCCATCTCCAATCTCCCCTTTCTATCAAAAATCCTTTAATGTGTTGTTGCCACTCAGCTAAAATCCCACCTCATCTCCAATAACCTCTTTGAACCATTTCAATCTGGCTTCCGTTCTAAACACAGCACTGAAACAGCCCTCCTCAAAATCACCAACGACCTCTTCCTCTCCTCAGACTCTGGTAACCTCAGCATCCTCATCCTCCTCGACCTCTCTGCAGCCTTTGACACCATCAGCCACACCATCCTGCTCTTCCGCCTGGAATCATCTCTCAACATCACAGACACTGCACTCTCCTGGCTCACATCCTACCTCACTAACAGACACCAGTTCATCCACATCAATAACTGCACTTCCTCCACTGCTCCTCTGTCCCAAGGCGTCCCCCAGGGTTCGGTGCTTGGTCCCCTCCTCTTCATCCTCTACATCAGACTTGGGCATCTTACGGCCCGCGGGCCACATCCGGCCCGTTGGGCGTCCCTGTCTGGTCCGCGTGAGGGTGAGGTCAATCAGAACATGAATGAAAAAATATTATATAATATAATTTATGCTGTTAATGCTATACAATTGTGTTGCTTTTATTTTGAAAACTGTGCCGTTTTTTTAAATTTACGTGATGCACGTGCGTATTATACATCCATGACTTGCGTGACAGACACAAGTGATGCTGCCAGCTAGCCCTCAAAATGTCAGCTCACGCCAAAAAAAGAAAAGTTGATGCAGAGTGCTGCGTTTTCAACAAGACATGGACTGCTAAATATTTATTTACAGAAGTCAAAGGTAAAGCGGTGTGCTTAGTTTGTGGTACACAGGTCGCTGTGTTCAAGGAATACAGTTTGAATCGCCACTACGCGACCAAACACGAGGAGAAATACAAGAACTTGTCTGATGAAGAGCACAAAAACCAACAAGGAATTTTTACAAAACTTTGCGGCTGTCAAGACAAGTTATGTCATATCCCACCAAAATCGCCAGAAAAAGTAAACCGTTTTCTGACGGAGAGTTTATTAAGGAGTGTTTGGTGGACTCTGCAGCACTAATATGCCCGGAGAAAAAGGGCGCATTTGGGGACGTGCCCCTCTCCCGACGCACTGTAACGAGGAGGGTTGAGGACATCGCGGGAAATCTGGAGCTTCAGCTGAAGAACAGAGCGGTCAACTTTGACTGTTTTCCCCTGGCTTTGGATGAGAGCTGCGATGTACGTGACACTGCCCAGCTACTCATCTTCTTACGTGAGATAACTGCAGACTTCAAAACCACGGAGGAGCTGGCAGCCATGCAGTCAATGAAAGGGACAACAACTGGGATTGATTTGTTCACGGAGGTAAATGCATGTTTGGACAAGTTGGGACTCAAATGGGAAAAGCTGGCTGGTGTGACAACGGATGGTTGTCCAAATGTGACTGGGAGAAATGTTGGACTTTTGAAGAGAATGCAAGATAAAGTGACAAATGAACCCTGAGCAGAAATTGACATTTTTGCATTGTATTACACATCAGGAGGTGTTGTGTAAGTCGGTGTTAAAATGAACCATGTTGTTGATGTTGTAACTAAAAGAGTTAACTTCATCAGGGCAAGAGCATTGAATCACAGACAGTTTTTTGCACTTTTGGAGGAAAATGAGACTGAACATGGTGACATAAGCTACCACACAGCTGTCAGGTGGCTCAGCCTGGGCAAAGTGCTGAAAAATGTCACTGAGAGGAGATTCAGGAGTTCTGTGTGAAGAAAGGAAATGGCGTCCCACAGCTTTCAGACACTGATTGGCTGGCAGACCGTGGTTTTGCTGTAGATGTGACTGCACTAATGAATGAACTAAATGTCAAACTGCAATGCAGGGGCCTTTTTGTGCATGAAATGTACAGCGCAGTGAAGGCTGTTATGAGAAAGTTGCAGCTTCTCTCAAGCCAAATGAAGGACAGCATTCTCACCCACTTGCCAACACTGAAGGAAGTCGTACCATCAGCTGATCACCTCCACAGGTACTCATCACTGTTAGAAGCACTGCATGGTGAGTTTTATAAGGCCATTTCAAGACTTTAAAACAGTTGAGAGTGAAATGCACATGGTTTCCTCTCCCTTCACCTGCAGTGTGGATAATGCACCCAGTGATGTTCAGGTGGAACTCATTGACCTGCAGTCTGACACACTGGCAGAGCACTTTAAGTCAGTCTCACTGCCTGAGTTTTACTCTTCTCTCAAAGAGGAGAACTTTCCACACCTGAGGAGGCATGCTCAGAAGATTCTAGTCCTCTTTGGATCTACCTACATATGTGAACAGACATTCTCAGTGATGAAGTTCAACAAATCCAGATACAGATCTTCTCTCACTGATGATCACCTCTCAGCTGTCCTTCGCATATCCACCTCAGACATTCAGCCAGATTTCAATGCACTTGTTCAAGCCCAAGCCAGACTGGATTTCTCTCACTGAACAAGTAAAATGAACTGAAAAACATCAAAAGCTCATTGCTTTTTGTATAAAGTTAAGTTATTAATTGCTTGTCTTTAACATACTGTGAAGCAGTATGTTAAATGTTTTGTTATGTTGTTATGTTTTATGTTTCAGTATTGGTTTGTGAAGATTAACATGTTAAAAATAAATCTTTTCTATTTGACCCACTCCACAATTTCATATATTTATTGTAAGAGAATATCCTTATTCTTTTGAAGTATACATTTCCACAAAAGCCATCACCACCTCTACACTATTATTATATTGCTATTAGTATTATTTTTATTTTATTTTATTAACATCAATACCACTACCACAAGTATTACTTTACATCTCTATGTAGAACTGTACTGTACTATTGTATGTTCTCTTCTTCCTTCTGCACTATTCCATGTCTTAGATTCTCATTTACTTGCATGATTTTCTTTTTATATCTTTGAGCATTGTTGGAGGGAGTGAGAATTAACAATTTCATTGCCATTGACTGATTCACTGTAATTGGTAATTGTTGTGCATGCGACAATAAAGAACTTGAACTTGTATACACTACATCTGATGCACTGCTTCTTCTTGTGATTATCTGTATGGTTCTACTGTGTCTCAGTTCAGTCCAGTTAAATGTGTTTAAAGGATTATTTATATTTCTATAACACTAATGAGCTGACAGTGTGTTGGTGTCAGCTGAAGCTTTATAGTGAGTTTATCTGTTCTGGTTCCTCTCAGACCGTCGCTTTCAGAATAAAAGCTGTAAAAAGCAGCTGAACACTTCCTGCTCAGCAGCAACCAGCAGACAGACTTAGTTAGAGACGAGCTGGGGGACAGAGTGGAGCGTTTAGCAGCTAGATAAACTTATATTTCCCTCAGGAGTTGGTGGAGACTAAACACAGAGCTAACAGAGAGGGAATACTGGACTTAGATTCATCAGGTGACACAAACACCGCTCCACATGAAGAATCATGCTGCTCTGTAACTGCTGGAGGTGGAAATAAGCAGCTGTTTGATCACTAGTTCAACACATCAACTTAAAGCTGATGATGTTCTAATGTTGAGTTCACTACTTGTTTCTGCTGAAAACAATAAAAACATCAGTTAGTGCAGCTTTAAAGAGTTGAAGTTATATTCTGACCTTGAGCAGCGACTGTTTCTCTCCACACAGTTTACAGCTCCACCTGTTTGCCTTCTTCACCTGACAGACACAGCACAGGGTAAACATACACAGGCAGTCTACAGCCATGTTTTCTAATTAATAATTACAAGAATCAGACAAAAAGCAAAAAACATAAAAAGGACAAAAACACAAAACTCAGGACTTTTAATTTGGTGAGACCCAGAGGAAGGAGTGTTTTAAAGAATCTGAAGATAAATTAGAAGAAATGTTTGTGTTTTATAGACTCTGACGTCACTGTTTAAACTGTGTTGTCACGTATTAATATACCATTATAGTCCTTCTGTCATTATAGAAATATATTGAAGAAACATTCATTTCCTTATGGAAGCCGAGAACGGCCGTGCTTGCAATTATTTTTTAATGCCGTTATCTCGAGATCACAAGTTAATTATTCCGTTATCTCGAGAAAACGAGCTTTGTTATCTCGAAATCACAAGTTAATTATTCCGTTATCTCAGGAAATGAGCATTGCTTTCTCGAGATCACGAGATAATCAACCCGTTATCACATGAAAACAAAAGGTCGTTTCCTCTTATTGTCCTTATTGTTAATCAGTGATCAGGAGTGCCATGCCAGCATGCTTAGATGACGTCTTGACGGCCTACTCCTTGATCTGACATTTTCAACTTAAATCTGTTGCCGTCAAGACGTCATCTAAGCATGCTGGCATGGCAGGTACAAACTAACAGCCAGGCTAAAATCACATGGGCTAAAGCAAAATAATTGCAAGCACGGCCGTTCTCGGCTTCCGTATTTCCTTTTTATCAGTATTTGTTTAGTTTTTTTTAACTTCTTATTTCATCTATTATATTTATCATCAAATATTTTTTAAATTATAATGTTTATCAGTTATCAGCACTCATGTATCAGGTATTGTCTGAGTTAGTTTGTACCTGAAGTGTTTTGGACACTTAGATACTGTCGAATAAAGTTTCATGAAAAAAAAGACAGAATTAAAAATAATAGTCTAGATTTTAACTTTAAAGTCCGGAAGCAGTAACTCTTAGTGAAATTATTAGAAATCATTCAACATTATCGACAAACAACCAACCGTGACCGATTCACCAGCAGTTTACGTTAGCCTGTTATCCTGGCTGTTAGCCTTTAGCCCATGGGATTTTAGCCTGGCTGTTAGCCTCCAGCCCATGGGATTTTAGCCTGGCTGTTAGCCTTCAACCTGGCTGTTAGCCTTTAGCCCATGTGATTTTAGCCTGGCCGTTAGCCTCCAGCCCATGGGATTTTAGCCTGGCTGTTAGCCTTCAACCTGGCTGTTAGCCTTTAGCCCATGTGATTTTAGCCTGGCTGTTAGCCTCCAGCCCATGGGATTTTAGCCTGACTGTTAGCCTTTAGCCTGTAGTTCTGTTTATTAGTTGTTTATTTGTTACCTGTTGAACCTGGAAGCTCTGACAGGAAAAACACTGGAGGACGTGAAACTCCTGAACCATGATGGACAGGTATTAAACGGCTCCGGTTCTGGTTCTGGTGGTAATTCTCCGATCCGGCTGAGTTTTCCCGGGTCTGTTTGAACCGCGGTGACACGTCACACTGTACGTCACAGCGGCAGCAGTGAGTGGTGAATCGGCGCACAGCGCCTCCTGCAGATATATATATATTTTATATATATATACTGTATATAAAACACACATTAGAATAATTAAATGTTCCACCTGAGGTCACTATTTGCTCAACAGTCCAGGAACCTTCCTAAAGATTTTTAATATTATTTATACTATACTATATTTTTATATATACTATATTTATCTTATTACATTATTTTATATATTGTTTCCTTTGTAGATAATTATAGGAAACTATGGGACCTGTAAAATAAATTGTTTCCCAATTTGATACATTAATCCACATCTACATCTGAAAATACAGAAAGATAATATAAATAATAATATATGAATAATATATATAAATAATATAATAAATGAAAAAAGACCAACCACTGCTGATGCATGATGATGGGATTTTCCTCTAGTTTCATACCATCTATAATCATCCAACAAATCTTAGGAGTGTTGAGAAATGTGTGTAACACTTTGTAAACAAAATAAAGAGTGTAATAATCAGAATATAATAACATAATTATAAAAAAGAGTTGACGATGTACAAATGAAACCATCCAACAGATTTGTCTTTTTAAACAAAATAAACCTGTTTTCATGTGAAATGAACAGAAACTAAAAGTCTGACTGCAGCTGAACTTTGACCTTTGCTACTTTCACTTCTTATTTGTAAATCAATAAGCACGGGACCACAGAAGAAGAAAAGTGAATTTACTTCAGTATTTATTAGAGATCAATAACTGATCAATAAAAGGGATTTTAAAAGCAGATTGGTTGAAGACAACAGAGAAACAAAAATGAATAAAAACTCTGACATCATCGTTTCAACAGGAAGTAAACAGGAGTGATGTCATCAGAAACAGGCAGCAGAGACAAACAAACAAGGCTTCAGTGATGTCAAAATAAAAGTCTACAGGTGTGAACTCACCTGAGTGAAACAGGTACATGAGTTCATTCAGGTAATACGACCTCATGATTAATATACAGTTAATATATCTGAGCTGTACAGAAAGAAACTAAAACATTTAAACATTAAACAAGTTATTTTCTCTAGATAATTGTTCACTTTCTTATTCAGTCATTTTTATGTTAGAGTCCATAAGGTTTATTTTCTAAAAATAAATAAAAACTCTCCCAGTTGAGAATATTTCAGCCTGTTTCCAACATGAACCATCTTATTGAATTAAACTTTTATTTGCGTTGCCTCAGCTGAATGGACCCTGGTTATCTGAGTTTGTCCTCTTTCTGTTTTATTCAGTCTTTTAAAGAAATAAATAATTTGTCAGAAACGTTGAAATTTTCTCTCTCAGATTATTTCACTTATTTTAAGAAAATTAGGTTTAGGACTCGATTATAGACAGAAATCATTTGATTATATGGAGATGATTTTGTTTTTTAACTTGTTAAAAAAAGTTGGTTCAACAAAAAACACGTGTTGAGAGTTTGGGGCTTCCGTAGTTCTGTCAGCACACTTTACCTGCTTTACCTGCTCGTCTGTTAGTGTTTGTTTGTTAGTTTTTAGTCCAGTTGATCCTCCAAAGACTCAGACTGTTTATATACATCTAACCTGCAGAGACCTACTGATCCACCTGCTGATCCACCTACTGATCCACCAGCTGATCCACCTGCTGATCCACCTGCTAATCCACCTGCTGATCCAAATACTGCTCCACCTGCTGATCTACCTACTGATCTACCTACTGATCCACCAGCTGTTCCACCTGCTGATCCAACTACTGCTCCACCTGCTGATCCACCTGCTAATCTACCTGCTGATCCAACTACTGCTCCACCTGCTGATCTACCTACTGATCCACCTGCTGATCCTGAGTGGAGCTGAGTTCTGCAACAGCGGACAGGACCTGTGTTTACCTGGAGTGGAGATCCAGGTGTTTATTTATAATGATCAGTTTTATATCTGGTCTCTGATCTGATTGTGGGTAATTTGTTGCTGTTTGCTGTTAAAACAACTAAATACTTCCTCCATCTCTTTCACATTAAAAGCCCTCCATAATCGTGTCCCTGAAGGGCTTTAACTGTGAAACACCTGCAGGAAGTGATACAGTCACCTGGACTGTTTTAAAGTGACGTCAGCAGATTTGTTGGTTCAGCTGTGTTCAGTCTCAGATGGAGGTCTCTCTGTCTCTGCAGGTCCGACCAGCCAATCAGAGTCTGAGTCTGTCAGTGTGACATCAAATGCTTCAATTAGGAGCTGACATCATCACAAATCACATGGTCAGATCAGCTGATTATCTTTAAATCAAGGATCTGTATTGGTCCTGACTCACCTGAGCAGAGCATCCCTGCTGCCTCAGTCTCAAACAAACACACGAGGACAGGTGAGTCAGACAGTCAGGTGGAGGTGAGTCAGGTGGACAGGTGGATGTGAGTCAGGTAGTCAGGTGAAGGTAAGTCAGGTGGTCAGGCGTTCAGGCGGACAGGTGGTCAGATGGAGGTAAGTCAGGTGGAGGTGAGTCAGGTAGTCAGGTGGTCAGGTGGTCAGGTGGAGGTGAGGCAGGTAGTCAGGTAGTCAGGGGGTCAGGTGGTCAGGTGGAGGTGAGGCAGGTAGTCAGGTAGTCAGGTGGTCAGGTGGAGGTGAGTCAGATGGAGTTCTGAGTGAGTTCATGGTCGGAGGTGGAGCTTGTCTGACGCTCCACCGCCCGCAGGGCTTTACAGGCAGATATCTTGTTCTGGATGTCCCTCTTTTTCTCGAAGTAGTCGACAAGCGGCGGCTCCGTCAGCAGTGACGCCAGCACCTGCTCGAAGGTGATTGACCAATCAACATCCAGCACGCTGCCCTGCCTCTGCTCACCGCCGCCGATCAGCACTGTGTCATCTGCGATGTCCTCGCACTGCAGTGAGCCGGAGCTCACCACCGAGTACGACGACACTGATATGTCGTCTTTGGTTTCCTCGTCGGATGTCTGTGGAGCCGCCGGCTCCAGCTGAGCGTCGGCCAGAGCACGGCACACCTGAGAATCACCTGACTCCCCCTCGCCTGGCCCCTCCTCCCTCTGAGGGTCAGGGGACGGAGCCTGAGCGGCAGCGTCATCTGTCTTCTTGCTGCCGTTGTTGAACTTCTTGCCGACCTCTCCGATCCGCAGCAGCAGGCTGGCGACGGTGGCGATGGAGTGATAGAGCTGCTGCTCCAGAGGCTCCTCACTGAACATGTTGTACAGAGTCTTACACAAGTCTATGAACTGCTCCTGCAGGGAGACAGACAGGGAGAGAGACAGACAGGGCAAGAGAGAGAGACAGGTTAACACACTCAGATGACTACACTTGAACCTGAACCTGAAGCTGATCAGGTTCAACCTCCTCACCTGGTTCATCCTGGGCAGGTCTTTGATGGTCTCAGTCTTGGGTTCCTTCTCTTTGGCCCACATCCTCAGGTAGTACCTGTAGTCCTTCACCTTCTCCTCTGAAACAACACACAGGTCAGGGGTCAGAGGTCACAGGTCAGGGGTCTTTGTACCTTTAAGAAGAGAAACTAAACAGCAGTTGAAAATCTTTCCACCACAGAGACACTGAAGTCAAAGAGTAACTACAGCCAGTCTGCCCGATAGTACACTATATACTGCAGTACACTAAATACTGCAGTACAAAGGAAAAAGTTGTACAGTAAGTACATATTCGGCCAAAACAGATCTAAGATCAGAGTCATCTGACATAAGTTTTACTGTATAGAAAATATTTTATCATAGAAAAGTGTCAAGTCTGAAGGCCTTTACACACCGGGGACATAACAAATAAACAACACGAAAAAGCGAAATACTCACCTGCGAATATTTACTACATCCAAAAGTAAATTACATAATCTACTCACTACCCTGCATCTGGCGGTGCTACTCCACACGTTGTCCTTGAGTTCATTGTCTTTATAATGTTTGTGTCTTTCGTCATATAAACAAGAAAACACAGAAACACAAACAATCAACAGGTCCAGAGTTGTGATGTGACGTCTGTTCCGCACAACATGATTAGTTGATGCCTTTATTCACCGTGTGAAAGCTCAGAAAAAGCAACCTTGTTCCGAAAAAAAGATTATGTTGCTTTTTTGCCACGTAATATTCACTTTCTGTGTGAAAGTACTTGTGACAAAAACAACAGTTCAAAAAAATATATTGACGTGCGAATTAATCGCACACAAAAAAACGCCTCAGGTGTGTAAAGGCCTTGAGAAAACAGCCGCTGAGATAGCCGTGGCTAGCCTTAGCTACAACCAGTGTTCTAATTACACTGTGGCTTTCGGGAGAGCCCTATTTTTGGGGGGTGGGGGGGTACTGTACACATGTACACACATACATAAATGCACCCACCCACATGCAAAAATATTTACATTTCAATTGATACAGAGAATATTTAGCCTGGGACGACAAAGAAACAGAAACACTATTCACCGTTACAATGCTGTTTTTTTAATCGGTCTCCGAGAAACAATAAAAATGCCATCGCACAGCAGACAGGAAGTCCACCAGACCAGACCAAGGCTGCATCCCATGACAGTTGGGAGCATGCGGCCTGACGCATGGATGGCCACAGCAGGAATAGACAGCATTGTGTTTATTACACACAAATTATCGGACATTGTTATGCGTGAATAAACACGCAACATGGCAAGTGCTTTACTGTCAGCCTATTATTGATTTCAGGGATCTAAATATACAGGAAAAAAACAGTGGCACCAAAAATAACGATATAAATTTCTCAAATGAGTCTTTCAGGGGAGTCGAGCTCCTCGTATTTCGAACCCTGGTTACAACATAAACTAATGTACGGATTGATTTTTGCTGTTATACAGTATGTAATCGAAGAATATCCATTTTGATGAAATACTGACTTTGTGGTAATTCATTTTGTTATCCACATAACTACTTGAGACAGTAGTTTAATCCAAGCATAGAGAAAAAAACTCCTGCTAAAGCTAACTAGCTTAGCACATCTCAGTAGCTGCCGTCTCAGCTTTTTTTCATGTGATTTGGTGGTTAAGCTGCCTTTACATTAAATCCAGATTGTTTGTTCAGAGAGTTTAAAATCTCAGAACCTGTGCAGGTAACAGTGGACCTCATCCACCTGAACCTGGTTCTCAGACTGACTCTAGTCTTTGTCCTGCTTACCCCTCCATATACAGTGATGTCACAGAGTGCAGGCTTGCTTTGGTCACTTCACCTGTACAGGACAGGTACATCACCTGTGCACACGCTTAACAGGAGGCGGGGCATTTACCTTTCTTCTCCTCGCTGTCTCCGCCTCCATCCTTCCCCTCCTCGCCTGCACAGACAGGAAATCATCTTCATCATCCTCATCACAGAAAAGACTATTAAAGTAGTTTCTAAAAAACATTAACTTTGAGATTAAGAAATTAAGTGTTTCAACTGTTAGTTTAAGTGACATCAGACAGACAGACAGACATCAGATTAAAATCAGTGTTGATCAGGATTTTTCCTGCTCTGATCTCCAGCATGTTGCACCACTGGTCACGCCCCCATCAGTGATGTCATAGTACAGGTTAGACACCTGGAGCCGGTCGAATCCGATTTCATTATAACTGAACTTTAAATGACATTAACACAGTATACCTCAACAAAATGTTATGCTGATAACGTCTAAAGACCTTTACACACTGGGAACGTGACGATAAACGACATGAAAATCTAAACTACTCGTATTGGCAGCGATGCAAGATGGATGGATGGATGGATGGATAGATAGATAGCAGAATCAACAGGTCCGCTATCATCATTAGGAGTTGTGACGTGATGTTCGTTCCGCAGTGTGATTGGTTGATGCCTTTATTCACCGTGCAAAAGTTCAGAAAAATCGACCTCATTCCAAAAAAAATTATGTCGATTTTTTGCTGCATAATATTTGAATTCTGTGTGAAAAAACAAGTTCTAAAAAATATATCGACGTGTGAATTAATGGCACGAAGAAAACATCAGTCAGGTTGTATAACAGATATTTCTGTGAACTACATGAAAATTACTGACTCTGAAACACACATTCATGTGTGCAGATAGAAATCAGGATCTACAAAGATTAAGGCCTCTCAGGTAAGTTTAATATATCACCATTCACACATTTGCTGCTCATCAGGATCCGGTCCAGGTTAAAGGAGACTCACTCCTGTAACTCTCACAATTCAGTTCAATTCAGTTATATTTATATAGCGCCATATCATAACAAGGTTATCTCAGGGCACTTTTTCCTGAGATAACCTGCAGGTCTAGACCGACTTTATATTTACAGAGACCCAACAGTTCCCACCATGAGCAGCACTAGGTGACAGTGGCAAGGAAAAACTCCCTTTTAACAGGTAGAAACCTCGAGCAGAACCAGGCTCTGGGTGGGCGGTCATCTGCCTCGACCGGTTGGGTTGAGAGAGAGAGAGAGAGAGAGAGAGAGAGGGAGAGGAACGGAGAGAGAGACAGAGAGCAGGAGGAAAGAGAACATACAGTAGTACAGTACAGTTCTACATAGAGATGTAAAGTAATAGTTGTGGTAATGGTACTGATGTTAATATTAATAAAAATAATACTAATAGCAATATAATAATAGTAATACTAATAATGAGAGCAATAACAATAATAGCAGCAGCGGCTGTTGAGCAGGAACACGGGGGCAGCAGGTGGAGTTAGTGGACACTTTAAAAAAAGAGATATATATTCTTCTTCCCTGTCAAAACCTGGAACCTAGATTACCCAAAATGCAACTCTTCCTCTGACAGTTGGGTGGTAGATTGTGGTGTGTTATGCTAGTAGCGACTAATGTAGCCTGCAGCAGAGATGAGCAGCAGGCTACAGAGGTCTGGTAAGCTCACTTCTTTCTAACGCCACACCATCAGATTGTTTTCAGTTTCAAACTTGTAGTCTTCAGCCCCAACCAATGCTGACTCAAGTGACATCACTTGAGGACATTTATCAGACTGCACACAGCTCCCTCTGAGACACTAAAGGCTTTAAACTACTTGTTTCACATATGTAATAGAACTCCCCAACACCTGGAATTACACTTTAAGCAAAGTAGCAGATTCGGCCATATGCCTAGCCTCCTCCTCCTGCTCCTCCTGGAAGGTCCTAAGATGTTCCCAGACCAGATGGGATATAAGTGTAGTGCCTTCAGTGTGTTCTGGTCTGCCCCGGGGTCTCTTCCTCCACAGGAAGACATCAGGAGGATCCTGATCAGATGCTGAACCACCGCAGCTGGCTCTTTTCTACATGACGGAGCGGCAGTTCTCCTCTGAGCTCCTCACCGGGTCATTTCTGCTGCTTGGATCCACCATCTCTTTCTTTGCCAACAGGATCAGGACCACAACAGTCCAGTATAGCGTACACATCACTGATGATGCTGCACCCATCCACCTGTTGATCTCAATCTCCATCTTACTCTCACTGCTGAACAAGACCCTGACATACTAACTCCTTGTGGCATTGACTCATTCCAACCTCCATCCATCCATTATCTATACCCGCTTATCCTCAGAGGGTTGGACAGGTTGGACAGTCAATCACAGGGCTGACACATAGAGACAGATGACCACGACATTGGGAGAACATGCAAACTCCAGTGTTTTCCAACCGAGCATCATGATCTCTGCCAGAGAAATGGACAAGTCTTCTCTCGAGACTTCCAGCTCTGCCTCCTGTATGGAGAACGTGTCAGTCAGGTTCAGGAGTTCCTCAACAAAGTGTTCCTTCGACCGTCCACCAATATCTTCATTCTGGGTCAGCAGTTCTCTTCCCTGCTGTAAGCAGTTTGGACTGAGTCCTGCATCCCACTCCTGACTTGTCTGACATTTTGTCAAAACCTCTTTGGGACCCTCTAGAGGCCTCCCCAAACTTCTCCCACACCAGTTTTTGTTTCCTCAGAATCTGCAGTCCTTCTAACCTCCTGATATCTGTCTGCTGCTTCAGGAGTCTCCTGGGCAAACCAGCCTGAGAGGACTCCTTCTTCAGCTTGACGGGCTCCTTCGCTGCTTTTGTCCACCAGCAGGTTCTGTGGTTGCTGCCAAGTCAGGCACCTATGATCTTCTGGTCACAACTCTGAGCAGCAAGGACCCCTGAGACAAATTTGTGATATTGTATGAATAAAGTTGACTTGCCTCTAAATCTGTTATTTTTGGAATTTGTGTTAAAGCTTGTGATGCTGCAGTGACTAAGACATTCCTTAAGAGGTAGGACATCAAATACAAACTGACTGATGGGTTTATGAGCAGCTGCTACAGCACAGTCCAGGTGAGAAACAGCTGCTGTGACATCACTGGCTGTGGGCGGGGCCAGAGGAGCAACATGTCTGACAGTACAAGTGTCAGAGTGCAGAGCAACAGCACAAAGACACAAACCTGATGTCACTTCCTGCTGCCCCGAAATGTCCAGATCAGACAGGAAGGAAGATTCTGGAAGGAAACATCACACAAAGAACAAGAAGAAAAAGAAGGAGGAGAAGAAGAAGAAGAGTTGGTGTGTGAGTGACAGAGGAAACATTAAAATCTATTCATGAGAAGATTTTTCATGCCACTCAAACAGAAAGAAACTGACAGACTGATGATGTTTTATATCTACAGGATGTTTCTACAAACCTGATCTGACCGGAGTCACTGCTGACTGCTCATACACGGTCATTTCACACTAACTGTCAGACTAACTCCACTGCTTTGTGTTAATGATCTGCAGATCAGCTGATTCTGGTTTCAGTCTGTTCCTTTTTTGTTACAGCAGGTCTTTAACTGTGTTGTCTAAACCAAAACAGATCTATAGAAATCTGTGAACTTGTCCTGAATCCAGAGCTCACCTGTCAGCAGTGTGGACACAATGGAGGTGCGTACAACTGTAGTAGTAGTAGAAATACTGCAGTAAGTCTGTCATTTACAGTATCTATCGATGTGTTTACCTCGTGGTACGTCCTCAGTGAAGAAGTGTGTTGCCTCCAGAGCAGACTCCGCCTCTTCAGGACATAGAGCTGCAGCACAAACAAACAAACAAACAGACTGAAGCCTCCTGTAGTCCATGCATGACGACCTGGTATTCATACACTAGAAGGTCTCAGTCTGGTCGGTAGGTTTCACAGTTACACCAACGCTTAATTTTAGGAACACACACACACAGACACACACACACACTAACATGTCCAGGTGAGCTGTGTGACTGATACCTGGTGGGAGGTGGAGCTTGTACAGCAGTTTGAGTTTCTCTGTCATGTCTCCATGATACATCCCACCTGCAGACACAAACCAACACTGAGCATCAACACTGAATCCAGATATTGACAAAACCCGCTGAAGAGACTGAGTTTAGCAGAGAATCAGAGCAGCTCTGAGTTAAACCGTCCTGTGTCATGACTCACTGAGTCCAGTGATGAACTCTTTGAAGTTGACCAGTCCATCCTGGTTCTGGTCCAGGAGTCTAAAGAGACGGGCCGACAGTGTAGGGGTGTGGCCTCCACAGATCCAGGGAGCGAGTGCGGTGAACAGCTGGGTGAACTGAGCCGGGTCGATGCGGTACTGCTCCAGGTACGGCAGGCTGGGATCATGGCGCTCAGCTGCAGAGCTGCTGGAGCCCCAATAACAGCTTGTCATGTGTTTGGACTGAAGGAGAGAGAGAGGTGTTAAACTCTGAGCAACCCTTCCTCTTCCTCTCTTTTTAGGGTTAGGGTTAGAAAGAATGTCATTGGTCGCTCGTAGTAATGCGGTCTCAGTACTATGCTTATGGCGAAAGCCAGATTGAAATTTATCAAAGATTTTATGACCTTCAACCAACTCCAGAAGTTGGTCTGTAATGATTTTTTCTAGGATTTTGGATAAAAATGGTAGCTTGGAGATTGGCCTATAATTCTGTAATTGGGTTGGATCGAGAGAGGGTTGTTTTGAGAAGTGGCTGAACACTAGCAATTTTAAAATTGTCAGGTACCGGATGTGAGAGAGTAGTTAGATATATAATAATAGAGAGCAGGCTGGGACCTAAGACAGGAAGGACGGAATTTAGAAATTTTGTGGGGACTATATCACAGGGACTAGAGGAGGGACGAGTGTGAGCTACAGTGTTTAAAAGGGTCTGGAGGCATGTAGGAGCAAATTCAGACTAATGTAGGATGGCTGAATGGGGCGGCTGGTAAAACAGTCGGGGGAAAATTGGACCTCAGACCATCGATCTTGCCAAAAAAAAGACATTTTCACATTCATTGGAAGATGAGGTGGAAATTTTAGAAAGAGATGGTTTTACAAGCTTGTTAATAGTACCAAACAGAAACCTTATGTTATGTTTATTACTATTAATCAATCCAGAAAAGTAGGCAGCTCGCGCATCTATAATGATATGGCTCAGTTTAAACAGTAGCTCCTTCATATGGAGTTGGTGAACTACAAGTTTTGATTTTTTCCATCTACATTCAGCCTTCCTATATTCCCTTCTTTGTTGTCTGATGCTTTCATTGATCCCAGGGGTTATATTAACAACTGGAACAGCCCTGGAAGTGTATGGAGTGGAAAAATCAAGGGCTGATGAACACACATCATTAAACCTAACTTGGTCATTAATATTGGCAATGTGAGGAGGGCATTTGGCCAGACTAGAAAAGTAGGTGGAAAACGTGGCTGTGGACTGCTCATTAAAGATGCGAGAGTGGGTTATACGTTTCTGGGATATTGTAGTAGGTAGTAAGGGTGTATCAAAGATAATACATTTATGATCAGAAATAAAATCAATCTTGTTCTGTGAATTAAGAGAGTTTGATGGATTGTCAATATGAATGTTGAAGTCACCAACTATAATGGTCCTTTCAAATTTAAGCACAAGAGAGGACAGTAACTCAGAGAATTCATTGAGAAAACCCATATTTGAATTGGAGGGTCGATAAATGATTACACAGCAAATTGGGCTGTCACACACAATTTTAAAAGTTAAGCTTTCAAAACTGTTAAAAGAACCAAAACTGAATGGTATATAAGTGAGATGATTCTTAAAAACAGCTGCAGTACTCCCACCACGACCTGTTAACCTAGGTGCATTCAGAAATTTTAGAATTAATATGGTTTAAAGATGGCGTGGCGTGGAGAGGTGCCGGAGACAGGTCGGGCAGCCCCAGATCAGCATGTTTTGTTGGGCCCCATGCTATGTGTGCTGTCCTTTTTCAAACAAAGAAATGGGAGGATAAGATGTGGAAGGCATCGTGACAAACAAAGATTGTTCCCTCCGAAACAACAAGCTGACTCCGAACAACAAATACACGTACTATATATGTTTTTCTGTGGATTATGGCACTTGGCTGTGGAACTTATGCATGGGATCCTGGCTGAAGAGCAGATGTCAGTGACTGATACAACTGCGGATGAGGACCCCATACCAGATCAGGGACATGCGGCTGCCAGGCAAATGCCCGTTATGACTCCTGCTTCGTTGGATGGGGAAAGGGAAGCCACACAGAGAACTCTGGCAGTCCCAAAATGCTTAAGAATAAGCCCACAGGACTTAACAACAACTATTAGGACTGACTCCACAAGACAGGAACACGGAATAGGACAGTACCCTAAAACTAACAACTCCAGAAGAAGATTAGTGAGTAAACATAAATTTCATCAAATTTTTCCAACTGTGAATCATGCAAAAGTCATATGGGACAGAGATACTAAACCTAGGGGCATATTTGGTGGGCATCTTAACGTTTGCAGTTTACTCCCTAAACATGATGAAATTAAAACACTACTAATGGACTAAAATCTGCACTTTCTGTGCCTTAGTGAAACTTGGCTTCATAGTAGGATTTAAACCAGCTTAATTGATGTTCCTGGGTACAAATGCTATAGGAAAGATAGAAAAACTGGCAAAGGAGGGGGAGTTGTAATCTACATTAAAAACTCTATTAAATGTACAGAAATTGCGTTGGATTATGATTTGCAAATTGAATATCTCTGCCGCAATGTTTGTCTATCGCCTCAAATGCACTTTCGGATCATGGTTTTATATAATCCTCCTGCTTGTGACAGTGCATTTTATGATAATTTAGAGAAATTACTAAAAATAACCCCCCATAAATCTGAAGTTTTAATTTTTGGAGATTTTAACATTGATTGGTCGGATAAAAGCAAGAGAAGAACACTTAAAATGTTGATGACAAAGTTTGACTTCAATCAAATTGTCAAAGGTGCTACAAGAATCACAAAATCTACCAGGTCACAAATTGATTTAATTTTGTCTAACAGGGAAGAACGGATAATTAAGTCATATAATTTCTTCACTGGCTTGTCTGATCACAACATGATTTTAACATCTAGGAAGTTGACTAAAAAACGTTTTCCAACTTTCAGTCAATCTAAAACCTATGTACTAGCTATTCTAAAACGTGATCTTCCAATTCTGGAGTGAACTAAATAAAGTGCAGTGGGACAGGGATAGGGATGATGTACATACTTGTTGTGATGAATTAATGAATGTAGTTGAAGGGATTATTGGCAAGTTTCTAAAAAAGCATAAGAACTAGGAAATCCTCTTTACCTTGGGTAAGTGAGTCAATTCGAAAACCTATGAAACAAAGGGATCTGGCTCTTCAAACTGCAATGAGAAGTCACTCAAATATTGATATGGCTGTATATAAAGGTCTAAGAAATCGTGTTACTAAAGAATTAAGAAATGCAAAGCTGAATATTATATCTCAGTAATCACAGAGGCCAGAGGGCATTGTTCTGCAATGTGGAAGCAAATAAATGGTACAATAAAACCGTTAGGCAAATCGACAACAATATGTGAACTTAAAATTGGAAATCAGTTGGTTTCTGGCAACAAACAAATTGCTCATGAATTCATTAGGTTTTTTGCTTCCTCTGTTGAGGAGCTTGCTGGCAATTTTAAAGTTTCCAGTGTGGAACTACCTGCCCCAAAACATGCATGTGCCACCGTCTTTACACTACAACAAACAAGTCAGACTGAAGTCCTTGCAGTAATAGATAAACTTGCCAATAGTCACTCGAAAGATCTTTTTCACCTGGATACTTTTTAAAAAAACAAAAACATTTTGGTAAAACCTCTTGCTCATCTCATCAACCTTTCCATTACCAGTGGGAGTTTCCCCAGTAAATGGAAGCTAGCAAGAGTGATACCAATTTTTGAGTCAGGAGCAGTTGATCAGGTATGCAACTATTGACCAATTAGTATCCTACCTGTATTTTCTAAAGTTCTGGAAAAAGTTGTAGCTAACCAGTTGATGAAGTATGTAGAATCAAATAATTATCTACATCCATTACAGTTTGGCTTCCGTCCATGTCATTCTACAGAGACTGCTAATTGCTCTCTTATAGATCAGCTTAAATCATCATTTGATAAAGGCGACGTAGTTGGGGCAGTCTTTCTGGATCTTAAAAAGGCATGTGACACATTAAATCATAATATTCTTATTCATAAACTCTCAAAATTTAATTTCTCTGACAAAACTTTACAGTGGTTTCAATCTTATCTTTCCAACCGTGAACAATGTGTTATTATTAATAATGAGAAATCATCTTTTTTAAAGATTCAACCAGGAGTCCCACAAGGTTCTGTTCTTGGTCCACTTCTTTTCAGTTTATATATAAATGACTGACCACAATCATGTCTTGGAGCAGGTTTTCAGATGTATGCAGTTATATGGTTCTGGTAAAACTACTCTGTCAGTTTCCACACAGCTGTCATATCATTTACAGTCTATAGCAGAATGGTTTGAAAAATCATGTCTTACACTCAATGTCAAGAAAACTGTGTCAGTTTGCTTTTCGTCCAGGGCTCGGCCCTCAATAGAGGCTAATGAGTTAAATCTACAGATTAATGGGCAACGTATTGAAGAGATCTCAGAGGTAAAATATCTCAGCCTTGTATTAGATTCCCACCTAAAATTTGAGAAGCACGTTAAAATGGTGAGCAGGGTTGCAAAAGCAAATTTACATACATTTAGACTTATTAGAGACTGCCTACCATTCCATGCTGCAAATAGTTTCATGCACTCTATGATCTTTTCACATTGAAGTTATTGTGTAACTTCTTGGTCACAAGCAGCAGCTACAATAACCGAGCCTCTTATGATGATATACAATCGAGCAATTAAAATTTTGGACAGGAAACCAATAAGATCACATCATTGCCGTGTTCTTAAGAAATTAAATATGTTAAGTTTTGATCATTACATTAAATTTGCTAATCTTAAACTTATTTATAAATGTCTACATAACCAGACTCCTGAGGGAGCCAGAGCCTCGGGCTCAGCAACACGTGGAGCATCCAACGGGAAATGTAAGGTGCCTTTGCGTAAATCCTCATTTGGTCAAACAGCTTTTTCTGTTCGGGGGATTAACATGGAATTCGTTACCTACAGAACTCAAACTGGATCCTGATTGGGATCATTTTAAATGTAAACTGAAACAGTTTTTAAAGAGGGATCAGTCATGTAGTCATGAATGATCTGGTGCTTTTGTTTTATGGTGCGTTATTGTATTTGTTTGTGTCTTTTATTGTTCTGTCTGTATTCTCTTGCTGAGTTCTGAGTTTGTGTTTTTAATGTATGTACCTGTTGTTGAGTCTGTGTTTTGTACAGTCTCTTGTGTATGTGTTGCTGAGTGTTATATATTTTAAACGCCCATCTAGGGATGGGCATTTCAAATTAGCTTAGGCTATAAATGCTGTGGTGTGCAGCATTGGTATATACTACATACTTGTCCCTATACAAATAAACATTAAATAAATAAACTTATAACTGGGTGGGCAGAGCTCCACTAGAGGTTTAAGCCAGGTCTCAGTAAGGCATAGGAAATCAAGGTTATGGGATGTAATTAGATCATTGAGAATGAAAGATTTATTAGATACAGACAGAGTTTAAAAGAGCAAAGACAACTGGAGTAAGGGGCTTAGCTTAAGTGGAATTACTACAACAGACTGTGATCAAATTATCTGACCTATCAATCAATCAATCAATCAATCAGTCAAAGTTTATTTATATAGCACCTTTCAAACAAATCAAATGCAATTTAAAGTGCTTTACAAGCGATTGACAAAACATAGGAAGTTAAAATGGACATTAGAGACTAATGCACACCAAAACAACCAGAAATACAAGCAAATAATAGAATAGAATACTACACAGAATAAAAACACACAAAAATAAAATAAAATATAATAATAAAATAGTAAAAATGTTAAAAAATAAAAATAAATAAAATAAAAATAAAATAGAATGAAATAAATAGTAATAATCAGCAATAAAATGATGATAAAAAAGAAATAGAATAAAAAGATAACAATGATAAGTAAAATGAGCATAAATAATAAAACCATAGAATTATAAAACACTACATAAAAGCCAGATTAAATAGATGGGTTTTTAGTTTACACTCCTCTCAGATCCTCTGGAAGGCTGTTCTAGCGGCTCAGAGCATAACGGCTGAAAGCAGCATCACCAAATGTTTTTGTTCTGCTTTGTGGAACAGCTAAAAGAGAAGAACTGGAGGATCTGAGGGGCCTTCCCAGTTCATAAACCACAAGCATTTCAGAGAGGTAGTCTGGTGACAGATCATGTAGTGCCTTATAAACTAATAAAGGAATTTTAAAATCAATACGAAAAGTAACAGGTAACCAGTGTAAAGACTTTAAAATAGGTGTAATATGTGCTCTCCTTTTGGTCTTAGCACTCGTGCAGCAGAATTCTGAATTAATTGTAGCTGATTGATTGTATTTTTGGGTAGACCACAAAGGAGAGCATTACAATAGTCTAACCTGCTAGTTATAAAAGCATGCATCAGTCTCTCTGTGTTGCTCAGAGAGAGAAAAGGCCTCGCTTTTGAAATATTCTTCAAATGAAAAAATGCTGTTTTGGTTAAATTTCGCACATGAGCCTTAAAATTACAATCAGAGTCAAAAATTACTCCTAGGTTTCTTGCTTTTTGGCTTGGGTTGAGTCCTAGTGTATTTAGCTTGGAGGCCAGTTTCTCTCTCTGAGCCTTTGAACCAATAATCAGTACTTCTGTTTTATCCTGGTTGAGCTGTAAAAAGTTCTGTGATATCCAGGCCTTTATATCTAAAATACAGTTAAAAAGTGAGCCAATCGGCCCGGTGTCATCAGGAGACACAGCCACATAGAGCTGAGTGTCATCAGCATAGCTGTGGAAAGAGATGCTGTGCTTCCTGATGACACTGCCCAGGGGTAACATGTACAAATTAAAAAGTAACGGTCCTCCACAGGTAACCTCATAGTGTTTGGAGGAGTGGTCATCTATAGATACAAAAAAATTTCTTCCATAGAGGTATGAGGTAAACCAGTTAAAAGCAATTCCAGACAGGCCAACATGCTCACTCAGTCTATCTAAAAGGATCTTGTGGTCTACAGTATCAAAGGCAGAACTCAGGTCAAGAAGCACCAGAACTGAAGGCTTGTTGCGATCAAGGTTTGTTCTGATATCGTTCACTCCTTTTAGTAGTGCTGTCTCTGTGCTGTGATGTGTCCTAAAACCTGATTGAAACATTTCTAATTTAGTGTTTGAGTTTAAAAAGGTACTTAGCTGATTAAAAACTAGTTTCTCTAAAATGGAAGATTTGAAATTGGTCTAAAATTGCGGGGTGTTAAAATATCCAGGTTCCCTTTCTTTAAAAGAGGTTTTACTAATGCAGTTTTAAAACAGTGGGGAAGACACCAAGCTGCAGAGAATGATTTACAATGGCAAGGATGTCTTCAGTTACAGAATTAAAAATAGTTTTAAAAAGGGAAATTGGAATTAGGTCAAGTGAACACGTGGAGGGCTTCAGTTCTGTTACTATTTTCCTGAGAGTTTCAGCATCAACCAGGTCTAAACGTTCCAACTTGACGTTACTCTGTACAGAGGTTACAGGAAAAAGTGCAGTGTGCTTGTTCTGAAGATTTTCTCCCTGAAGTAGCTAGCAAACTCTTCACATTTAGAACCTGGAAGCTCAAGATTGTAGTTAGTTTTGGGATTTACCAGAGAATCTATTGTTCTAAAAAGCAGTCTGGGATTGTGAATGTTGGTGTTTATCAGGTTTGAGAAATATGCTTGCTGTGATGTTCGAATTGCCTTGTTGTATTCTTTGAGTTTTTCAGTGAGTATATCAGTATAGTGTACTGTTTTCATAGTCATTTTCCTGGTTTTCATTGGACCAACTGCGTCAAGCACTGTTTTCATTTTATGGTTAAAATTATTAACTAAGTCTTCACAGGATGACGGTAAGACATTATATTTGTAGTTTGCGATATGTGATGCAAGAGTTGTGGCTACTTCAGGGGTAATGCAGCGTTTTTTAACAAAACGTTCAGTGGTACTTGGCAGAGAATAATCAAAATTGTTAAAAAACACACAGTGGTGGTCAGACAGAGCCAGATCAGTGACAGAGAATATATTAATGTTAAGACCATATGATATAATTAAATCCAGGGTGTGTCGGTATGTTAACATGCTGTTTGAAAGCCATACATTCCAATAATTCTAAAAACTCTTTGGCTCTGGTATCATGATTATCAACATGTATGTTAAAATCACCAATTAAAATGCAGGTATTATAGCTTGTGTGAATGACATAGTAGTTCTGAGAATTCTGTTAAAAAAGAGGGGACAGATAATTTAGGAGATATATATATTGTTACTGCAAGGAGACGAGGTTGAGAATTTAAGAAAGTAGCATTATATTCAAAGGTATGAAATGTGCCTAGGTCCACATCCCTGCCCTTCAGTGTCTCTCTGTAGATTGCAGCTGTCCCTCCACCCTTCTTTCCCTCTCTAAACAAATAGGAAAATTTGTAGTTGGGTGGACACGCCTCAGTCAGTATGGCAGGTGCATCTGTGCCCAGCCAGGTCTCAGTAAGAAAAAGACAGTCCAAGTTGTGATCGTTGATGAGGTCGTTGATAAGAAAATATTTGCTTGTTAATGCCCTTATATTAAAAAGAGCCATGTTGATATGTGTCCATTGCGCAGCCGTGAGTTCCTGTGAATGGGGACTATATTTGGTCCATTTATGACTCTGTTGGTAGTGTTGTGTCAAGTTGAGATGATGGGTTTTATAAAATAAACAGGGGTGGGTCTACTTCTAGGCATAGAAGTAGACTTAGGTCTATTTCTATGCCTAGTTAGACGGCCAGATTTATAAAAAACGGGGATGTTATGTATAATTGACCGATTTAAGCTAGAACCATCTGCATTGAGTGAATTTGCATTATTGTTAGAGGGCCCTGGCACCACATGAGCAACGGAACTGTAGCACGTGGAACCAATTGTACTGGTGATAGGACCCCGGGGATGTCAATAGTTGCAAGACTGGTCCGAGCGAGTGGACATCGTGGGAGTGTTTTGGCTACCTGCTAGCGGAGCACCTGGCTGGGCGACAGTGTGTACGAAATGTCAGTAGAGTCAGTAGCAGTAGAAGACACAGAACGCATAGGGTCAGTCTGCACGACTGCTTCAGCACGACGGAGTGGTGAGTGTTTAAGGACACAGACATAAACACATACACAGACGCGGTCATTGGCTATATCGGCAAATGCATCGATGACGTCGTACCGAGGATTACTGTGCGGACATTCTCCAATCAGAAGCCCTGGGTTAACGGAGAAGTCCGTGCCAAACTTAAAGCACGGACAGACGCCTACAACTCAGGTGGTTTGGAGGAGTACAGGAAGTCCAGGTAAGAGCCATCAGCAGTGCAAAGAGAAAGTACAGGGACAAAGTTGAGTCTCACTACCAGGGCTCCAACACCAGGAGCATGTGGGCCAGATTAAAAACTACAAAAGGAAAATCAGCAGTGCTGAGGTGATGTCTGCATCTCTGCCTGACGAACTGAACACTTTTTATGCCCGCTTTGAGAGCAACTCTCCAGCTGTGGAGGTGCAAAAGGCTCAGGAGGACCACTGCCCACCTGTGATAACCAGGGCAGACGTGTGTAGATCATTTAAACGGATTAACACACGTAAGGCTCCTGGACCTGACGGCATCCCCGGCCAAGCTCTCAAGGTGTGTGCAGACCAGCTGGCAGACGTCTTTGCAGACATTTTCAACATGTCACTGCTCCAGTCTGTAGTCCCCACATGCTTCAAGGAGACCATCATTGTCCCTGTCCCCAAGAGAACCAAAATCCTCTGCCTGAATGACTACCGCCCAGTAGCACTCACCTCCACCATCATGAAGTGCTTTGAGCGGTTAGTCAAATCTTTCATCACCTCTTCCCTCCTAGACTCACTGGACCCACTTCAGTTTGCCTACAGGCCCAACAGGTCAACTGAAGATGCCATCGCCCTCACCCTCCACACTGCCCTCTCCCACCTGGACCAGAGGGACACATATGTGAGAATGCTGTTCATTGACTACAGCTCAGCGTTCAACACCATCGTGCCCTCCAAGCTTGTCACCAAGCTCAGAGACCTCAGGCTCAACAGCACCCTCTGTGACTGGATCCTGAACTTCCTGACGGGAAGACCCCAGGCTGTGCGGATGGGCAGCACCACATCCTCCACCCTGACTCTCAACACCGGCGCTCCCCAGGGCTGTGTGCTCAGCCCTCTGCTGTACTCCCTGTTCACGCATGACTGCGTGGCCACCCACAGCTCCAACACTATCATCAAATTTGCTGACGACACGACCGTCATCGGCCTGATCACCGGCGACGATGAGACGGCCTACAGAGAGGAAGTGAGAGCCCTGACATCTTGGTGCCAGGACAACAACCTCCATCTCAACGTCAGCAAAACAAAGGAGCTGATCGTGGACTTCAGGAGGAGGCAGAGAGAGGAACACTCCCCCCTCTCCATCAACGGGACTACGGTGGAGAGAGTCAGCAGCTTCAGGTTCCTCGGAGTTCACATCTGCGAGGACCTCACCTGGACTCACCACACTGACTTCATCACGAAATCAGCCAGACAGCGGCTCTTCTTCCTCCGCAGGTTGCGGAGGCTCAACATGGACTCCAGGATCCTCTGCAGCTTCTACAGGTGGACCATAGAGAGCATCCTGACTGGCTGCATCACCGCCTGGTACATCAGCTGCAATGCCCTCAACCGTAAGGCTCCACAGAGGGTGGTGAAAGCTGCTCAGCACATCACCAGGACAGAGCTGCCATCCATGGAGGACCTATACACCCAACGTTGTAGGAAGAAGGCCAGCAAGATTATCAAGGACCCCAGTCACCCCAGCCACAGACTGTTCTGTCTGCTGCCATCTGGCCGACGGTTTCGCAGCATTCGAGCCCGAACCACCAGGCTCAGAGACAGCTTCATACCGCGGGCCATAAGACTCTTAAACTCTGTCAAAAGTACCACCACTTCTTAAATAATACATTTCACTTCATATGGTATATATATATATATTTTTTTCTCTATTGTATATATTTTATTGTATATATCTGTTAGTTGTCTAATACTAAGTTTATATTACAGTCGATATATTGTTGTATAACTTATTTAAGGTTTATTTATTTTATTACTCTTGTTTATTATTTATCTTATATTTTTATTTATATTTTTATTTCTTAATCTTTGTTCTTATTGAGTGTCTCTTTCTTGTTTATTTAATATATCATTTTTAGCATTGTTTGGGGAGCCTGGGATTTAAGAATTTCATTGCCAGTGATTGCTGATGTAAATTGTTGTGTAATGACAATAAATTCTTGAATCTTGAATCTTGTAGTGGGTATTAAGTATATGCATAATCCTAACAGGAATACTGTATGAGCCCAGGGAGGTACAGTCAGGTGGCCTCACTACAGGTCAGGAGGTAAAAGCCTTACAGGAGTGCAAAGTCAATTCGATGTTGGTTGATAAAAGGCATGAGCCTTCCTGGGAGGGATGGAGGCCATCCAGTTTAAAAAGCTGATTCCTGTTTAAAAAGGCAGCAAAATTGTCAACAAAGGGGATATCTCTGTTCCTGCAGTAACCCTTTAGCCAGATGTGAAGTTGGCGTAGGCGACTGAACTTTACGTCACCAAAACAAGGGGGCAGGCCGGAAATAATTACCTGCTTCCCGGTGTCCAGCAGGCTGTCCATGAGGCACGTGAAATCCTCTTTGAGAATCTCCGACTGTTGATTTTTGATATTGTTGGTGCCGACCTGGACGACAACAGTAGAGGCGGAGGTGTGTTTTTTAATCAGCTGTAGAGCGGTGGGTGTAATATCCTTTACGCAGGCACCTGGATAGCAAAAAGTTTGGCCACCGCTTACCGCTACATGCCAGACCATAGAGGTGCCAACAACAAGCACCGAGGGCGAGCGCCGCACCTGAGTGTGCAAGCCTGACCACCTGGTGGGCTGGACCCGGGTGGCAACAGGTGAGGCGCAGGCCAAGGTGAGGGCAGAAGGCAGGCAGCCAGGGAGAGCAGCAGCAGAGTCCCTATGGAGAACAGCGGCAGCCGGGCTTGGAGAGCACCGACCTGTTGGAGGGGGAATGGGCGCGGCACTGGGACCAGGAGGCAGCGGGAAGAAAGTGCAATCCGCTGCAGCGGAGGAGCCACCAAACAGGTTGGGAGCGAAAGCCTGGGCAGAAGATGGATGGTCGCTCAACTGGGGAGCGGCTCCGAGTTGCAAGGAGTGGAGCAGGCACGGGACTTGAGTTTAGCCCCAAGGATGGGCCACATGTCATCATTCAGGGTCAGGACTTCGGTTGAAAAGATTGGCTCCCCTCCGACCAAGGCAGAGCCAGACCAGGGAAGAGTGGCATCGTTGTTTGCGACAGATGGTGGACTGGTGTCTCCAATGCCACAGCAGGAGGAGCCCAGTGCAGAGAGATGTTTAGCTTGGGCAGTTGCAACGGATGAAAACCCTAGGATTAGCTCATCCTTGTTCTTAAGCTGCCGTTTCAGCTGTCTGATGTCATCTTGCAGCAGTGAGTATGCCAGCTGGCAATGTCCACACACAGCCATGATGGTGCTCAGCTATTTCAGGCTGTTTCAGACCAAAGCCTTACTTGAGGTGACCGGCTAGCCTAACCACCAGGCTAAAAACAAACCTAGCTAAGCTAGCGGCGGTCAAGGCGGCCCAGAGGAGGTGAGGTTGGCAAGTTTCTAGAGTGTCAGGCCCGAACCGACTGTCGGGCAAATGCTTGACAAACTGATTTAGAAAATGAGCTGCCTTGACCTCTGTAAACACTTCACCAATAACATACATCTCCAGCAGTCTGATTGGCTGCTCAATCCTTTTTGTTGACTTCAACAAATGTATGTTGCTGTGTGTTGCTGTGTGTTGCTGTGTGTGTATCTGTATGTTGCTGAGTGTTGCTGTGTGTGTGTGTATCTGTATGTTGCTGTGTGTTGTTGTGTGTGTGTATCTGTATGTTGCTGTGTGTTGCCGTGTGTGTGTATCTGTATGTTGCTGTGTGTTGCCGTGTGTGTGTATCTGTATGTTGCCGTGTGTGTGTATCTGTATGTTGCCGTGTGTGTGTATCTGTATGTTGCTGTGTGTTACCGTGTGTGTGTATCTGTATGTTGCCGTGTGTGTATCTGTATGTTGCCGTGTTGCACTGGCTGTGAAAACAAATCTCCCTCTGGGACAATAAAATCTAAAATCTAAATCTAAGAAGGTAGTTTCAGGTGTGTAAGCTAAGGCTAAACTATATCCAGCATATCTTTATTTTATTTCATTTTATTTTTGTGGTTAAAGATAGAAACAGTTCAACACAGTAAAGCAGTTTTTGGTCATCAGTTTTTAAAAACATCGGAATATTTTAAATAGTCTTGTTCTGACCTTAAAGAGGCAGTACAGCTCCTCTAGCTCCTCGATACTGAAGGCAGACTCCGTCATCATGGCTCTCACCTGCAAACACACACACACACACACACACACACACACCTATAAACACTGTGTCTACATTAGCATGTTAGAATTAGCCTGCAGCATGCTAACATCACCCACCACGCTCCTCTTGGCTGTGTCCTCCAGTGACTGGATGACCTTTAACCTTTGCTTGAACCTCATCTGCTCAATGACATCAGAGCGCAAGCTGCCAAACTTCTGCTCAGAGAAGAAAAAACTGAGATTACCTCAAAAACACATCCAGCAATTAGACCGAGACGCTGCTGCTTCAGGAGTTAGACCGAGACACTGCTGCTAAAGGATTTAGACCGAGATCATTAAAAGAGATGTATTTCTCTACCTAAGAATATTTTTTGATCATTGTTTTGGGTGTCATTGATTTGACCTATGGGGGAGCAACACACACAGTGACGATGGACAGGGGGACAGCGAACAAGTGTGATGACAGTGAGTCAGTCACTGAGTCAGTCTGACCTCATAGGACGACTTGATGAGATTGAAGATGTCGATCTCAGGCGGAGGATCGTCTCCGCTCGTCAGCAGGGCGTGCAGGTGAGGGATGGGCGGAGCCACTGTCTGTTTATTCACAACATTATCCAGGTACCTGCACACACACACACACAACTTAATTGAATTATTGTTTTTATTTACTCAGCACTTAACAACATGTTTTATACTCAGTTAGACCTTTTAATTATTTATATTCCACTTATTCATATTCCAGTCTGGAGTCCAGTCTGGACTCCAATCTGGACTCCAGTCTGGACTCCAGTCTGGACTCCTACCTGCCCAGGATGGTCATGGCTTCCCCCTCGTCGTTGCAGGACAGCAGGGCGTCCATGTTGTCGTGGAGAACAGCCAACGCCACCTGCAGATAGATTTTCAAACAGGAAGTATTTTAGTTACAAGGGGCAGAGGTCAGAGGGGAAGACTGCTGACTGTGCTGTCTGATGTCCCCTGACACTTTATAACACACCTGACACACCTGTACAGAGAGGTACAGTTCCACTAACACACTGGACACTAAAAATGTGTTACTGGAAATAACACTGTACCCTGGACACTGGAAGCTGAGAAGTAATATTAACATACCGTATTTCCTCAAATAAAAGTTGGGTCTCAAATAATGGCCGGGGAAAACAACAAGGGTGGATAAACTCCTAGTATCTGCTATATAATGTGCCAACTAAGCATATCATCAACATCCATCACTTCAATTGAATAAATTCAACAATGTGTTCATGCTATTTTCAAAACTCTGTTGTTCTGGATTCTTCTAAATGTTATTGTCCTATTTCAGTCACTGTGGGTGTTGACTCAGCCAAACTGTATTTTGTAGTAACGTAAAGGTGCCAGTAGATGGCAGCAGCTACATTTGAAGCACCTATGGGAACCGTGGAAACTACTAAAACAGAAACAACAAATTTCCGTAAATATTTCACAATAAAAGCCTTGTTAAGAAATGGATTCTGTCCAAAGAAATGCTGGAGGGCTTTTCATTTGAAACCAAACAACAAACAGTCAGTAAACAGTCAGTAAGCAGTCAGTCAGTAAACAGTCGGTAAACAGTCAGTAAACAGTCAGTAGGCAGTCAGTCAGTAAATAGTCGGAAACAATCAGTAGACAGTCAGTCAGTCAGTCAGTCAGTAAGCAGTCAGTAAGCAGTCAGTCAGTAAACAGTCAGTAGGCAGTCAGTCAGTAAATCGTTGGTAAACAATCAGTAGACAGTAAACAGTGAGTAAGAAGTCAGTCAGTAAACAGTCGGTAAGCAGTCTGTAGGCAGTCAGTCAGTAAGCAGTCAGTAAACAGTGAGTAAGCAGTCAGTCAGTAAACAGTTGGTAAACAGTCTGTAGGCAGTCAGTCAGTAAACAGTTGGTAAGGTGTAGTGACTCAGACCTGGAAGATGACCTTGATGCCCTCGTAGAAGAAGCAGTCGACCAATAGGACGGCGCTGTCGAAGGGCATCACAGACAGGAAGAGTGTGAGGAACCAGGACAGGCTGATGGTGGAGATGACTCCCAGCTCCTGCATGTGTTCATACAGCAGGGGGAGGAAGGCCCGGGTCAGCTCCTCAAATACCCCCTGATCCACCAGAGCACCTGCAGGGACAGAAACAACTGTCTGATCAGACTGGGACAGCGCCCCCTGTGGCTGCACCTCACTGCAACTGATAAACACTGGCTTGTCTTGGTTCAGATTTAACTCTCCAGTAAGCCATATACTCCATTTATGTCAAAACTCAGACAGAAGATATCAGTATAATGTTTTAAGGTTTTAGAAAGACTGACCATGGTCTATGAGGTGGTGTACATCAGGAGAAACAAGGCTTCCCTGTCTCCTTTAAAGGATGGACTGGTCAAGGATTGCAAGTACCTGGGAGTCCACCTGAGTCATTCTGCACAAACCCTCTCTCACTGCTGCACACTGACACCGGATACTGGATTCCTGCACTAGATACTGAAACTATGAACTGACCATGGACATTGGACACTGACACTGGGCACTGGTACTGAACAATGGATACAGACAATAGACACTGATGCTGGACACTGGAGACCAACAATGGGCACTGGATACTGATACTAACTAAACACTGTCAATGGGCCTTGGATACTGACACTGGATACTTACACCAGACATTGACACTTGGACAGACACTGGGCAATAGACACTGGATACTGACAGTGGACACCGGATTCTGGCACTGGATACTGACACGAGGTCAGAGGTCACAGCAGCAGACTGTTACTCTGGTGTCATTACTGACTTTGACTTTGGTGTCATTACTGACCTCCCCAGTGTTGTTACTGACCCCCAACTCTGGTGTTACTACTGACCCATGACTCTGGTGTTGTTACTAAGCTACATCTCTGGTGTTACTGATCTACGGCTCGAGTGTCATTACTGATTTAAATTCTGGTGTTGTGACTGACCCACGTCTCTTGTGTTGTGACTGACTCACAACTCTGGTGTCGTTACTGACTTACACTCTGGTGTTTTTACTGACCTACAACTCTGGTGTTGTAGTAGTCAGGTAGCATCCGCTCACACAGTGCCACCAACAGCCAGAAAGCTTCCTCCTCCGGACAGTAGAGCAACAGGACGGAGGTGACGATGTTCATCGCCTGGAGGAGGGAGGAGGAGAAAATATGTGTCAGTTTTTATTAATACTTTATTATAAGTATTATTAATTTTACTTATGGCCCACCAGTTTTATGACAAAAAAATACATATTAACTAGAAAAGGCAATTTCTGAAGAAATTGCGGTGTGAATGCTGGCTGTTGAAATGCTGGCTGTTGAAATGCTGACGCTAAACTGAATAGCTGGCTTGAAATGTTGAATAATACTGAAAATGTATGAATGATGTGGAATATAAATGTATGAATGAAGTGGAATATTTTAATGTTTGTTGAAAGGCTGACGCTAAACTGAATAGCTGGCTTGAAATGTTGAATGAAACTGAAAATGTATGAATGATATTGAATATTATATTCCAAGGATTGTTGAAAGGCTGACGCTAAACTGAATAGCTGGTCTGAAATGTTGAATAATACTGAAATGTATGAATAATGTAGAATATTATATTCTAAGGTTTGTTGAAAGGCTGACGCTAGACTGGATAGCTGGCTTGAAATGTTGAATAATACCAATAATGTATGAATGATGTGGAATATTTTAGTATTTTTTGAAAAGTTGAGTCTAAACTGAATTGCTGACTTTAATTTGAAGATGCAGTTGAAAGACTAAGAATGGGTTGAGAAGTGGGAACAGGATGAAGGATGCTAATTATGAATGGGTTTTAAAAGTTGAATAAAAGTCATAATGTAAGAAAGATGTGGAACACTTTAAGTTTTCAATGTAGTTTGTAGTTTAAAGTATGAATAAGTAGATAAACCTTGAAAAACCTTGACAATGTGCTTGAAAAGGATGTCCCAGTCCTGTCTGACCCTAATCTAGGGCTTTTATTTTGAAAATCCAGCCTTGCTTGTGGATACCAGGTAAGCTTCTGTTATCATCTATGGGCTTTTATTTTGAAAATCCAGCCTTGTCGATGGACCCCCAGTAAGCTCTTGCTATCATCTGGGGCTTTTACTTTGAAAATCTAGCATGGTCTGTGACCACCAGATGAGCTCCTGTTACCATCTGGGGGCTTTTGTTTTGAAAATCTGCCATACTGTACAGTTTAAATCTGGAATCTGGAAAGACCTAAAAACCATCTCTGGGTACAAGGAACCAGACTCCCAGACCAAGGGGGATGTAGAGTGGGTGAATGACTTGAACATTTTCTTCAACAGATTTGATCAGCCAGGCACCCCTCCCCCGGCCCATTCCCATTGCCCCCTGCTGCAACCTCCTTTGTCCTTACTGCCAGGACATGGCCCTATTACCCCTCCCATTTCCACCCCCCCTCGTCCCTCAACCCCCAGCCCACGACCACTCTACACATCCACCCTGTCTCCTGCTTCACCCCCCACCCCCCCTCCTGCTACCTCCACCTTGTCCCTCACAGCGAACCAGTTGAGGAGTGAACTCAGAAGGTGTAAGGCAAGGAAGGCTGCGGGCCCAGATGGCATCAGCTCAAGGCTCCTCAGATCCTGCGCAGACCAGCTGTGTGGGATAGTGGAGATCCTCTTCAATCTGAGCCTGAAGCAAGGGAGGGTACCACTACTGTGGAAAACATCTTGTGTGGTACCTGTGCCAAAGACTCCCCACCCCAAGGATTTCAATAGCTACAGGCCGGTGGCGCTGACATCACAGCTGATGAAGACCCTGGAGAGGCTGGTCCTTGGCTATCTTCGGCCCCTTGTGAGACCATCGATGGACCCTCTGCAGTTTGATTTCTCCAGTGCTTTTAACACCATCCAGCCTATGCTTCTGGGGGACAAGCTGGTGAGTTCCGGGGTGGATCACCACCTCATCTCCTGGATCCTGGACTACCTCTCCAACCGTCCGCAGTATGTGAGGACCAGGGAGTGTCAGTCCGACACAATTGTCTGCAGAACGGGGGCCCCCCAGGGAACGGTTCTGGCACCGTTTCTCTTCACCCTCTACACTGCAGACTTCACCCATAATACACCTACCTGTCACCTGCAGAAGTTTTCTGACGACTCTGCCATTGTCGGCCTTATCTCTGATGAGGATGACAGAGAGTACAGAGAAACTACGCAGGACTTTGCTCTCTGGTGTCGGAGGAACCACCTCCAACTCAACACAGGGAAGACCAGGGAGATGGTGGTTGACTTCAGGAGGCGCCAACATTCTCCCCCCACACCAGTGAAGATCCAGGGAACGGACATTGAGATTGTAAAATCTTACAAGTACCTGGGAGTTCACCTGAACAATAAACTGGACTGGACAGATAATTCTGCTGCTCTGTATAAGAAGGGACAGAGCAGACTCTATTTGCTGAGGAGACTGTGGTCTTTTGGAGTGCAGGGGGCACTCCTGAAGACCTTCTTTGACTCCGTGGTGGCATCAGCCATTTTTTATGGAGTGGTCTGCTGGGGCAGCAGCATCTCGACTGCCGACAGGAAGAGACTCGACAAACTGGTAAAGAAGGCCAGCTCTGTCTTGGGGAGCCCTCTGGACACGGTAGAGGAGGTGGGAGTCAGGAGAATGATGGACAAGCTGTCATCCCTGCTGGACAACACGTCCCACCCCCTCCAGGACACTCTGTCTGCACTGTGCAGCTCCTTCAGTGACAGGTTGCTTCACCCGCGGTGTCTCACGGAGAGATACCGCAGGTCCTTCCTTCCTGCAGCGGTCAGACTGTACAACCACCATGGACCCTGGTAGACCACTACACGAACTGTACCTCACTGTCGTGCAATATAACACTTATGTGCAATACACAACCACACACTTTATTCTCCTTATACACTTCATACACTTTATGGATGTACCTACCGTGCTCTTACTTACTTATTATTTAATAATTTTAATTATTTTTCTATTTATATTCCTATTTATCTTTTATTCTACCTCTTACCTGCGCTGTAACAATGTAAATTTCTCCATTGTGAGACTAATAAAGGATTTCTGATTCTGATTCTAAAGGACCACGATTTGAGCGCTGGGACTTCCCACAGTTAGTGAAATGCACACACACCGGTCGCTATAGCGACTGTTGCACCCTGAGGGAGTGGAGAGGGGAGGGGCAGACTGCAACTTAAGACAGGTCAGACAGTTCATTTAAAGGAGACTAAACCTCTCAAAGTCCTGCTTATAGCGCTAAGACCATAACTGCTATTGGCAAAATTTTATATCAGGAGAGAGACAAAAAGTCTGCTAAACACACTGTGTGAAATTTGTGTATGTAGCATCAAATGTGAGCTCTGGAGCAGATAAGAAAAGCCCCTGTTTCTGCCTCCCTCCTGAAATTTCTGGACTCAGTTAATATGAGAGTCTATGTGGCAGTTGGTGAGAAATGCCTTCACTTGGAAGCTCACAGATCCAAATGTGTAAGACCGATTTCCGAGCACAGATTTTCCTACATCCTCAGTTAAAATGATGTATGAAGAGTGAAAATTGTGGGAACAGGAGCAATTTGAAGACATTTTTTAAAGAAGATTTTAAATCTCCTTTCCACTCGGACAGTTAGGTCCACCACTCTAGCCCTGAACATTCTTCCAAAAGTTGAATAATACCCAGAATGTGTGAAAGATGTGGAACATTTTGATGTTCTTCCAGCATTCACACCAATTATGCTGAAATTGATTCATTCAGTGTATTTAATTTGAATTGCAATCACCTGACAGTATTTCGATGTCCAGGATATATTTTTTCTAAATAAAATTTTGACCTGGCATAACTCAATGCCGGGAATGTATTTTATTTATTGTATATTTTATATATTATATTGGATTTTTTTCCTGGCACTATCCAGTGCCTGGTTTATATTTTATTTTATATTAAATATTTGTATACAGTTTACTTTTTTATTTTTATTATTTTATATTTAATATTTACCTGGCGGTATCCGATGTCTGGTTGTATTTTTTAAATTTAATAATTAATATTAAATATTTCATATTTACCTGTCAGTATATGATGCCAGGGTTGTATTTTATTTTATTTTATTTTATATTTTATATTTACCTGGGAGTATCTGATGCCTGATTGTGTTATATTTTTAAATATTTTATATTAAAAATTTTATTTTGTACCTGACAGTATCCAATGCCGGGGTTGCGGTGGGCATAGGCAGTGAGGACGCGGCGGAGCGCAGCGATGCCCATCTCGTTCTGGAAGGCTCGGTGCTCAGGCATTGAACGGTGAAGGTCGCGCTCAATCTCCTCGGTAGCCAATGAACACAGCCCCATGGCCTGCTCCACCAGGTCGCCATAGTAACCAGGGTGGGTCGCCATCTCGTTCTGCGCTCCTGGACGGAAAGGTAGACAGGTGAATATATAAAAGTTCAGTTTACCTGTGGTATGAGTGAGTGAGTGAGTGAGTGAGTGAATAAGTGAATTAACAAACACTGACCAGAGAACAGCAGCCACAGCTCTCCTCTCAAGCGTTCTGGGATCCCGTTGAGGATGAGTTCTCTAGTTCTGGATGTTCGGTACATGCAGACACCTCTACCAAACTCTGAGAAATGGATGTTCCATGCCTCCTCTTTCATCTTCTCCTTCATCTGCAGGAGGGAGGAGGTGAAGGAGGAAGGAAAGAGAGGAGGTGGCGAGGGAGGATGAACTGTAGCTTCATCTTACACATCGACAGATCAGTTTGGATCAATGAATTCCCCAAATCCCCAAATCCCCCCAAATCTAAACAAAACTAATCAGTGTCTGCTGGTACTCCTCAGTATGTAATACTCCTCGGTATCTAGCGGTACTCCTTGGTATCTAACGGTTCTCAGTATCTAATGGTACTCATCGGGATCTAACAGTCCTCTGTATCTAATCTAATGGTACTCCTCGGTAACTAACTGTACTCCTCATTATCTAACAATACTCATCAGTAATGGTACAGATTCTCCTTAAACTGCAATTCCACCAAGCAGTCCAGTTCAGTTCAGTTCAATTCGTTACACATTAGAATGGTTATTTTCGCATTTCCACTGGCAAAAGTTGTGGATGGTACCAATAGGACCACTCCATTCCATTCTGTTTTTCGTTACCCCTCTGTTGAGGTACCTAGCACACTGACCTAGGACTTAAAGGTGGAACTAGAAACACTGCAGTCTGTTGATTGGTCAACAGAATCGTCACTTTTTGCACGACAAAGGACTCAATGCACAAACCTGCCATTTTTAAATATCCCATCGATTGCGACAGAGAGTCTAAACACTCCACACAAATTTTCTTTATTTAATTCTCCAAATGCGCAACTCCGTTCAGTGGATGATCAACGAGGTGCAGACGTTCCTTTGTTTACTGTGTCGCGTTAGATATGATGTCACGCTACTTACATGGTTCATTTAAGAGTACTGTCTGTGAAAGAAACGCAAAACAGATCTAGGGTTTAGGTACATACGGGTTTAGTGTCTAACAGTCCTCATTATCTGTCAGTGCTAGTCCTTGTCAGACCCAACTGTGTTGTGTTAGGACTCTAACTCATGGCACTGGATCCCAGGGCCAACGGAGTGTCTCAGTGGTATCTAACAGCACTGGCACTCCTCAGTATCTAATAGTACTGGTCCAACTCAGTATCTAAAAGGTGTTGGGACTCACGGCTTTGGGTCCCAGGTCCTCCGGTGCATCTCGGTGGTAGAGCTGCAGCAGACCCTGGCTGGCTGTAGGCAGACCAGTGTGGTAATGACGCGTGCGGTGGACAGACTCAGCCCCAGCAGACGAGGATGAGGGGGCGCTGGAGGACGCCTGAGGACACAAAACAATACAACTGAAACTACATCACTGTGAGAATTCTCCTTCTTGTCTGCTAAAGTCTGAAACCAGCTGACATTCAGCAGCTGAACTGGACTGGACTGAAATATGATCTGCTGCTCAGCTAACTGTTACACCTCTCAGACACATGATGGCATTATAACTACACACTTTTAGACTTCAATAAATAACATCTGATCTGACTCGTGCAGAATTTAAATGCTGTTTTCATGAATGATTTTGGTGGCAGCAGATCAGAACCTCTACATGAGTGACACACCGAGTGACCAATCAGAGACAGTGGGCTGGTGTCGCCCCATGAGCTGTCGGGGGTTCGCTGCAGGAAGTCAGAGATGCGTTGGACCAGGAAGTCTCTGTCTTTGAGGTTGGCGAACAGGAAATTCATCTTGTTCTTGGTGCTGATGGAGACGGGACATGGCAGGACACTGCTGCTGTCCGCCTTCTCTACAATGGACACCTGAGGAGCAGAGGATGATGGATAAAAATAACTGTGCAATGAGCATCTTAAGAAATACAGTCTTCAATCTACAATCATTTCTTGTGGTAACTTGGTTTACATTGCCTTATCTTTTTTAGCTGCACAACCAGAGTTTTAAAAGATGAACATGGAGGGTCTGTCAGGGTTTAAGAGAGTTAGGTTCTTCAGAAGGTCATAAACATGAACAGTATGTTTTTAAGCAAAGTGGATGACCCAAACGTTTTTAGTGATATTTAAACATGCAATCATTTAACTGGATCTTTTCATACAAGAATATATCAGTGAAGTTTGTAAGTGTTGTTGAATAATATCAGTCCTTTGTTGCTTTAAAGACTGATGAGATTTAAAACTTTTCTAAACAGGCAGAGTTGACCAGGCTTTGTGTATTTACTGGGAACACTCCACTCTACCAGGCCCCCTGAACTGTGTGACAACTGTGTGAATGTGTGTCGAAATTCAAGCTTCATAGTGTGTAAGTACAACAGACCATGTCTTGTCTTGTGGGAGTCATTCATAAAAATCTATACCATAGTTTAAAATTAGGCTACATTGGTTGTGTTCAACATAATTAAAACAAATTACGTGCTAATTCTCATTTGTTTGAAGTTGATCTTTTAGTAACTTTAACTTTAATGTCCACAATGTTGAAAATTGTCTTTGGGTTCACCACAAATCACATCAAGACAAATCATCAACAAACATCATGACTTTTAAAAGACACAAGGTTTAAGAGGCATAAGGGGGCTTCGTTCAATATTCTCATTGCATTTAGCAGGAACAACTTGCTGTACACATTATTGGTGGCTCCATCTAAAGTGCCTCTATGAGGGTAAATGCTCATGGTGCAGGTTGCATACCCATTGACTCTGTCTATTTGCTGAAAATATTCCACTGTCCCAGGCCCCCTGAACTGCCCACAGGAGGACCTTCAGACAGCCTTCAGTACCGATGTGAAGGTAGTGTTTTATTTGTTGGATTCAGTGTTAAAGTTTCCTCCAGCGGCCAGTCGTATTTAACTGACAGCAGCTTTAACTCAAACTTTAGTTGGTGGAGTGAAAGTTTGAGTGTTCATGAACAACTGACCCGGGTTCATTAATAGCTTGTTTACCTCTCTGAGTGGGATGATGAGCTGACACAGGTCTTCTTCTCTGCTGTTAAAACAGATGTAGTTGTTGGAGATAAACAGCTGTCCGACCACGTGCATCTTAGCAAACGGTGTCCACAGCGTGCAGTCCGTGTGTCCGTCCAGACGCTCGTCCTGCGTCAGCCGGAACATTGTCCGGTACCGCTCGTTCTTCGCCCGCGCGTCCAAATCCCTGCAGCAACAACACGGACAAAGGTCAATGACAGAGTGGTCCAGGCTGAGACACAGCTAGTTTGATGGTTCAGGTGAACAAAATGAAGGCTGCATCGTAAACAGCATCACTGTTGATACAAAACACATAGTTTTGTCTATGTATATTTCTAACATATTAATATTTATTATGTATCAGGAAACTGCACTCTGTTTTGCACATGCATGTACTGTATGCTCATTATCATACTGTATATTTAGCTTTGTAGTGATTTGGTGTCACTAACAAGATCAGCAACAGTCCTTTATTTGTTAAACATTTCCACCCCAGTCTGATCAGATGAAACTCTGTCAGCTTGATATCAGGTGCATGGTTACGGAACAGATTGAGACCTCTTGAGCGCAGAGACGTTCTTGAGCGTCTTGCAGGGTTTGGGCAGCGATCGGTCTGCAGCAAATGCCTCGTTGTCAAGTAGCTGCCGCATGGCAATGTTGGCAAGCTGCTCCATCAGCTTGAAGGTGTCGTTGATGTTAAGGAACATGGAGAAAAAATGTTCGGTGCGACGTGTGCTGACACGAACGCTCTCCGGAAACACCAGGGTGGCATTCTTCTCCAGTTGGGTCACCTCTGTCCACTGCACCACCAGAGTCACTGAAGGGGGGTGAATAGTGAGGAGAGTGAGGAGATCAAGATCATAAAAATATATGAATATAAAATATAAACATGAAAGAATGTCACACTGTGATTGTGCCATCTTGTTTCTGAATAATTTTGTACAAGAAGTATTGAAGAGTAACTTAACACTTAACACACAGTACCCTGTGGTAAATACAGAAGTACTCCCTGGTAACTGCATAAGTACCCATTTGCAACTGTTGAAGTACCACCTGCTAATTGCAGAAGTACCTTCTGGTAACTACAGAACTACCTCCTCATAACTACAGAAGTACCTCCTGGCCTTGCAACTGCATAAGTAACTTTTGGCAACTGTAGAAGTATCCCCTCGCAACTGCAGAAGTACCTTTGGGTAATTGCAGAAGTACACCCTGCCAACTGCAGTTACAGTGCTGTGAAAAAGTATTTGCCCCCATCCTGATTTCTTATATTTTTGCATATTTGTCACACTTAAATGTTTCAGATCATCAAACAAATTTTAATATTAGACAAAGATAACCCGAGTAAATACAAAATGCAGTTTTTAAATAATGATTTCATTTTATTAAGGGAAAAAAGCTATCCAAACCTACCTGGCCCTATGTGAAAAAGTAATTGCCCCCCTTGTTAAATCATGGATTAACTGTGACTAACCAATTTTTTGGAAAGCTGAGTTCAATTTCACTAGCCACACCCAGGCCTGATTACTGCCAGACCTGTTGAATTAAGAAATCACTTAAATAGAACCTGTCTGACAAAATGAAGTAGGCTGAAAGATCTCAAAAAGCAAAACATCATGCCAAGGTCTAAAGAAATTCAAGAACAGATGAGAAACAAAGTCATTGACATCTATCAGTCTGGAAAGGGTTACAAAGCCATTTCTAAGGCTGTGGGACTCCAGCAAACCACGGTGAGAGCCATTATCCATAAATGGAGAAAACTTGGAACAGTGGTGAACCTAACAACGTCTAAAGAACTGCAGGCCTCACTTGCCTCAGTTAAGGTAAGTGTCCATGATTCAACAATAAGAAAGAGACTGGGCAAAAATGGCATCCATGGGAGAGTTCCAAGGCAAAAACCAGTGCTGACCAAAAAGAACACAGAGGCTCGTCTCACATTTGCCAAAATCCGCAAGTCCACCTCTGAATGGCTTAAAAAACACAAAATGAAGGTTTTGGAGTGGCCTAGTCAAAGTCTGGACTTAAATCCAATTGAGATGCTGTGGCATGACCTTAAACAGGCCGTTCATGCTCGGAAAACCCTCCAATGTGGCTGAATTAAAACAATTCTGCAAAGAAGAGTGGGCCAAAATTCCTCCACAGCGATGTAAAAGACTCATTGCCAGTTATTGCAAATGCTTGATTGCAGTTGTTGCCGCCAAGGGTGGCACGACCAGTTATTAGGTCTAGGGGGCAATTACTTTTTTACATAGGGCCAGGTAGGTTTGGATAGCTTTTTTCCCTTAATAAAATGAAATCATCATTTAAAAACTTAATTTTGTATTTACTCTGGTTATCTTTGTCTAATATTAAAATTTGTTTGATGATCTGAAACATTTAAGTGTGACAAATATGCAAAAATATAAGAAATCAGGATGGGGGCAAATACTTTTTCACAGCACTGTACCTTCAGGTAACTACAGCAGTGCACCCTTCAGGGTGCATTCAAACTAAAACAGGATGTTAAGTTACTCTTAAATAAAGACTGTATAAATGACATAATTAAACTTAAAAGTCATACCCTCCTTGCCCAGCAGGAAGGAGTAGAAGCACAGGTGGTTAACAGACAGGTAAAGCCAGCCCTGCCGTGGCACTCTGCCCTTCCAGTAGCTGCAGGAGTAATAATTCACCAGCTTTTCCTCGTCAGGCATCCCAAACAGCCTCCTCATTTTCAGTTCTGCCTCCCGAAACTTCCCACAATCCTCCTCCTGTTCTTCCCCCTGCTTCAGCCGGTTCTCCTCCGCGATGATGCCCTGCAGGAAGTGACATCACTCATTGACAGGATTACACACAAGTAAAGGAGAAACGATTGGTCAAACGAGAAGTGACATACAGAGATCTTTCCTTTGACGAAGGTGGTGACGTCTTCATCATTGTCAAAGATGGAGATGGTCTGCAGCAGGTTGGACTCCAGCCAATCCCAGTGCTCTGTGATCTCTTTCCTGGATGAGCCTGCAAGACATAGCTGAGGGTCAGCAAACAATAAACAAACAAACATTCAGTCAAGCCCATTGCTCCCAGTCCAGCTGACTCACCACAGGCAATGTTCCAGTAAATCTGAGAGTCAGCAGTCTGCAGCAGGATCCTGTAAGGAGCCACTCTGGCACTGGAGTCCAGAACCACATCCAGAGTTCCAACCAAGAGACCTGCACACAGAGAGACAGGTAGACGAGTAAACAGGTCAGTGAGTTAGCTGTGGACTTTTCACTCTATATTTGTTTACATTTAGTCAAACTGTCTCCATTAACAGTGAGCTGAATGAGCTGTTAGCAGCTCGTTTGCAGTGTGGATGTACAGACAACTAAATCCAGTAATCACTGGATTACTGTGATACTGAAGAAAACTTAAAAACAGGAGGATTCTCAGGCAACTTCTGCAGCCTCTTTGTTCTCTGATGTCTAAGCGGATTTCTGGACGTTTCCTCTGGATGGACATCAGAGATAATGATATCCTTGGGAAGTGGAAGTCACGCTGAATGATTCAATATGTGTTTCATGTCTTTGAGTTCAGATTTTACTGAGTTAGGACTTTGAGAAGAAGAATTACACTGTTTTTAAAGTTCCTCCATGAGCTGTGTGTCACTGCTGCAGCTCCACCTGCTGACTGTGTTGGTGAGCCATCAAATCAGCAGCCAAACTACAATAAGTAACTTCCTGTTGTTTTAGAACACCTGCATGCACCTGTCCCTTTCACCTCATCTGTCTTTAACTCACCCTCTCCCTCCACACCCCCTGATAAAACAACATGTAAACATTAAAACACATACAGATCAGCTGACGTTGCTAACTGTGTGGGTCAGAGCGGACTTCCTGTCACCTGGCTGCTGATGACATCACTGCCTCATTCAGCACAAACAGTCAATGGTTTCCTGAGCACAGCAGTGAAGTGGGGTTTGACTCTGATTAATCATCATGATTCAGGTTCACTGATGGAGCTGCAGTTTAACATCAAGGTCTACACGTGATTATAAAACTCTCTGACACCTTCAGCTCTAAAAGTTCTGCAATAAATTAGCTTTAACTGTCCGACTGAATAGTTTCAACAAACTACAGCACAGTGAAATTCTTCAATGCCCATCAGCTTGTCTCTCTCTGATGGATCTTTAATGAAAACACAGTGTTCAATAAACACCAAGTTATAAACACTGGAGGTGCATGATCATGTCATGACAACATGTCACATGATCTCAGATCAGCAGTGTGCACCTCCTCTGTTACTGTGCAGCACTAAAAGCTCACATCTGTCAAATCTGAGTGGAGAGGCTGGTTTTCTCTCGACTCTGGATCAGGATTAGGACTCCAGGTTCAGGTTCAGGGCTCTGGTTCAGTCCTGAGTTCTCTGCAGTAAAATCTAATAACACACAACAATGTGAACTATGTGAGTTGCATTCAGGGTCAGTCAGCAGAGTCTGAAACTTTAGAACTGACAGGATGTAGAACCATCATTCAGTCTGTTCAGTCACTGACGGTTTTATTATTAGTAGTAATATATTAGTATTACTGTTGGTCTGTAAATTAGTTTGTAAAGCAGAGGTGGAAAATAACAACAAGTACATGTCTGTCTCTGTGGCGACTCATATTTAACTAAACATGTGATCCGTTCAGAAAATATGTGAAATTGTTATTTAATAAATAAAGTACTTACATATAATATACTTTGAAAGGAGCCGTTCTGCATACTGACTACTTCAACTCCGACAGGATGTCACCAGTTTAGCTGCTGAACAATAAACCATGTCGACTTTAAATTTCTGCTGAACAGTTCTGAATGCAGCTGCATGTCTTTATACTGTTACAAGCTCCACATGTCACAGTCAGACATTAGTTTCCAGAGGAGGGAACTCTAGAACAACTTCATCTCCATCCAAGATGCATGAAGAAGAGAAGAAGTCTGAACAGGTCAGAACTTCAGTACTTAACTGTCAGACCAACATGTTTCAGCTAGTGGTCGCTGTTGTAGCCAATTTTGATGTGTGTTATGTTATGTGTGGTGGGCTGTGTAATGTTGCTATGTAATCTGCGCACCTGAGAGCATAGGTAGGTAATCAGTCACGTAATCTACATAGGGGAGTCGGGAGCGGGAGGGAACTAGGAACGAAGGAAGCCACAACGTTTTTCAACCGTGTGTGTGTCTGTACTGTTTTTTTGGTTTTGCCTTACTGTTAGCATTTTTTGTTTGTCTTATACGTACGAGCTCGTTTTTACATTTTCATTCAGTGTAGGTGTTTTCAAGATTGTGCAAATAAAGGATCAAACTCACTTGCCTTGGCAGACCTAATTTTTTGCACCACCACACATTGGAAATTACTTCAAATTCCCTCAAGTGGCATTTTTTTTGTTGTTCAATTGCCACTACAGTCGTCATCAGAGTCATCCTGTCTGTGTGGAGGTCATTTAAAACACTTATATATACACATAAAACAATTATGTATATACAGTATATATATACATATATGTACACTGAAAGAACTGCTACATACCAACATTTTATCCTGATGAAGAGCTTTTTTCTCATCTATCATCTTTCTTCAAGTAACTAATCTAAATGTTTCATATGTGAACCGCCAACTCAATCTTTGTGCATCATCCATATTTACAAAATCAATATATGCCTTACTAAACAAAGTATAGCGCAGTATAAAGGACATCAGAAAACAAAATGGAACTCGTTTTCTGTACCAGTCAAACAGCATGTTGCGTCCAGTTTCAACAGTAAGTGGTAAAATATCAGACTATGAGGATCTTTGCTTTTTAAAAGGTACTGTATGTAACGTTTTACATGTATTAATCACTTTATACTGTATTGCCTGTGTGTGAATGGACTGTAACGCAACTTAAAAAATGAGACCTTTCCCGTCTTTCTCGGTTGCCTATAGCAGCCTAGGAACAGATTTCTTTGTAGAGGACTCGGGTCGGATTTTGTGACCTTATGCCATGGATGTATTATAAGAACTGGATGCCGGACCCAAAGATGGCACCTATTCATTCCAATGAGAATTGCTCGCCCAGCACATACGCCGAAAAAGTTTCCAGCTTCTGGGTGTACTTCCGGGTTATGCAGCCCACTGAATATGCGCAGTAGTGTTTCCCCCCGTTGTCCCCGCCCGCGAGTTCCCGCTCGGCCCACAGACTTAACATTGTGATGAGGCTCGAGGAAAGTTTTACAAATATAAAACCTCCATGGATCAAAAATTCATAATAGAAAGAGTCATAATTGACCTTGTTTGCAGTTCGAGGGGTCCTGTCAACAGTTTTACAAACGTCTCTTTTACTATTGTGGCCAATGGGGAAAATGCTTTTTGGGCCGCAGGGGGATTTTTCGCTGCAATACCGCGATTGGCCACTGGAAACAATTGGAAGCAAGGCTGAGCGGTGGCACCGTATCCAGTTCTTATAATACATCCATGCCTTATGCGCGCTCCGGAGTGCCTGACCTCTCTTCAGCTACAGGTCAGAGTTCAGCTCCCCAACAGCCGCAATAAAAACAAAAGAAGCAGCTCCTCACAGTAGCTAACGTTAGCTTAGAAATTGAGTCCACTAACGTCAACAAACGACCAGGTAAGCTAACATTACTGCAAAGCATGTGAAATATGTTGTGATTTTAGCTGGGCGATGTTAGCTAACGTTAAATTATTTGCTAACGTGGCATGGATGTATAAGACCTTGTAATACATCCATGTAACGCAGACAAACTGCTAGCTAGCTAACATAGCTAAATACTGTCTAGAGTTGATAACGTCAGCTAAATCATCCAGACTCTCTTAGCTTGCTTGCTCGCTAACGTTATCTCTGTCAAAATAACTTCCTGTCTGATCTATCAAAAGGAGCCGCTGTGTTTGATTATGATTCATAGAGAAGTCAGGCCTACAAATCATGCCCTGTAATGGCAAGATGCATTTATCTCCACTACTGTAGACATGTTTGTTAGCTCTTATGCTCAGTCTCCTATTCTGTGGATTATATGCCCTGTAAAGTCATTTCATTTCACTGGATATCATCAGCCTGATTTTTTCCCTGACAAAATGACACCCATGCTTATACTTTATACATTTCTGCTGATGTATACCCATGTAATGAATTTACCTACTGGTTGACTTGTCAGTGTGCAGGTTCTAATTCTTGCCTTTTTCTTTCTCTCTCTCCATAAAGGACATGACCTCAGCTACATGAGCAATGACAACAATGGGATCAAGAAAAGAGAGAAGTCCTGAGAGTGTGCTTTACAGTACCATAGTTTGTTTATTATAAATACCTTTTGAAAAACTTGTAAAAAGAAAACAAATTAATATATGACATTGTAGAACTTGTAAAAAAAATAATAAAACACTGAAAAAATCTGTACTTCTATTAAATAAATGAGCTTGTATAAAAAATAAAATGTAGTTTTTCTTTGAGGTAATGAACTCATGCAGGGACAATGAACACAGTTTTTAATTTCACCTAAATGGTGCTTCCTTGTAGCCAACATAGTTGCTAAAGGGGTCAGGGTATTTGTCTCTAATCTGCCACCCGGTTCCTGGTTCCCAGACGTCCCAGATGTTGTGTCAATTGTTGCAATTCTGTCTGGAAAGTGAGCAAGAACGTCTGTTTAGAATGGCTAAATTCACGTCAAGTGGGTGTGTACTTTTTAGTGTTTTATTCATATATTGTTTTACCAAAGATCTATGACTGACCAACCTGCATCTCTGCTGTCCTGGCAGCAGTCAGCTGAGTAACCCAGAGTCTGTCCTCTTCAGTGACAAAACCAGCTCCTGCTCTTCCTCTCCCCCTACCATGGCCTCTCCCCCTTCCCCCTCTAGCCTCACTGTCACTGCTTTCTTCCAGCAGAGCTGCATAATCTTCAGAATTTTAATCCTGAAATGAAAGAAAATGAACATGTATAAAATGAGTAGTTTTATTGTGATGCCTTCCATATTTGAGGATGCTGATTGCCAGTAACAGTGAAATACACAATGGTAAGCTGTAATGATAAAGCAAGGTGAACTACAATGATGCACGAATTGATGAATACATAGGATAGGTTAGTCATCCCATTCCTACCATCTGTTTATAACTGACGTTAGCTTAGTATTATCGTTGTCTAAACTCACTGCCAGACCCGTTCAGTACAGTAACATTAGTTGACAATAAAAAGTCTCATCTATTATGCAGAAACATTAGCGCATCGTTTCAGCTATCACGTCAATAATGAACGTCTAGTTCACTAACCATTAGCATTATCATTCAGCAAATTTAGCTATGCTGACACTGCTGAGCCTCTCTGTGAAAGCTGGACAAATGGCAATTGATAAAGCTGGCTAGCTAACGTTAGCTAATGCTGAAGTGTCATATAAATGCAGTCAATGTATCATGCAATGACAATGGATTAGTTTAAAATCACTAGTCTATATTGTGCAAGCTAGGAAGCTGATAACGATACTGCTCTTTATAAATCCAATTTTTTTTAAAAATAACGTTAGTCAAACTATGATAACAGTGTAACTTCACTTACCTCATCTATCAACATGATGCCGGTTGATCACGTTCAGTCTGCTGTATGTCATGTCACTATTTTAGCCGATGCCCAGGATGCTCGGTTGCGCCTACTGTGTATGAGCATGAGAACGATCAACAACGCTAACTGCTATTGTCTTAATGGCCACCGGTGTCACCAACAACAACGACTTTATGAAAACTACACGCAGCACCTTTAAATTAATTATATACGACATATTTCTCAGTACCATCATCCTAAATGTACGCAGTTTTGGTTCAGTCCATATATCATCAGCCCATTGCTCCTTCTCTTGAGCAGACATAGATTCTCTGAACAGATTTATTGATAAATGCCTCACCAAACCCAGAGTCAGAGAACAGCGTGCACACATCTCTTCACCAACAGATGGTAAAACAATGTTGTCTGCATTTCTCTTCCACACATTATCCCACAGTTTCATTTCTTTTCTTAAATCATTGATATAGATTGCAAACAAAGTGGGGGACAAAGCATCACCCAGTTTCAGCCCTGGTGAAGTGGAGAACCAGTTTAAGTGATAATAATTTAATCTAACAGACACTGTAGAGGGCCTGTAGCCCTATAGAGTCTTCCATTTACCCCAGATTCAATAAGTCTATAGGCTAAAAGATCCCTATTGATCATATCAAAAGCTTTCTGAAAGTCAATTAAACATGTTGATTTGTTTTTGCTGATTCTATTTGTTGTAACTGTAGATAATATAGAGAAATGACCAAGACATTACCTGATTTAGGAAACCGAGGAGGCTGTCCCTGTCTAGATAGACAGGAGCCTCGTTAGAGCCTCGTTAGGAGAGACTGTGCTTGTTAGATGATCCCTCAGCAGTTTAATGCATCCTCGGCTCCTCACTGTGGGGTTATAACAGACTGAAGCACATAGATGCTATTTATTTTGCCAGATTCACGTTTGAAATAATTCACTCAAAATGTCTAATAATTTGGGCGATTTTAATTGATCTGATCTCATTTTGTATATTTTCAATTCCAGTTGCTTTCCCCAATTTTGCTTTATTGACAGCCATTTGAACTTCACTATGAGTGAGGTCCTGATTAAGGTATATAATATATAATATTCCCCTTTAATGTTTGGCTCTCTACCTTCCATCAAAATGTAAAGTACCACTGGAGAAAAAACTTTTAAAGTCTCTCTTCCACCTAATAATGACCTCCGACAAGCCAATCACAGGATTACCATCAGGCCCCAGCACCTCCAAGGGTATTTTCCGAACCTGCCTTGGACCCAATGTATTACTTTCAAATCTGTGGAAGTGTCTTTAAGTTTAACACCTTTTATAGAATCTGTATCTTTTGGCCAACATATGCTGCCTATCAGCAGAAGCTTTAAACTTCTTCTTTTCTATATGATTAGATCAGAAACCTATTTTCAGCTTTATGTTTTCTTTTAGTTCCTTATTCCAGTAACTTCCTTTTAGAATAATGTCGTCTCCAGCTTTACCACCAATCTTATATATATATATATATTTATAGATAGATAGATAGATAGATAGATAGATAGATAGATAGATAGATAGATACTGTATGTGTGTGTCCTCTGACTGCAGTGTATCATACAGACCCGGACTGAAGTGGACTGCAGTGTATCATACAGACCCGGACTGAAGTGGACTATAGTGGACTGTATCATACAGACCCGGACTGACGTGGACTAGTGGACTGTATTATACAGACTACGGACTGAAGTGGACCGGACCTCAGACGGTATTAACTCACCGGAGAGTCCCCCCCCGCGGCCGTGTCCTCTCCTCCTCTGCAGGATGAAGAACGGGTTGGCCCGCTCAGACACCCACAGCGCTCCGGCCAGCAGCACTTCCTCCGGCTGGATCCACATCTCTGCCCGCTCCCTGCTCACCCTCCGCCGGGGAAAAACCGGGAGAAAGGAAGGTGTATCACCGGGCGGCTCTGTCTAATTCAGGCAAATATCGAGCTGATATTGTTGTTTTCACTCAGTCTGCTGATAGCACATCACTTCCGGGTCTGACGCAAAGGACCCACCCTCTGCGCACGCTGCGTCATTACATCACAGATCAGGGGCAGATCTTCAGTCAACATTTAAAATGAATCAACAAGCAGTTTGTATCCGGAAGCTTCAACCTGCTTTACTTTCACTTAAGAAGTAATTAAATCAGATTCCACCGAAACAGGTGCTGTAACACTGAACTCTATTTTATATTTTATAGCTATCAGATAGGTATAGGTATTATACATGTATAATATAGGTGTAACACATGTATAATATGGGTATAATACATGTATAATAAAGGTATAATACATGTATAGTAAAGGTGTAATATATGTATAATACATGTATAATATATGTATAATAAAGGTGTAATACATGTATAATAAAGGTATAATAAAGGTGAAATACATGTATAATAAAGGTATTTATTTATAGAATGAATTTATGTCTCTTTATGACTTCAGCCAAAAGATTATACATCATTTGTGATTTGGTTCAGTCAGTTTAAAATCTTCTGCTCCCAAAGACAAAGACAACAGAATCATAATAATTTCTTCACAGTAACATTTCTATTGATGTAGATGTCCATTTATTTCATTAAGAAACAAACATTATTAGACACATTTGACTCAGTTACCGCCTTCTGTTTTCTTTTGGAACAACTGCTGTAAAACCATGAACGTTTTATTAATAAAGTAAAAGAGGTTTCCTTTAAAATAATGCAAAGATGTTACTCAGTGGATATGTTTGGATCTGTAAACCTTATATCTAGACCTTTCTGTAACAGCACTCCAATGTTTTGGGCTGACAGGATGGCAAATACTGAAATATCAAATCAATAAATTAGGTCTCTACTAGATTACTGTGTTGCAAAAAGGTATCAATTAATAAAAAACTTAAAAATGATGTATTACTGTTACTGAGTATAATTCTGTGACACTGTAGCTGGGTCTCAGTTCAGGGCCCGAATGCGTCACACCAGCGCGACGAGGCCGTCCCATTTCAAAGGCTCCTTCAGATGCAGCCTTCTTTTACTGAATTTGGAGGATCCAACAGCTGGATCCTTTGCGGCCCAACCTATCCCAAGATTCATTGCACGCAAGAGAATGTGGCATCCCAAAACATACTGTCAACAGCGGCCGAGCAGGATTACGCTTTTAAATGTCAGTATCGGGTTTCAACTCACTCGAATAGCTAATGATACAAATGTTAAAAAACCTCAAACCCTCTGTAGACTAGTCTCATTTAACAACACTCGGTTTGGCCTTCGCAGTCTATGAGGACCACGACTTCATCAACCGCATCCTTAGAAGGATGTGGCCCTGAACTGAGACACAGAGTGTCTTCGTCCCTCTGTCTCTCTCTGACGGATCTCGTGTTTCCCCGAAGTTATAGCAACTATATGACGCCATCGACAGGCGACCAAATGAAACGTACCGTCACCTTGAATAAAAATACGGATTCCTCTGAGTTTGAACATTGTTGGAAACATTTGGGATAATGTAAGACCACAACTCAACAACATATACACCGATCAGCCATAACATTATGACCACTGACAGGTGAAGTGAAGAACATTGATTATCTCGTTACAATGGCACCTGTCAGTGGGTGGGATATATTAGGCAGCAAGTGAACATTTTGTCCTTGAAGTTGATGTGTTGGAAGCAGGAAAAATGTGCAAGCGTAAGGATGTGAGCGACTTTGACAAGGGCCAAACTGTGATGGCTAGACGACTGGGTCAGAGCATCTCCAAAACTGCAGCTCTTGTGGGGTGTTCCTGGGTTGCAGTGGTCAGTACCTACCAAAAGTGGTCCAAGGAAGGAAAACCGGTGACCCGGCGACAGGGTCATGGGCGGCCAAGGCTCATTGATGTGCGTGGGGAGCGAAGGCTGGCCCGTGTGGTCCGATCCAACAGAAGAGCTACTGTAGCTCAAATTGCTGAAAAAGTTAATGCTGGTTCTGATAAAAAGGTGTCAGAACACACAGTGCATCGCAGTTTGTTGCATATGGGGCTGCGTAGCCGCAGACCGGTCAGGGTACCCATGCTGACCCCTGTTCACCACCGAAAGTGCCTACAATGGGCACGTGAGCATCAGAACTGGACCACAGAGCAATGGAAGAAGGTGGCCTGGTCTGATGAATCACGTTTTCTTTTACATCATGTGGATGTTACTTTGACACATACCACCTACCTAAACATTGCTACAGACCAAGTACACCCCTTCATGGAAACAGTATTCCCTAATGGCAGTGGCCTCTTTCAGCAGGATAATACGCCCTACCACACTGCAAAAATGGTTCAGGAATGGTTTGAGGAACACGACAATGAGTTCAAGGTGTTGACTTGGCCTCCAAATTCCCCAGATCTCAATCCAATTGAGCATCTGTCTAGTCGCTTTTAAACATTTTAATGCAGAAATGTTCCATATTGTACCTTTAAGCTGTTTAGAATAAACTTGACTTTATATTCTGACCACCTCAAACCCTAACCTCAGAGGACAAAAAAAATGGCTCTCAGTATAATGTAGTCCAGAACAGCACAGTTCACTTCTAGAGTCAAAGGTACTGTAATGTCTGTATTATATATAGCTTGATTTTTAATGTCACGTCTCTCATTTATTTAATCTTTTTGATTAAATGACTTCTTTAAGTTTTTCTTCCCTCTCAGTGTTTCTGTACCGAGTACTCACATACATATACACGTATTTATGTATATGTGTACATACTGTAAGTATTAAGTACTTCCTGACTGTTTCAGTGGATAAATAAATGGAGACTCCTGCATGTTAAAGACACTTTAATGCTGAGGCAGTAAGAGACACAGTGAACTGAAAGCAACATACACATCCTCCTTCATCATCATCATCATCATCATCACCATCAGTACCATGTGACACAGAAACGAAGACGTGTTCAGGTCACTTCAGAGATAATATTGATCGATCAGTCAGGTTATAGATTGTATAATGCTGTTTATATATTGTGCCCCGTCACTGGAGCTGATTATTACACACTGAGTAATTCAGAAGCTGTTTAATACACTTTAAAGGAGCAATCTGTCATTCAGGAAACCCTCTGCTGTACAGAAACATAACGGGACATGTTAGCAGCAGTTAGCATCACAGCTGCAGACGTCACACCTGAGGACCCCAGCTCTGTGAGCCAATAGGAAGAGAGAAGGCAGTTGTGTCACTTACTTCAGCAGCTTTTCCTTTTAAGACCTTTGTTTAACAAGACTGAACAACGTCCAGAGTTTTAAAGTGTGAACTTCATGTTGTTTAACAGCTGAGGGTTAGTGCTAACTACTAGCTCAGTGTTGTTCATTCTCAAGTCAAAATGCCAAAAACTTTATAGTCTCTGATTTTGTGTTTTTCTCTCTTTTATACCAGGAAACTGAATCTCTTTGTGTTTTGGACAAAACAAGATGTTTGAAGACATCAACAAGAACTTTTAAAACTTTTAACGGGCTGTTTTTTTTTTTACTGTTGACCAAACAATTAAATGAGAAAATAATCAGTAGATTCATTGAAAGTGACAATTGTTAGTTGCAGCTCTACTGCAAAGTGTTGACTAGTTTATAGTAACCAGTGTTACCATGGTGACAGCAGGTTAGTGGATTGCTCGTTTTCAGTGTTTGGAGATTTGTGAAGGCGAACAAGCTTCAACCATTTCTTCCTCCTTGCGGTTTATTACACTGTCGTTGGGCCAGGAACATAAAGCTGTGTCGACATGTTTCAGGGTCAGAGAAGTCTGAGGCTGAGCTCGTCCAGGTCTTTTATTGTTTTCCAGAGATTCACGCTGTAGAGTGACACCGTGTCTCAGTGTTCTTCCTGTGTGTTGGACGTAAAAACTCAAATGAACTTAAACGTTAGTTTAAGAGCAGCTTGCTGAGGGAGTGAAGGAACATTAGTGATGGTACTAAACCTGAAGTCAAGATTAGATAATATTTGCTTGGAGCTAGCATTAGCATTAGCTCACCATCAATCTCATTACAGAGCAAGAGATACTTTTAAACATGTTTAGTTCAGCAGCAGGGCTCTAGGCATTATTTGTCTGCTGCAACAATAACTGATGATAATGTTCCCTTCAAGTTCCCTTAAAGTAAAAAATGAAAGATGATTTTTTTACACCTCACTAATGTTAAAATACTTGCATTAGTTCCAAACATATTTAAAATAAAGACTTCAGATAAAGTTTTACTAACTGTAATTCACTTCACATTCTGTCTGAACACACCTTCATGGATTTTATTTGACTTACAGCAAAAGTCACCTGAAGGTGTGTTTCCATCCACCTGTTTTTATTTGAGCATGAAAAAAAACTGAGCAGAAACACTGGAATTAAAAACGAACTGTAAATGTGTAGAAAGAGTTTCCTGCTGTGTGAGGTGTAACAGCTGTTTGTGGATAAAAGCAGAAGCAGACTTCATGAATAAATGCTGGCGTCCATGAAGCCTGTGAGTCAAAGTGAAGGGCTGAAAACATCAGATGTGTGTGGAGCGATGAGGAGGCTGTAACCTTCCTCACATGAAACTAACAGAAAGCTTGTATCTCCATCATGTTCTCCACATGGTCTTCCATCGTTGGAGCATTGACTGGAGCTCTTTGAATGACGTAATCTTGTTGTGTCCTCTTCTTCTTCTGTGGTGGTTTAATGGCAGCGACTGGAGGATTAGCTCCACCTGCTGTTTACCTCCATCAACCAATCAACTCATGTTCACACAGCAGCAGTGGATGGAGACCAGCAGCAGGTCACATTTTCTTTTCATGAGTTCATAAGTTTGGCTTCATTTGGATGAAAACTCAACTTATGAGCAAAAAGGTGCAAAAACACGATGAAAGTGAAACTACTTGTTTTTTGCTTTACAGTTTGTGGCAGTACAGGAAGTGACTCACCTCACTCCAGGAGACTTTCTTCTCATTGGCTCACAGACCTGGGGAGCCCAGACGTGAGGTCTGCAGATGTGTTGACTCTACTGTCAACTAACCAGCTGACTACAGAACTCACTGCTGACTAGCCGGTTAGCTAACAGACTTGAGGTTGTTGGAGGTTAATTTTACCTCTTTTGATGGAGCTAGGCTAACAGTTTCCCTCTGCTTCCAGTATTTGTGCTAAGCTATGCTACTTGTCTTCTTGTCTGACTCTGGAGAAGAGAACAAGAAGGTTTAATACATGTTGAAGTGTCCCATTAAATCTCTATAAGGTTTAATAAGAAGAGCAGAGGAACCGGGACGTTTCCCTGAGGAACTCCACGTTATTAAACACAGAGAACAGGAGGTTCACTGAGATGTTGACTGTTCCTTTAAATCTAATGTCTCTTTGTTCTACAGAGAAACATGTTTTTGTGCTACAGGGGAGTTAACACTGTTAAAGTTCACATGATTGTTTTCTCCAGAGTCTCTACAGAGGACCTGGGTCCAGGTCTTCCTCTGGTCCTGGTTCCAGTCTCATGATGGACAGGAGGAACCAGCTAATAACCAGTCAGTATCTATAGTTGAGGAATTCTGATCCAGATCCAGGTCTTTAGACAGAGTCCAGACTCTGACTGGAGTCCAGAAGAGTCTGTTAATGATGTCATCTTCAGTCAGCCAATCAGAGTGTCAGGTTACAGATTTCCAAATGTGCGTCATGCGAGTTATGACGCAGAACATCAGAATACACTGACAGGAACATTTTCTGGGTTTGTTCTGGTTCTGGCTCTGATGCTTTCAGGTCCATTTAGGTTCAGTTAAGACGGCCTCAGGTACAAAGTTTTGGACCTGTTTTCCAGGAACACAGGAACCTTTTTAAAGCCTCAGGAACCGTTTCAGAAACCTTTGTAGGAACTAGAAAGGTGTTTTTGAGAACCCAAGAACCTTAGAAATGTTTCCAGAACCTTTTGAGGAGCTCAGGAACATTTACAGAAACCCCTTCCAGGAACCCAAGGACCTTTTAAGGGACTAAGGAACTTTTCCAGGAAGCATTTTTGAAACTCAGAAACTTTTTCCAGAACCCAGGAAACCTTTTTAGGATCTCAAGAACTTTTCAAAGAGTCTTCTTAGAATCTAATAAACATTTTTACCTTTTTAGGCACTCAGGAGCATTTTCAGAACCAAGGAACCTCTTTAGGAATCCAAGAACCTTTTAGAGAAACCCAGGAACCATTTTCCAGGAACCCAAGACCCTTGTTAGGAACTGTTCCAGAATTCTTCTAAGGAGCCCTGGAACTTTTCCAGAAACTCCAGAACCTTTTTAGGAACCATATAAATAATTCAGGAACTATCCCAGGAACCTAGGAACCCTTTTCCAGGAACACAAGAGCGCTTTTAGGGACTCCAAAACTTTTCCAGGAACTTTTCTAGGACCTCAACAACCTGGGCTGGAGTTGGGTGTTGAGTTCAGTTCTCTGGATTATTTGTTTTATGTTTGATTATTTTGTTTAAAATGGCTCCGGTTCCTCCAAAGTTTTTCTTCTTCTGGGGAAAATAAAAACATGAGCATGTCGAGCTAACGAGTCTAAACTGAGACCAGAGTCCAGACTGAGTCCAAGTTCAGTCTGAAGAAAATCTGATGGAATAAATGATGTTTAAAAGTTCATCCAAGTTTTCGTTATCAGACCCCTCTCCCGATAGGAAACACTCTGTGAACACTTCCTGCTTCCATAATAGGTTGTTCGTCCATCAGCAGGTGGAGGTGGTGGTGTGGGGTCGTAACCATGACGACAGGCCTCAGGACTTGTTGTCGTCGTAGAGGTCGAGTGAGGCCTGGATGTCCGGCAGCTCCATCTCACAGACGATACTGCGAGGAGACATCGAGTTCCTGTTGAAGAAGTGACCGCCACCTGATGAGACAGAAAAACAGTCAACATCCACTTTAAAGTCAGCCAAGATGAATTGCTTATTAAAAAACAGCTCCACACAGTCAGTGTCAGTATCAGCTGTTGGGTTTATTCATGGAGGCTCCATTGATGAAAGGATTTTTGATGCCTTTTGTGCAGGTTTATAGGGTTAGTAATGATGGGTTATTAATGTGAACACAACCATTAAATTCATCTCCATCCATCCATTATCTATACGGTTTATCCTCAGAGGGTCGCGGGGGGGGGCTGGAGCCAATTCCAGCAGTCAATCACAGGGCTGACACATAGAGACACACAAACATTCACACTCACAGTCACACCTGCGGGCAATTTAGAGTTGTCAATTAACCTAACCTGCATGTCTTTGGAAGGAGGAAGCCGGAGTACCCGGAGAGAACCCACGCGGACACGGGGAGAAAAACTCCACACAGAAAGGCCCCAGCCGACCGTGGGTTCGAACCAAGAACCCTCTTGCTGTGAGGCAACAGTGCTAACCACTGCACCACCGTGCCGCCTGAAATTCAGCTCAAGTCCATGAAATCATCATGGGATTTACATGGCCCACAAGTAAAGTTGTGGTGGGAAACTAAATGTGACTTTATCTTCATTCTATAGAAATCTAAATGACAGCAGACACAGAGTGATCACACAACAAAAATATGCAAATACATTACTAAAAACGATTCAATAAAAAAAAATAAAATAAACGGATCAATATTTATCAATAAACACAATATCCAATTATTCAGTAACAGGTATCAGTGGACAGGATGTTGTTTGTGTTCAATAACTTGAAATCATTATTCTGATCAAACATTTACTTCAGTGTGAACATCACATGTATCAACAAAAACACCAAAACTATTACAAAATGTAAGATCTACAGTGAAGAACACACTGTGAGAATCAGTGTTCATCCCTAAGACTGGTCTGATGACATCATCACGTGTCTATGAGGTCATTGGCTCCATCTAGTGGACAATTTGAGACACTGCAGCAACACAGAGACTAAAGGAAAGATTATAAAATCTGAATCAATTTCTGCCGGATACACCAGCCAGGATCAACTTTAACTTTGAATCCCATTCAGATGTTTATTAATGTCAGATCTGTTAAACCCTTTTAATCTCTGATTTAAACTTTAGGTTTTATACTAATAGTTAAAAATTAAAGTGTTTCCCTTTTTCTAGACAGAGGATTGTGAGGTGGATAGATCAAAATAATCCAGTTCCCCCAAAAAATGATTTTTCCTACAACTGTGTTAAATTTGTCTACTGACAGTGGAAAAGTGGCCAAGGACAAGTTGCCTTTTGACAGTCAAATTGCCTCATGATAATGTTGCATATTGCCAACAAGTTACTCTATTGATTAGTTGGAATTGTTGACGTCTGTACTGACTCTGTTGCTCTATGACAGTGTAAACAGTGTAAAGTTGCACTATGAAAGTGTTAAGTTGCTCTGACAGTGTAAAGTTGCTCCACCACAGTGTAAAGTTGCTCCACGACACTGTAAAGTTGCTCTGAGACAGTGTGAAGTTGCTCTGTGACAGTGTGAAGTTGCTCTATGACAGTGTAAACAGTGTAAAGTTGCACTATGAAAGTGTTAAGTTGCTCTGACAGTGTAAAGTTGCTCCACCACAGTGTAAAGTTGCTCCACGACACTGTAAAGTTGCTGTACGACAGTGTAACGTTGCTCTACGACAGTGTAACGTTGCTCTACGACAGTGTAACGTTGCCCTATGACCGTGTAAAGTTGCTCTATGACAGTGTCACATTGCTGTACGACAGTGTCACGTTGCTGTACGACAGTGTAACGTTGCTTTATGACTTTATGTTCTTACTGGTCACGGCGACGGTGATGTCAGCAGGTGTTCTGGGCGTGGCCTCAGGGTGTGGGGGGCTGAGCGGCTCCAGGCTGATGGATGGCTGGTTGCTATCGCCCAGCAGTGCCCTCTGGCTGCCAGACGCCTGACTGACGCCCAGACGCTCCACATCCAACACCACACTGTCCACGCAGGGAAGACTCGTCTGAGGACAGAGGAGACACAGAGGACAGACAGGAGGACAGAGAGAGGACAGACAGGAGGACAGAAGGGGGACAGACAGAGGACAGACAGGAGGACAGAGAGAGGACAGAAGGGGGACAGATGAGACAGAGAGGACAGACAGGAGGACAGAGAGAGGACAGACACAGAGGACAGACAGGAGGACAGAAGGGGGACAGACAGAGGAGACAAAGAGGACAGACAGGAGGACAGACAGGAGGACAAAAGGGGGACAGACAGAGTTGACAGAGAGGACAGACAGGAGGACAGAGAGCGAACAGACACAGAGGACAGACAGAGGACAGATAGGAGGACAGATAGGAGGACAGATAGAAGAGACAGACAATAACGGTTGTTATACAAACACAGCTGGTCTGTTCTTGTTTATGTCAGCGATGACTCACCATGATGCCGAGAGCTTTGAGGATGTTGAGTTTACACATGGGACATGTGCAGTGTTCGTTCAACCAGGGGTCCACACACACTTTATGGAAGACATGTCTGCAGAGAGACAGAGACACATTTCATCTCATTAGATGTTATCACCAAACCATCATAACTAACAGGCAGAACTGAAATGGATCATCTGAGAAGATTCAGCAGCCTGAAGGACGAGTTCAGACTTTATATGTGATGTTTTTGAAATGTAGCTGTAATAATTCTGAGTCTGAGTTGGATCAATGTGTGTGATACTGGTCTGACTGGTGATACTGGCAGCGCAGGGTGAATTTCATTAAATTCTAAAACTATGGTAAAGTCCAGTATATTATTACAGTATGAGAACCCTGTGTAAACAGTCTCTGCTGGTGTTTTCAGACTTACTTGCAGGGCAAAATGCGAACCACATCGTTCAGCTGATACGCTTCAATACACACCGCACAGTGGTTAAAATCTGGATCAGTTTCCTGCAACAAACACAGAAAAACACAGACGCAACAACTTTACTCTTCAAAAACCGGTTTATCCACATTATCCTGAGCCTCATGACACCTTGTGTGAATTGTGGGTCGTTTAGGGCCTCTTTGTGGTGGTTTTACGTCCCGTTGTGGTGTTGTTGAGTCTCTCTGTGATGGTTTTGCGTCTCTATGTGGTGGTTTTGTATCTATGTGGTGGTTTTGCGTCTCTTTGTGGTTGTTTTGAATCTCTTTAGATGGTTTTGAGTATCTGACATTTTAAACAGATAAACTTGTTCTGCTCAGCTGTTCCTAACTAACTAGTCAGTGTATTAACTGGTCAGTGTATTAACTGGTCAGAATATTAACTGGTCAGTGTATTAACTGGTCAGTGTATTAACTGGTCAGATTACTAACTGGTCAGATTACTAACTGGTCAGTATTAACTGGTCAGTGTATTCACTGGTCAGATTATTAACTGGTCAGAATACTAACTGGTCAGAATACTAACCGGTCAGATTATTAACTGGTCAGATTACTAACTGGTCAGAATATTAACTGGTCAGTGTATTAACTGGTCAGATTACTAACTGGTCAGAATATTAACTGGTCAGTGTATTAACTGATCAGATTATTAACTGGTCAGCGTATTCACTGGTCAGCGTATTAACTGGTCAGATTACTAACTGGTCAGAATATTAACTGGTCAGAGTATTAACTGGTCAGATTACCAACTGGCCAGAATATTAACTGGTCAGTGTATTAACTGGTCAGCTTATTAACTGGTCAGTGTATTAACTGGTCAGATTATTAACTGGTCAGTGTATTAACTGGTTACAGTCAGTGTCTCCTGCAGGTCTAAACAGATTTCGTTTCGTTTCTCGCAGCGACTCGTCAGATCTGATTTATATTTTTATCTCTGTTGTGTTTATCTTCCCTCACCATCATCCTGTGACCTCTGACCTTTGTGTGAGTGAACATCTATCACTGTTCAATCTGCAGTCTGACGGTCAACAACATAAATACCTGAAATCACTGGGTCCTACTGCCCACCATGTATCACACCTGCTGCCCTGTACTGCTGCCGCAGTGCCCTCCAGGCAAACACTGAGCTGCTGAGCTGAGTGTTACGTTTGGACACAGAAACTCAACGGGTTAAACAACAGTGATGTCCTGAGTGTCCGTCCTCAGGTTTCTGTCAGCAGGTGGAGTTAATATTAGTTTGTCTGGAGGCTGATGGATCTCTTTGCTGATTAACTTCTGATGAAAGGTTCATTCAGTAAAACTGAAGAGGCAACACGTCAGCAGATGAAAGAATCTGTCGGAAGAATCTGTGAAAAGCAGGAAACATACAGAAGGAGGAGGACAGAGATAAAAGACATATTTTATCCCCTTGTTTACCTTGTCTCCTTTCTTCACTGTCCTCGTGGCCAACTTCCCAATGGCTTTCTTTGCTGCATCACCAAGACGACGCTGAGAGACAGAGGGGGGACAGATTATTAAATGTCCAAAAGTATGTGGACAGCTGAATATATACAGTATGTAACAGTGTAACATGTGAATCAGACACCATGAGCATTAATGTGCTGACAGTCTATTGCACAGGAAGGAGGACAACCGGTAAGAAAAGACAGATGGACGTGAAAACTGAGGACAAACTGCAGGACACAAAGAGACACAGAGAGAAAAACAGAGACACATAGAAACAAAGAGACACACAGAGACACAAAGAGACACACAGAGACAAACAGAGACACAAACAGAGATACAGAGAGAAAAACAGAGACACAGAGACACAAAGAGACACACAGAGACAAACAGAGACACAAAGAGAAGAGTTAGATTACACTGAGGGTGGGAGAGGGGGAGGAGGTGACCACCCACTGCTTCATTAAACTTTCAACAGAGATTCACATCATTAAATATTAATGATTCAAGCGGAAGACGAGGAGGAGGAGAGGAGGATGAGGAAGAGAGGGAAGAAGGAGGAGAGGGGAGGAGGAGGAGGAAGAGGCGTCAGCATGTTAGCTGTGTGTTAGTATGTTACCTGGCTGCGGTCCCGAGCGCTGGTGTAGCGGATCTTCTGGATGAAGTAGACGATGAGCCAGGCAGACGAGATGATCATGAGTACGATGAAGGAGATGGAGACGAAGACCAGCGAGCCTCGGTTGATGTTTTTGGTGGGATCACGTTGACCCACCACCACAGAGACTAGGACCGTCAGGTTCCTCTCCAGGTGAGCCAGAATCTCTTTGCCGTAAGCCTCCGTGATCATCACCGCCACCATGTCACCGGTACCTGCACAGACAGAACCAGGACCAGAATCAGAACCACGACCACAATCAGAACCACGACCACAATCAGAATCAGTCCAGGCCGCAGTATAACAGTACTATGTTGTACTGCACTACACTGTACTGGAATATAACAGTACCACACTGTACTGCACTACACTGTACTGCAGTATAACAGTAATACACTGTACTGCAGCATAACGGTACTACACTGTACTGCAAACACTACAACACTGTACTGCAGTATAACACTACAACATTGTACTGCATACACTTTACTGCAGTATAACAGTACTACACTGCACTGCACTACACTGCACTGCAGTATAACAGTACTACAATGCACTGCAGTATAACAGTACTACACTGTGCTACAGTATAACAGCAAGACACTGTACTGCAGTACAACAGTACTACACTGTAGTGCAGCATAACAGTACTACACTGTGCTGCAGTATAACAGCAATACACTGTACTGCAGCATAACAGTACTACACTGTACTGCAGCATAACAGTACTACACTGTACTGCAATATAACGGTACTACACTGTACTGCAGTATAACGGTACTACACTGTACTGCAGCATAACGGTACTACACTGTACTGCAAACACTACAACACTGTACTGCAGTATAACACTACAACATTGTACTGCATACACTTTACTGCAGTATAACAGTACTACACTGCACTGCACTACACTGCACTGCAGTATAACAGTACTACAATGCACTGCAGTATAACAGTACTACACTGTGCTACAGTATAACAGCAAGACACTGTACTGCAGTACAACAGTACTACACTGTAGTGCAGCATAACAGTACTACACTGTGCTGCAGTATAACAGCAATACACTGTACTGCAGCATAACAGTACTACACTGTACTGCAGCATAACAGTACTACACTGTACTGCAATATAACGGTACTACACTGTACTGCAGTATAACGGTACTACACTGTACTGCAGCATAACGGTACTACACTGTACTGCAAACACTACAACACTGTACTGCAGTATAACACTACAACATTGTACTGCATACACTTTACTGCAGTATTACAGTACTACACTGCACTGCACTATAACAGTACTACACCGTACTGCAGCATAACAGTACTACACTGTACTGCAGTATAACAGTACTACACTGCACTATAACAGTACTACACTGTACTGCAGTATAACACTACAACACTGTACTGCAGTATAACACTACAACATTGTACTGCATACACTACTGCAGTATAACAGTACTATACTATACTGCAGTATAACAGTACTACACTGCACTGCAGTATAATAGTGCTACACTTTATAACAGTACTGCACTGCAGTATAATAGTGCTACACTTTACTGCAGTATAACAGTACTACACTATACTGCAGTATAACAGTATTACAATGCACTGCAGTGTAACAGTACTACAATGCACTGCAGTATAACAGGACTACACTGTACTGCAGTATAATGTATGTATGTGTATTTATTTTTAGCTGCATTTTGTGAATGAAGGGAGCTACAGGAATAAAAAATTATTATTATAGTTTATTTATTTGTTCTGCTCTCCAAATCTCTTGTTTCTGTTTCTGCTGTCTGACATTCAGCACCAGGACCATGATAACAGTAACACACACACACACACACGCTCAGTGTGAGGTCACAGTGACCTCATCATTTAATGACACCTTCCTGTCTATATTTAGAACTTGACATCGATCCTCAGGAAGTCAGTCCTCACATACACACCTTCATCAACCTCCTCCTCCTCTCAATCACAACATTTAAAGGAATACTTCAACATTCGAGGCTAGCTGTTGCCCTTGTTTCCAGTCTTTATGCTTAGCTAAGCTAGCTGTTCCCCCGACTCCAGTCTTTATGCTAAGCTAAGCTAGCTTTAGCAACTGTTTGCGAACAGCTTCACCACATCAAGTGAAAGCTGATGAAGTGTCAGTTAAACACGCAGACTCTGACCTTCGTGTCCCATCTTGACCGTCTTGTTGGTGGAGTTGTTGTAGATGAGGACGGCCGTGGCGTTGTAGGCGGCCGCCTTCAGGATCTTCTCTTTAAAGGTGCAGTTTCCTCTCTGCAGCAGTGCCACCCAGTGGACGCTCCGAGGAGGAACCAGGAAACGGGTGCCGGGGTCGCAGCCCTGTCGGTCCACCACTGAGGAGACACACCGTTACCATGGTTACTACATTAGTTACAGCTTCATTACACAGATAACACACTGTTCTGTCAGATTAGCACCAGTCTCTCTATCTCATGTTTATTTCTGTTTTGATCTTTTTACATAACAAAAATAGTTTCTTACATTCTCATTTTAACGTTTTATGCTGTATTTCCTTTTTAATGTTTTTAATGTATTATATTAAAGCACTTGGAATAAAGCACTTTTCTTTGTGTAAGACACAAATAAACCTCCAGTGCTGTTTACTGGTTTAACTGGAGTATCTCTGATCTATAATCAGTGTGTGATCAGACCGCAGCTTCACAGTCTCAACTCTCAGACACAGAAACAGATCCAGGATCAGATCGGGGATCTCCTCAGTCTGATATTTGTTTTGGATCAGTAGAAAGAATCAGTGCTGCAGAGACACAGGCTGTGTCCGAAACCATCCACTCAGTCACGCCTCCCTACTCGCTATCACTATGTAGACGACTATATAGTGAGCTCATCGGCAAAATGAAAAAACACTTTGGGACACTACTCGTGTGGCACCGTTAATTATGTCATTGCTGTGGCACAATTAAAACATACCAGATCAACGTTGGCTGGTGGAGCATCCATAATAAATACCTCCATTGTTGTGATAAATATATGATATAATACTGAGCGTATTTTCCCAGATTAATAAATACAAAGTACTTTGTGGCCGTGCATGATGGTATATGGTGTTTGGTTAGTGACCGTCGGTTGCACACTAATTTTCACAATGCATTGTGGGATACTTTGAGTCCACTATACATTGGGACAGCACTACAAATTGGCAAACTCACATTATAGCGGGCTATGTAGTGAGCAGTGAATGATTTCGGACACAGCCAGTCTGTTAAATCATCATCACCGTTCCAGCATGCTTTGCTCTGCCCGGTTCATTCACACCAGGTGCGGTCTGAAATCGCTCATCCACTACTTCCTGTTTAACAGACCCTCAACTGCGAGCAGTGAATTCAGATTTCAGACATTTATTGATCATCATGTTGCATCATCACTGACAGCTGCAGTCACATGACTGTTATTTTTCTTATCTATAAAATGCGGAGCATTGCATTGTGGGATTGTTAGCACACAGTAGTGTACACGTCATGGACTGTTTGAGGGCAACATGTAGTGGAAACATTTACACACTCAGACTGCAGACAGTAAATGCAGTGCAACATATAGTAAACAGGAAGTGACGTCAGACACACAAGTCTGTCTGTAATGATGCTGCGTTTATGTCACATTGTTTAAACTGTAATTATGAGCAGCCGAGTGGACCTCGAGGTCACATCGGCCTCGACTTATAATTCAGAATCAGAGATATTAGGAATCTCTGACAGCGATGCTAAAAGAACTACAGACGTATCAACAAACGGTTGACAGTTACATCAAAATAAAATCAGATATTAACACTAATGCATGGGTGTTCAACAGGGGGTCTGTGACCCCTAAGGGGTACTCAAAGTTACTGCAGGAGGGCTGCCAAATTGTTGTTTGATAATTTTTTTTGAAAGATTTTTTTTTTCAAAATTAAAATATGTTTGAAAATACACATTAACATGAATCCAACACATCATTAGCAAAGATAAATCAGACTATTCATAAAAATAAAAAAAAACCCAAACCATTTAATTTACACAACATTGATGGTAGGCTACCCATGAATCCTTGTGCAATCATGTGAGCTAACTAACCTACGCTAAGTCCCTGTGCAGTACCTATCCATAACAGTGAACAAGTTGGCTACGTATATTATTAACTGTATCATTATCCCAAGTGTACAGACATTCTTGTGTGCCACAATGGATTGTTTTGTAACTTCCCGAGCAAGAAACTCTGACATACCCTCCACCTCAGAAACCACCGGCGAAAGTGCAGAGGGTGAGGCTAATGCACCTAACATTAGCCATGCTACAGCTGCTGCTGACTTTAGCTACGGGTAAGCACAAACGAGTGAAGTCAAACAAAGCTATGAAGCCATCAAAGCTGCAGCGTCAGTATTCCACTGAAGAACCAGTGGAATACTTCCAAGCTCATCTCAAACCTCTCAAAGGCCAACAGACATTGATGAGACAATCAGTTGAAGTTGGTGAGCTAGCTCTGAAAGCCTCTTATTAAAGTTGCTCTTCGGATTGCTCAGAAGAAAAAGCTATACACAAGTGCAGAGGATTTAATATACTGCCCGCAGCAAGCGATGTGTGTAAAACAATGTTTGGGAATGATGAGTACGTTCATAAACTGAATACTATTCCGTTGTCAGACACAACCATTGCTCGCCGTATTGATGACATGGCATCTGATGTGAGGGTGCAACTGGTAGAGAAGCTGAGGTTGGCAGAGGCTTTTGCATTACAATTGGATGAATCTACGGACGTGTCAAAGGACACTCAGCTTCTGGCGTTTGTGCGGTTTGTTGATCAAAACGAAATGCAGGAGTTATTGGTTTTGTAAGCAGCTTCATCAAACCAGCATCGCGTCGTCAAGCACCAAGGCCACGCCACCTTTTGGTGGAAAGAATCGCACTTTCACATAACGAGAGAAACAGGAAAATGGTGAAAAGCTGTTGTGCAGCAGGTTGTAAAACTAAAACCAGCCATATTAATAACCCAGGCTTTCACACTGAGATCTGAGGCATATAAGATACCTGAATATTCAGTGTCAGTGTGGTGAACAGCTAAATGCTGCTGCTGACAGTGAAAGCTATCAGAGTGGGAGGCTGCTGGAGTTCAGTCACACAGTACAGCAGCCTCACACTGTCTCTCCAACTGAAGCTCAAACAGCTGGCTGTTAACAGGTTGCATATTTACAGACAACACTTAGCCTAACAACACCTGCTGAATCAATCAAACATAGATGTCCAGATAAACCTGTCTGTCCACTGTGTTGGGTTATTGATCCACTTGGAGGGGGAAGACTGAAGGGGCGTGACGGCTGATCGATCAACCTTCATTTATTAAGGTATCATGAACGCTCAGGTTCAGGCGAGGTAACAAAAAATGATTAGACATGTCTATAAAACAAAGGTTTGTTTAACACCAAATGAATCCATACAAACTTGTTGAAACTGTGATCCAAACACATCAAACTGCATTGACATCTACAGGATCTTCGGTTTTCTATCCCCGAAAAAGGGGCGCAGCCATGACGTTTTACAAAGTACCCGTATGTGCCAGTCTGATGTATAGCACTTGTAAATGATGTGGCTCCACAAGTGATGTAGCCAAAATGAGCGCTAAAGAAGAGTGTCTCTTTTCTACGCTCTGCTGCCGCGGCAGAAGAACACACTGTTCTACTTTACCATTCTGAGGTTCCATGGCTTTCACGTGGAACAGTGTTGTCATGCATGTTGGAGTTACGCACGTCTATTTGGGAGTTTTTACTTGGAGGCACACAAGGGTCAATTTGGGAAATACTTTTCTTACTTGACTCCCAGCACAGGTACAAGACAAGGATACAGTTTCCATTAAAAGACAACGCACATGATGGCGCAAACTTGACAGTAATGGAGGAGGACCAGCTCATCGAACTATCCACTGACAATACATACAGAAACATAAAACAAGACCACTCATCCAGTTCTGGATCTCTTGCCAGAAGACTTTCCACAACTGACAGCAAAAGCAATGATGAGCCTTTTGCCTTTTGCAGCAACGTACCTTTGTGAAAGTGGATTTTCCACAAACACAGGTCAAGACTGCAGCCTGAGGCTGATATGCCTCTGCCTGACAACCTCCATCCGCCCTAGGACAGACAAGCTGTGTGCCACTGTCCAGGGTCAGACTTGTCAATAAGGTAGGAGTTTGTGCTATCCACAGATACAGTTAAGCTTAAGGATCCACTGTCCACATGTATGTTTAAAATGAAAACATGATGTATAAATATATGAACCTGTCAATAGTTATTATTTCAATAGCTTAGTATTGTATGCAACAAGCTATGTTTATACATGGCACTCGGCCGTCCTGCACGTTATTGTAGGCCCATCAAAATAATTATGAGATTAATAATCAATAATAAAATAATCTCACAGAAGGTCAACAATAAACTTTTCATCTCAAACTTTGAATCCAATTTGGACCAGAACTGAAAAGTACATTTACTCAAGTATACTCCAGTTACTTTAGTATTTTCATTTGATATTACTTTGTACTTCTACTTGTATTCTACTATAAAACATGATACATTCTTCAGTAAAAATTATTTTTATTTATTTTTTTTTTTTTTAAAGTGAAAGAATCAGCTAGGAAAATTTCAATATGTCCAACATTTTTGTGTCTTATGTAACGCTGCATTTTCCCTTTAGGATTAATAAAGTATTTATTTATCTGAAACCATCAGCATCAGTTTGATGAAAGTGCCGTTATAACAGATATTAAAGCCCACAGCTCAGTTCTCTGTGTTTGTGAGCTTTAATAAGATGCTGCAGACAGTCGGAGCTCCATCCAGCAGCTGCAGTGTCCTTGGACCGTCTGACTGTAATCTGACACTTAGCAGCAGAGCAGAGACGCTCCGACCTTCAACAGCCTGAACACAGCCTGGAAACCTCCGCAGTGCCTCAATACAACAGATGCTACATCTACTACATCCACAACAACAACAGCACCCACAAAGACTACATCCAAAACAACACCAAGATACAGGACAGACGAGTGCCACAAAGACACAAACCGAACACAAAGAGACTCAAAACGGCCAGATCAGCCCTGGGAGTCTGGATGAATCAGCCGACATTATCCACTTAAGACAGTACTTTGCTACGTTATCTAGCTAGAATTTTGTCCGCATTAGCAAGCAAACTCTGTGGACTTTGTGTTGGACTCTGTGTTGTGGTGTCATTAGAAAACTCAATTTCTAAGCTAACGTTAGCTAGTGTTGCACACTGTCGATGCTGCAGGGGAGCTGTAAAGAGGCAAGGCACTCGGGAGCATAAACGTCACATCCTTTGGATTTTCCCGGCAAAACCGTCCCGAGTCCGTTACATAGAAATCACTCCACAGGCTGTTCTAGGCAACCGAGAAAGTCGGGGAAGGTCTCATTTTTTTAAGTTAAGTTACAATCCGTTCACACATTGGCAATACAAAGCAATTGATACATGTAAATTGCTACACATAGTACCTTTAACAGCTGTGGCCAGTCTGTAGCTGGCCAACAATATCCAACAGCCCAAAGGATATATTCTGTCAGAAGGTGTCAGAGTGCATTTATTAGTCTGTACACGACAAAAACTGTTCATTTCTTGTACTGCAGCTGTTCAGTCTGATGGCTTCTGGAATAAATAAAAACTTTCTTCTATTTGTCTTACATAGAGACGATCTAAAACACAATCCTGATGGCAGCAGCTTAAAGTCCTCATACAGAATGTCACTGATAATCTTGTATGCTTTTCTGAACATTTGTTCAGTATGAAGCTGCACTAGAGATTTCAGAGCTGACGTTGACAACAGCTTCCACCTTGACCCTTTGACAAAGAGAAGAGATGTAAACCAGCAAATACATGAACAAGTTAAAATACTTTCTTTATACTATAATAAAATATAATTTCAATATTTTCTGATCGACTTCAAAGGAGTTTCGTTTTCGTGGACAGTAGAGACGCTGCTGAGTCTTCAGTCCTCAATCTGTCATCACGGTTCACACAGTTCTTCAACACTTCTGTCTTTCTCTGTGTCTCAGTGAGATGATCATTTCTTCACTTTTGAGATCTGTGAGCTCTATGAGCTCATTGCTGCCTTAAAAACACACACTAAAACTGCAGCTCTCACCAGCCTCCGAGTACCAGAGGGTGTTTTCTGCCCTCTGGCCTCTGGGGTGGCAGTAATGAGCCAGTAAGAGAAGAGTCTTTAGACTAACTGGTTGTTTTGTTAAATGCAGATCTGGTGAACTTCCTCACCTTCATTAAAGAGCAGCGCAGCCGCGAACTGGGCTGTGCTAAGACTTGATATCCACAGTAGAGTGTGGCTCGGGCCGCATATTTCTATCTGAACCCGACCCGAGAGAGTAGTAAACGAGCCCGACCCGAACCCAACAGGCATTCTCTTTTTCTTGTCCGAGCCTGACCTGAGCCTGACGCAGTTAATGCAAGCTGAAGCAAATCCAAATACCTCCATACCGACGATTTCGCTGCATGGTTTTCGGTAGTTTTTTAAACTTCCCCGATGAGAAATTTTGTCTGACGTCCTCCATCCTCAGCCAGGCTACATTAATATTTACCGCCTGTGTGCTGCGTTCATGTATTGTCACCCTAAATAACAAACCCCAGCACTGAACAGGAAGCACCACGTCAAGCATGACGTGACTGAACCCGGCTCGGGTCAGGTATGCACCCTCTAATCCACAGGAACAATTCAAATATTATGAACAATAATGGCTTTCATTCATAACAATCTAAAAAGACTGAGGTCCTCAGAGACCTCGGTGGTGCTGAGGACGACATTCAGGAGTTCGTTAGATTAAAGGTTTTAAATGTCAGGATGTTCCCTGTCTGTCTGTCTGCCTGTCTGACTGAACTAAACCGCTGATTCAGACACATGATGCTGGAAATTGTTGATTCATCATCAGAGTGAATGAATGTAACCTTTTCAGCTGCTGGTTAAACATGTTGATCCTTCGACTCCACCCCTTTCAGTGATGTCATAATGAACATAACAATTTGAAATGGTGCTTGTGAGGTGAAGTTGAGTGCATCATACACGTTCAGGTTCAAGACTCGGACTCATAGAGAGAAGTGGGAGGAGCTGCTGGTTTCTCTTTCTCAGAGAGAACGTTAGTGACTGACCGTTCGGATCATCATGAAACTGAATCAGCAGAACAAAAGATGAACTGAGTTAGAAAATATCTGGTTGGACATAAAAACTTAACTACGACTCCCATGGTGCATTTCAGCAAGAATTATCCAATCACAGAGCTTTAAATTCTGTCACACGCTCCATTAAGATGACGTGTTGAGGAAACTGAAAACAATCTGCAGCTTAAATCAGTTCACCTTGAGATTCTGGTCTGTTGTGGGTGTATTCAGTAACCATGACGACGTGTTTGGCTTCTTCTCCATGGCAACAGCGGCTGAGGCTCATGGGTATTGTAGTATTTAGAGCCGTCCACCAACCTGACGGATAAAACCTGATTTCTCAGAAACAAACTGGAGGTGAGAACCTGCACCTGTTTGATGGTTTCATCATCAGCAGACAAACACTTCCTGAACCAGAGGCCCCTCCCACTTCACAACTCTAGACCTGTTAAGATGGTGACATCACGGTGACGTCAGGGCAGTCAGATGATCTCACAGGTTGGAAACAGCTGTGATCCAGCTGTGACGTCATCATCAGAAACAGGCGTGGCTTCAGAGGATGTCTCATTCCTCTAAAAAAGAGGCGTTTCTTCTCTCCTCACATCTTCAGTGGGAGACGCAAGGAAAAGACCCCAGATGCAATTAAGGGAATTTGGATTTACCCATAGTTTTTGTTGATGAAATGAAACCTGGTGTGTTGTGACCTCAGGTGTGTTGTGGCCTCAGGTGTGTGGTGACCTCAGGTGTGTGGTGACCTCAGGTGTGTTGTGGCCTCAGGTGTGTTGTGACCTCAGGTGTGTGGTGACCTCAGGTGTGTTGTGACCTCAGGTGTGTTGTGACCTCAGGTGTGTTGTGATGTCAGTACCTCCGTGATGCGGTGCAGGTGCGATGACGATGCCCCTGGTGTCTACTTTCGGCGAGTTCTGTCCGTACGTCCCGTCATTGCTGCTCATCATGTGGACGGTGTTTCCTCGTCCATCCAGCACCGTGGCGTTCACAGTGGCGCTCACGTACTCCTCCGACACCATGTTTCTGTCAGAGCGGGCCGCCAACACTGAGCGGGTCAGGACCAGGACCAGGACCTGGACCAGGACCAACGGAATGGGGTGACAAGTCCACCTCGGGGAAGTCATGTCGTCCTCTCAGTCCTCGTTACATCCAAACTGTCAGGAAACAAAAAGAAACTCCTTTAGACCAGAACGAGTCCAACAAGATCCTGTCCTCCTGAGGACTGCAGCGTCCAACTGACTCCTGTATGTTGTCCTCTACATGTCTTTATGTCTCTTTGTCCTAAAACTGTTTCCTCAAAATCTGTTAATGTCAATTCATGTTCTTCAAAGAAAGTCTTTGTCTCTTTATTTCTTCAAAACCTCTCATTTATGTCTGTTTATGTTCTGAAAATGTCTCAATGTCCCCGTCCTACAATATTTCCTTTACCCTCAAAATCTGTTCTTAATCTTAGTTTATGTCCTCGAAAGGACGTCTTTGTCTTCTTTATCTTTCAAAGATCTTAAATATCTTATTTATGTTTTAATTGTCCTCCAGTTATCTCAAATGTCCCTGTTTGACCTAAAATGTCTCATGTATGTCCTCTGAATTTCTTCATGTCTCTTTATTTTCTGAAATTGTCTGTTTGTCCTCAAAATCTGCTCTCTTCATCTCTTTGTCCGTTTTGTCTCTTAATGTCTTCTTTATGAGAAGTACTATTATCTATTACATTTAGTAATTTCATTGTACCTCATATGATTACATGTGACAAATAAACTTGATTGATTTGTGTCTGTATGTCCTCCACTGATCTTCTTTATGTCCCAGCATGTGTTTCCTGTAGTCCTAACAGTCAGTATAAACCTGGGTTCATACTGTCACGGACAGGACAGACAGTGTGAGTACATCAGGACAGTGCTGTCTGTCAGAACATGGAGCATCATCACCAGGCCAACATCTGGACCTTCACACCGCCATGTCTTCAGTCCTGAAACCCCTCTGCTGGTTAAAACACACTTTGTATTCAGAACTCCGTTTAACAAATATTCCTTTTAAGACGCAGCGGTGAATCCAGCCCCATGACTCAGTGTTTAGACGCCGTTTGAAAGCGGCGCTGGCAGCCGCTTCATTCCGCTTTGTCTTACCGTCTGCAGGCGGAAAGACAGGCAGGCTCCCGGTCTACCGACCCCTGCCTGCCTCCGCTCTCCTCCCGCCTTCTCTCCCGCTACCAGTGAATGTCTGGCGGGGCTCGGTGGGTTGACGGACGATGGATCCTGCTGTTGTTTGGTGTTTTATTCCGTTTTGTTCCCGGTGTTTTTTGTACGGTGCGGAAGCTCGAGCCCCGTCTCTCGGTCTTTCAGTTTGGGGCGCACTGCGCAGGCGCGGTGCCACGGCACGGGGAGGCGGCAGACAGGGCGCGTGTGTGCGATACCTTCATGTTTAGGTACCTGAGATTTGGATGAGCTGTCGCGATACCTGCCGAAAGAGCGTCCACCTGTCTGTCTGTCTGTGGTTTGATTTCTATTTTAAGGATAATCAATAATCACAGTATAAATAATGATAGCCTAATTATTATTAGCCACAATTAATGCTTTATTTAGCAATACTATCAATGGTACCGTAAATCTAATAACTACTGATGATCACTAACATGTTGAAGTTTATTTTAACAATACGTACAAACAAAACTAACCTCCGCAAGGTCCATTTAGTAGCTGTTCCGGAGCTTTTCATCATATCTCACTCATCTTCCTCAGCAGATGGAGTTTTTTTCATTTCCGTTTTATTTGAATTTAAATATGCTCAGACTAAAACACTGGAATCTGTCTAAAAAATACCCCCCATGTGTACATTTTTCATTTTAGAAAGGACCTCAGCTGATGCAGAGTCCGGGAATTTCATTTCATTAAACCGACTGAACAAAGAAAGTAACATCGTTGTTCATCTTGCTGCCTTCAAACAAGGAAGTTGGATCATTTCGTGTTGCTCCTGATAAAATCAGCAGAAGAGCTGGCTGAAGTTTGGGGAAATGATGCAGCGGACATGCACTGTCTGTTCTCACTGGAGACGTCACACAGTTGTGATGAAGAGTTGTGACGAAGGACAGGACGAGGTAGTGATGATGATGATGATGATTGGTCAGGACTGACATCTGGTGGACACAGTCAGTAACTGCAGCAGGAGGCTCGGTTTGCTCTGAGCGTCAGTTTAGGTTGTGTTTTCTGATTCAGCAGCTAATGACGAAATAATAACTAATCAATAATCATATCAATCACAACAAACTTCAGATTTGTTTGTTTTTTTGTTGAGCTTTAAACACAGTTATATAAGGATGGAGTTACATGTTTATTAAGCCACAGAGAAAGCAGATCAATGTAATCTCAAATGTCCAAAAACCAAAATAACATTAATAGAATTGTATAGTGATAATAACCCGGTGTTGAACGTTACTTATATCTTACTTGTATGATACTTATATCTTACTTGTATGTTACTTGTATGATACTTATATGTTACTTGTATGTTACTTGTATGATACTTATATCTTACTTGTATGTTACTTGTATGATACTTATATGTTACTTATATGTTACTTGTATGTTACTTGTATGATACTTGTATGATACTTGTATCTTACTTGTATCTTACTTGTATGTTACTTCTACTACTCAAGAACTGGTCTGGACAAAATGTTTGACAGCATGTGTGAAACCCATGACCCCTGGCCCCCAGACCACATGAAGAAATGTGCCCAAAGCATTCTGAGTGCACAGCTGCAGTTTGGTGATGCTTGAGCTCTCATGTAATGTGAAAAGAGTGAAATTTCAATGGAAGACAGTTGCATGTTCTCAGTCTGTCTACCAGATCAAACTTCAGCTTTATGAGTTAAATCAATTCAGAGCCATAAAAGACAGAAAACTGCTCCTATTCATAAAGAACCATTTATTTATAAAAGTGATGACGTTTACATGTTTAGATCAGATTTAGTGGTGTTTTTGTTGGTTTTTCAGTCTGCTGAATCTGAACGATTACCCATCAGAAAGACTCTTTTCACACTCAAAGGTTCAACCACGTAATGGAACCCTAGAACCTCCTCAGTAGTCATTAGAACCTCCTAAAGCAACATTAAAACATACTCAGTGATCATTAGAACCACCAAACAGACTAATAGAACCTCCTAAAGGAAATGAAGAACCACCTAAAGGGCCTCATCAGTGACCACAAAAAACACCTTTAGGAACCCCTATTAATGACAATTAGGGTCTTCTAAAACACCTCCAATCACTTAAAGGTCCTATAGAAGATCTGAGAGGACCCTGAGAGGACTTCAGCTGGGTTGGGATGTGACTGTGAAAGTCACTCAGGTCCTCTATGTTTTTATATTTCTACACCCATTATTTTTTATTATTCATTTGTCTCATATTTTTATTTTAACGTGTCTCCGTCTGTAACTTTCTATTGTCATGACAACAGCAGCAGTAAAAACCATAGATATAAAACTAACTGTTTTATATCTATGGTAAAAACAGACTGTCAGAGTTGATTTAAACTGTCTGCTGCAGAACAATAACAGCTGAGTTCCAGAGACCGGAAACCTGCTTATCAGCTGCTGGTAGAGACAGGAAGACAGATAGACTGTATATTCAAACACACCACAACAACTGACTTGTTGTTTTGAGTCTCTTTGTGGTGGTTTTGAATCTCTTTCAGTCTGGGTGTCTTGCCCCTATGTAGGGGAGGTTGGGGCCTCTTCCATGTCTGTACCCAGGAGCCTTTTGTCTCATAATCCGTCCATGTCTCCACACCACCTCAACATGTGGAGAAATCCAATAAGCCTGCTGTGACCAGTTACTGTTGCTGAGTTGTGATTGGACAATCATTATTCAGGGGCGGGGTTTAGATAACGGTCAGTTACAGTTGATGAAGGAAGCTGAACACTTTAAACGTTTACATCATCGCCTGAATCACAGCGTGGGAGGAACAAACACACACATGTGGGTACTTCTATACTTGTGAGGACATAATGCATTCCCAAGCACCTAACCACATTTAAGGAAGTCATGTCCTCACAAAGATAGACATACATGACACACACATCTGGATTCCATCAGCAGAGAAGGCGAGTCGACACCGGCAGCTCTGAGATCAGATAACACAAACAGGCTGCTGAGCAACTACTACAACCACTACTACAAGAGTATTGCTTCAGTACTACAAGAGTACTACTACTGTAGGAGGAAGAGAGCTGCTGCTGTCGAAAGAAAAACTCAAACAAAAGAGGTGTTGTAGGAAGAGGGAGAAGGAAAACAGAAGAAGAAGAAAAGGTGTAAGAATTGAAGGAAAAGAAGAAGATGAGGTTGTTTTTTGGGATTCTTGTCTTCGTCTCTCTGCTGTCGTCCGTCTGCAGCGTCTCTCCGTCTTCTCTTCCTGCAGACGAATGCTCCGGCATGTCCGTCCGTAAGTCTTCTTCCTCTGAACACATGGACAGGTTTGATTCCCAGACATGTTTTCATTGGTATTTTGTCAGAGAGTCGGAGTTTAAACATTCAGAGAGGACATTTTATTACAGAGGACATTTTATTACAGTGAGGACATTTAATTAAAGTGAGGACATTTTATTACAGAGAGGACATTTTATTAAAGTGAGGACATTTTATTACAGATGACATTTAATTAAAGCGAGGACATTTTATTACAGAGAGGACATTTTATTAAAGTGAGGACATTTTATTACAGAGAGGACATTTTATTAAAGTGAGGACATTTTATTACAGATGACATTTAATTAAAGCGAGGACATTTTATTACAGAGAGGACATTTTATTAAAGTGAGGACATTTTATTACAGAGAGGACATTTTATTAAAGTGAGGACATTTTATTACAGATGACATTTAATTAAAGCGAGGACATTTTATTACAGAGAGGACATTTTATTAAAGTGAGGACATTTTATTACAGAGAGGACATTTTATTAAAGTGAGGACATTTTATTACAGATGACATTTAATTAAAGCGAGGACATTTTATTACAGAGAGGACATTTTATTAAAGTGAGGACATTTTATTACAGAGAGGACATTTTATTAAAGTGAGGACATTTTATTACAGATGACATTTAATTAAAGCGAGGACATTTTATTACAGAGAGGACATTTTATTAAAGTGAGGACATTTTATTACAGAGAGGACATTTTATTAAAGTGAGGACATTTTATTACAGATGACATTTAATTAAAGCGAGGACATTTTATTACAGAGAGGACATTTTATTAAAGTGAGGACATTTTATT